>OZ012739.1:526254647-526569647 GCA_963859935.3 Lathyrus sativus
GTCCCATGCAAGAAGTGATTATTTGAATTATATCATAATACCATCACATGTCACAAGACCAAGGAAATGAGCCCACAATGATGCATCTACAAATTAGAATTTGAAATGCTGTCCAAAAGGTAGTGGTATTGACTAAATGTGTATGTCCAAGCATAAGCCAACCAATGGGTACAAGGTTGTAGTGCCATATAGAGTGTTGCAGAAGAAAATACAGCAAATCATACATAGAAATGGAAAAAGTGGGACAGCACCAATAAAGTGGTGATAAGTCTTTCCAAATGTGGAAATTTTGAAAATAGAAAGATGTGCAAGAAGTGTTGTGGTGGTACAGCAGAAAATGCAGCAGGAAAAGTGTGATAAGAGAGGATAGGAAGGTTGCAAAAATGAGGGATTTCATTCACCCAACATTGAGACAACATTGAGAGAGGAAGAGAAGAGAGAAAAACCAGAAAATAGAGAGAGTAAGAGAAACTCTAAAACCAGGAAAATATAAAGGAAGAAAAACCAGAAAAAAGAGCAAACACATTGCAAAGAAAACCAGAAAAAAAAGAGAGCAAAAACATTCATTTCATTCACTCAACATACACAACATTGAGAGAGCAAGAGAAAAAGAGAAAAACCAGAAAATAGTGAGAGCAACACACATTGCAAAAAACCAGAAAAAATAGTAAGAGAGAAAACCAAAAAAAAGAGGAGTTCCATAGAAAGAGAAGGAGCCCTTGAAGATCAAAACTTTCACAACATAGAGGGAAGAAGGGGAGCACACCCAACAAAAACCAGTGGAGTATTCGCGAGAAGGATAAAAGCTCTTGGGGTATCCATTTCTTTAAACTTTTCCCCCTTCATATCTTGCATTTTACTTCCTCTTTTATGTGTTGTTGTATCAAATATATCATGTGAGGTTATAAGGAAACAAAAAAGAGACCATTTTTAAGCACCAATAAAAAGGAAAGAAAACCACAAAAGACAGCAAAAAACAGCAAAGATATTGCATTTTCGCTTCAGGTCGCGGCGCGAACGGGCAAAAAACAGAATGTTAACTTTTTTCAAATATTGCATTTTCTGATCAGTTCGCGGCGCGACCAACCTTCGCGGCGCGAACTGCAAAAAACAGAATGTTCATTTTTCTAAGTTTGCGGCGCGAACTGATCAGTTTGTTCTTTTTTTTAGGAGTACGCCGTGTTCATTTTTTTTGCATGTCTTGATATTTTTTCCGACTAACCCCATATGTTTGTATGATTTTAGTGTGAATATTGCTATTGTCCCTGTTGTCTTTTGATTCAAAAAAACCATTTTCAAAAGTAAACTCTCGATTTTATCGAGCCATTTTCAACCTTGTAAGTCGGTTGCCTTGTGCACCGCCATCGACCTTAATCGCATCACTTCAAATATCTTTACAAACAATAATCCTTGATCCAATGTCAAGTGGTTCTCTTTTCTCATAAAAATCCAAAACACAATAAAATATACGATTGGAATTATGCACCATGAACTTTAAAGTGGTGGAGAAGGAATGAGAATGGAACCCTCCTACACTCGTTCCGAATGTTTTGAATACAAGGCGCTCGACTTGGTTATTCGAGACATTTATCTCTATCCAAAGTCTTTTGTATAATTCTAGTCAAGAATAAATTCTTTTCCAAAAAGAAACCTAAAAACAATATCAACTCATCAAACTTCTTTTGCCTTAAGGCGTCAATCCGAAAACCCTTTTTCAAGGTATAAAAACAATAAACACACAATCATTTCTTAAGTGGCCGAACTACGACTGCTCTGATTTCTCACACATGTTGAGAATACGTAGGCATAGGATTGTGATGATCCTAGCGAGCACACTTTTTTTTCTTTCCCACTTTTATTCATCCATACCTTTTAACCCAAGGACATGCTACGTTCGTTCTACCGCAAACAGATAACGTTTAAGTCTCCAACGAGCGAGCAACAATACACCTAACTGCTAGGATGCGCACATTAGCATCGTCTACCCAACATCCCGTTTTCCACCGTAGTCCCATGAACTACGAATGCTCTGATTCTTCACTTCCTACAAGTGAATATACGTAGGCACAAGGGCCCCAATCCTTGGCGAGCATTATAATAAAAAAACCAACCCCTCTTTCCTTAAGCAAACAAACTTTTAAGAATAAAACACCCATTCACGCCGAACAATCTAGAAGGTTCCCATCGAGTACGATGGATGCGAGGGGTGCTAACACCTTCCTCTCGCATAACCGACTCCCGAACCCTAAGACTTGGTTGCGACGACCACGCTCTTTTCCCAAAGGTTTTATCGCTATTTCCCTTTCCCTCCTTGGGATAAATAAAATCCGGTGGCGACTCTGTGTCATTTTTCGCGTAGCGACAATTTGTATCTTTAAAAATTAACCCAGTTCAACTAACCAAACTACGCATAAGTTTCCATTGACACAATATCATCCTTATTTTTCTTATTTCAACTGCGTAACAATCAGGTTAACTTATTTCTTTCCACATATTTCACTATTATAGGTTGCAGAATAATTCTTGACTTTTCCACTGAACTGAAATGAACAGACCAAATGTCAAAATTCAGAACAAACTGAAATAGCAATGCAAGTTGAATCATGAATGATAAGTATTTAAAATGATAAACGCAGATTTTGTTATTGCCACAGAAGAGAGCATACCTACTCCTAGTACTCCACCATCGGTGCAACTTTGGCAGGCTGCTCTAGGTGGTGGAGTTGGAAAGAGGCATTGAAAGCAAGGACCACCATTGTGATTGTAGATAGTGAGCTGCATCATACGTTTTCCATTATTATACCTCAAATTCATGTGATCAAATACCGAGTGGGAGCATTATCTGTTGCATCCACTATTATATCGTATCTAGCAAATTCAAGATGAAAAAAGATATCACGCGGATTCAGCGGTAATATTCAAAGAGAAATGAAAAAAGTAAGCATAGAAGAAAGAAAGATTGGTCTTCTTATAAAAAGGAAACATACTTGCTAAAAATTTCCAAAGCATTTGAATTCTTTAAAGCTTCTTCATGTTCCACGACTTCAATAGATGAGTTGATCCTAAATATTCATAAAAACATAGTACCATGTTCCAACAATAGTACCATGTTCTAGAAACCTAGACCTACCAATAATTGTCAACAGTTCAGACTAAAACCATATTTCAGCAACAATATAAGAGAATCAGATAATAACCTTGAATGCGAGGAGCTGGAAAAAGGAACTCGGTCAGCTCTTCGCCAATGTCCTGCATGCAGCCAAAGCAATAACACTTAGAATTTGGTTGCCCTGAACATCAAAGTTTTAGTGAGCAAAGAAAGACCAAACATTCAGAACTTAGTTGTGAAAATTATAAAAAACAAACAATTAACGAAATCTCATAATGTTATTTTCATCTTATGCATTGTTACCATGTCATCTTGATTTAGCTTGACTTCAGAATATCATAAAAGACAAATCCAAAGCTCTAGCCTGAAAGTATCAAAATCAAACTAATATAAAATAAGTACATTAAAACAACAAATCCAAAGCTCTGACCTGAAAGTATCAAAATCAAACTAATATAAAATAAGTACATTAAAAACAACAAATCCAAAGCTCTAACCTGAAAGTATCAAAATCAAACTAATATAAAATAAGTACATTAAAAACAACGACAAAATCGCATCTCACCCATGTGCCACTGTCTGACTCTAACCTATTGCACCAATCAATACTGCACATTATTAACATTTGTGACCATACCAACTATGGTTTCTACATTCTATCAACAACCGAGAGAGAAGGGGGAGGGACGTCGTCAGAACTCCTTTTGCGGCTGAACTCTTGAAGAAGGTGGTGAAAGTCGCAGTTGTGCTAGGGTTTGCAGAGAAAATAGAGAGAAGAGAGAAAATGGTGAAATGAAGCATACGGTAGGGAGACAAGGGAGAAAGGGGACGCCGTCAGTTTAGGGTTTTTAGGGGGAAAAGAGACGAGAGAGAGAGAACGTGAGAGAAAGAGAGAAGGTGAGAGTGAGAGGGAAATGGTGAAAGAGTGGGAAATAGTGAGTTGGTAAAGAGAAAAAATAGACCAATTGGTGAGGGACAAGTGGATGAATGGTGAGCTCTAGAGCATTTGAAAGAGTTAATTTTGTTATTTACTATTTTGTCCCTGAATTGGGCATAATCAATTTTGATGTGAAGGGTAAAATGGGGAGAATGGTGGACATCAACTTTAATGGGTAGGTAGTTGATGTTAGAGTGATTTTGTAAGTGTACTTCCGTAATTTTAGAAGAACAACATAAGTTAATATCAAAATTCTTGACATGTTAACAAAAATTTAACATAATATTTCATTACAAACAGATGGTTCAAAATGTTTCAACATCTTTAAAATCTTTTCGATCGATCTGACAATCGTCGCCTCCATTTCAATCAGACCCTTATTTTGTAACGGTACTTCTTTTATATATATTTGGTTAAGTAGTTTTGTGATTGAAATTTACCTTTTAACCTTTTATAGATGAATAAATGAAATATCGTGGGTTCGAACTCGCATCTCTATATCTGATGTCCCACACAGTTACCAACTAAGTGAATTAACATTACTTTTTATCATGTACATAACTATCATATAAATATCTTATTTTATTTAATTTGTTATTCTATGTTATTGATGACTCGACTTTTTATTTCGGTTTATATCAGGTCATTTAAATTTCCGCTTTATTGCAAATCTTTATTTTGTATTACTTGCGATTATGTGTGTTTTAATTTACAGCATGTTAAGTACTTTAGATTCAAAGATGAATACGTATGAGTAGTTTCATCGAAGTCTATAGTCTGAGTACCGTCGCCCCAACAGGACTCTGTAGAAACCTTCGGTGTTTAACTTAGTCGTTTTAATTCCGATTCTGGTATTTAACCTGAATTTAGGCAGTCTTGTCGTGAGAGCGAGAGGCTGGTTAACAGATTTTTATCGCGAGAGTGAGAAACACACCAAGGTGTGTCCGATAGAACGAGAGTTTGAGATGATCGTCATATAGTAGATACTGAGCACTAAACCTGAACACAGTGAGAGCAAAATTTTTGGGTTATCAGGTGTGGCTGGGTCAATAATGCGAGAGTGTGAGATCGAATCTTTAAACCGACTTTTCCTACAAAATAACTTTGAGACCTTTGTTAACATTCGGGATCTACGGAGTCCCTTAGGAGCACGTAGGTCATTCTTCGGACCCGTTTCTTCATCTTTTTCAAATCCCGTTATAATTGAGTCCTTTTACCGCAAAAATCAAGCCTTAGCTTTGCACCGTAACAATTGATTACTCTAGGTTGATACTTAGTCCTTGTGCGTTCAACAATCTTTTAAAATCACGCAATAAACTGTATACTTGCAGTAGTAATCCGACCAATACGTAAAGTCGCGATTAAGTTTTTGGCGCCGTTGTCGGGGTCTAATTTAGTCAATATTATAGACTAAGGCAATTCTTTATTTTATTTTCCATTTCAATTAGTCGATTGTATGCCAGACACTCGCTTGTGAGGCGAAGAGTTGGAACAACCAATCAATGAAATTGAACGTTACATACTTCTAAGATGTCGAATCAACAATTTCCTTCATAGATATAACATCCTGAAACCTATTATTCCTTATTCAGATTCGGAAACCGAATCAGAGCCAGAACGAAACATGGCCGAAGAACCGAGAGACCGTCCTCTAAAGTACTACGATGTTCCATCACAGGAAGAGCCACATAACAACATTGCTGCCCCAACTATTAACCGTAACGATTTCGAGCTGAAACCTTCGCTAATTTTAGCAGTTCAACAAAACCAATTCTCAGGCAATGCTACGGATGATCCGAACCTTCATTTGTCGATATTTGTGCAATATGCCAACACTGTAAAAGCCAATGGAGTTAATCAAGAGGAAGTAAGACTAAGACTTTTTCCATTCTCATTGAGGGATAGAGCTAGAGCTTGGCTCCAGTCTCTACCATCCCGTTCAGTGACGACATGGGACGAGTTGAAGAAGGTCTTCTTATCCAGATATTTCCCACCAAGCAAGACAGCTATGTTGCAAGCTCAAATCAACTGATTTAAGCAAAAAGACAACGAATCCTTATTCGATGCTTGAGAGAGATACAAGGACATGTTAAGGATATGCCCACACCATGGACTTGAAGAATGGATGATAATACATACCTTTTATGGTGGGCTGTTGTACAACACCAAAATGAACCTGTGTACAGCCGTAAATGTGCTCTAATGGATAAACTGTATGCAGAAGCTTATGAACCCATAGAGACTATGGCTCAAAACCATTTCCAATGAGGAGGTGAATGCGCTGGTGTAGAGAAACCAACTCCGAAAGGGGGAATGCACGAAGTGAACGGTATAGATCGAGTCAATGCTAAAGTGGGCGCCCTTGCTCAAAAGATCAAAAGTTTAGCAATAGCACCACCACCAGCTACCGCAGCTGCGGTGACTCCGAATTATGAAATTTGTGGAAACCCTGGGCATACAAACGCTGAATGTCAAGTGTTGACTGGTACTCCTAAAAAATAATGAAAACAAAATAGAATTAAAATTCTAAAAAAAAACAACTTTAGGCCACGTGTCACACTCCCATTGGATAAAAATGGATAAAATTTGGAAAACTAACCAATTGCATGTGGACACGTGTCTAAATGACATAAAACTATGCAGGCAATGCAACAATTGAAAATAGAAACGAAAATGCGAAAATATTTAAAAATAGGTAGGACAAATTTAGGGTATGACACTAGGGCAGTACCGATATTATCAAAATTTTCCTAAGTCTAATTAACATAGCCTAAAAATAAAAAGTGCCATGCTAATGAATCAAGACAAAAATTTGTTAGGGAAAATTTTTATTAAGCTTAAGGAAACTATCTAACAAAAGAAAAAGATAATATACAATAGGATTCAGTTGACACATAAAAGACTTGACACAGCTAAAACAAAATTAGACTAACTAGAAAAGCATAAAAACAACATAAAAAATAATGAAAAACTAGAAACAAAGCAATAAAGCACCTCCCCCACACTTGAACTAAACATTGTCCCCAATATTTTAATACAAGGTGAAAGAAAGAGTGTGGAAACCTGGTGAAATCAATGGTGAAGGCCTCGACCGCGAGGGCGTCCAAATCCTCTGCCAATGGCAGGGTTAAGAACATGATGCATGAACTCTATCATAGATGACATCTCCATCCTCATGCCTTTCATCTGCTCAGTGAGATCTCCCATGTCATGCTCGATCTTGTCCGTGAAGTCGATGTGCTGCTGACTGACATGGTCGACGGTGACTCGGAGTTCATCCTGTTGTCTCTGCATAATTTGGAGCAGTAGATCATGCTCCGCCTCTCTATCATTCTGATATTGTAGCTCGGATAAAATGTCGTATAGAATGCTCCGGTATGTACCTACAAACTGATCAGAAAAAGTGGGTGTAGTGTGTGCACGAGTACTAGGCCCGGGGATATCAGCAGTTTTGGCATGAGTGCCTGTTTGTGGAGCACAATCCATGAGGTCAGCATAGCCTCAGTTAACCGCCTCTTCTTCGAGATCGGTGGCCTCTGTGTCAAACAACCAGTTAGTGCTAATGTGCATGTTAATGCGCGTCACAAGGTAAAGTAGTGCTCATCAACTCTCTGTTACTAATCATCAACCTATATTTGTTGCTCGGCAAATTCTTAATCAGGCGCATGCTGCGACAATACTCTAAGTCAGTAAAAGAAATATCTAGTTTCTTAAGTGCCGCCAACTCAGAATGCAAGTCCAAAGCAAGGGCTATGGAGGTAATCATTCCTTCAACACAGATGTGACCACCAGACCTACCAACGACATATGTAAAATGGAATAGTAGGAAAGGGGTAGGGTTAACCTTAGTCTGGGACAAAGCAGAGTGTATGAAAAATAGATTTTTGGAATTTATATTCCCTGTGTTCCCCCTGCTAAAAATAGTGTTTGCTAAAATGCGATGAAGGTATCTGATGGAGAGGTTGTGGATTGCAGTGGCTTTTAGACCTTTCCAAGAGATAGAGGTCCTACTAGTAATCTGGCGCCAAAAGCCTAAAGTGTTGGCTTTCGAATCACTTTCTAGTGGTGCTTGGCAAGAATAATCCTCGCCACTTGGAAATTGAAAGATTTATCCTACCCTCTTTTGTGTCAGTGTATAGTCCCTATTGAATATTCTAAAATTTATAGTGCCAGAAGTGCGAGACAAATCATGCAAGTATTGAAATGAACTTAAAAACTCATAACTTAAAAACTCATAAGCGGGGTTAGGAACAGAGCAAAGGTGTGACATACTAAGGTTTGTCAGCATCCAGTTGATATTGTCATACAGTCCTAGGTTGTGAATGGTGTCACTATCGGGATACCTCGTGGAAACAACGGCTCTCCTACAGATAGGGATGGGAATAGGCCAGGACGGCCTACAGGGGCCTATAACCTAGCCTATTTAAGGTCAGGTCAGGCCATACCTATTTAATGAAAAAATCAGGCTTAGGCTTTTTTAAAAGCCTATTTAATTAAATAGGTTAGGCTTATGCTATTAAAAAAGCCTATGAAGTCTTATAGGCCAGCCTATATTTTCATATATATTAAAAATAGTTTAAATGGGTTGACTTATATATGCATATATATTAGAAAGAGTGCTAAATAGGTTGGTCTATACACACACACACACACACACACACACACACACACACACACACACACACACACACACACACACACACACACAACGGCGCACACGCGCGTACATACACACACACACACACACACACACACACACACACACACACATATATATATATATATATATATATATTAGAAAAAATGCTAAATAGGTCGGTCTATATATGCATATATAAACCGGCGTATAAGACTTCTTAATTAATATGGATTAATTGAAAACCTTAATAAGAAAAAGGCTTTTAATTAGGCTTCCAGGCCAGACCATACTTTTAAAAAGGTCAGGCCAGAAAAAAAAATCATATAGTAGGCCATATGCTAGGCTCAGGCCTTGTAAGTTTATCATAGGCCAGACTCAGGCCTTCTAAAGCCTAGACTAGCCTAGCCTATTTTCACCCCTACCTACAGAGCTTGTGGAAGACGGTTCGTTGACGTTGACCAACGATTCCTTCGGCGAACTCGATTCCTATGTAGTTGATTTCATGAGAGACTCTAGGAGGCATTCTGAAAATTTGATGATGAGAGGTTATGTATGGTTTGAACAATGAGCAAGACAGGATTTTGATAGTGGTGATGATGATGAAGTTAAATTGAGAGAAAGTGATATTTATAGAGAAATAAATTGAATATGAATAGTTGGGGGTTAGGATAAAGGTTAAAGAGAGTTATTATGGGTGGTTAAGGAGGAGAATGGGAATTTGAAAAGATTGAGCTTAAAAACCCGCGCAAAAAATCAATAGAAAACGTGCAGAATTTCTGCTCGTTCCGTATTCATAGCGGTCCATCGGTCGGCATTGTTGTCGCATCTTACGAAGTCACCAAGGATTTTTTTTAATCATAGAGATTCTACTTCATCATAGAATTCACTTCACTTGTGCTGGTCCATTCGGGATGCTTTAAATCAGAAATTTAAACTTCATCATAGAATGCTTTCTTTAGAGAATTTTAGAAAAACATATCAAACAAGTGATTACATATCAAGGATTCAACTTCATCATATAATATAGAATATATAGAATGCTTTCTGTATAGAATTGTAGGAAAAAATATTACATAAATGATTACTTGTCAAGGATGCTTTAAATCATACATTCCACTTCATCTTAGATTGCAATTCACTTACCTTATTTGATGTTGTTTTTATTGTTAAAGAGAGAGTTTTGATTTGTTAAAGAGAAAGAGAAGAGGATTTGCTTCTGGTATTTGAAAATGAAAGAGAGAAAGAGAGGCGTGAGAGCCATGAGAAAGAGTCTTCCTTTTACACGTTTTTATGATGTTGCATTTCTTTTCAAGAGTGAGACAAATTTGTGTGGTTGTTAGAGAAGAGAAACCGTGGCCAATTTTGAATCTCACATTTTTTTCCCTTTATTTTTATTCAATCGATAGAGACCAAGTCAATGTCTTTTTAGTTTTTTTATTGTTGTTAATTTAAAATAAATAAACACAAAAAACATAAAGATGATCTAAAGAAAAGTGAGGTGCTGTTAATAGATTTTGAAATTTAATCTGACAATTAAATCATTAAATTAGATTTATGAACTAAATAAGTAGAATATAAGAAGAAAAAAAACTAAATTGAACTATGTATAGTTTAACTTGTTAAGTTAATAAATCAATGATTATATACGAGAAAAGTTATATTGACCTTAAAATACGTTTAAAGACTTCCTCTAAAATTTAATCTTCTATTTTCTTTTAAATTGACAGTTTTAATTGATTATTTTTATTCTCAAATAAATAAAATATTTTTAAAAATAATTATACAAATAAAATCTACGTCGTATAAAAAAGATTATATACGGTGCTTGAAGATTAGTTTTCTTTATTTATTAAAATTTTATATCAAATAAAAATATTGAGGGTTTTTAAAAAAAAAGTTAAATTCCAATTTTATAACATTTATTTTATTTAAATATCTTCTTTTTAAAAACTTTCAATTTAAAATGTTAAATATATTTAAAAAATAGACTTAAAAGTATGGCTTTTATGTATGTGGATTAACGAGCTGAATCTAACGAGTTGGATCGAATTGTTTCGTGAATTTAAAATAAATCGAGTTTGAGATTAAAAAAAGTTTGAATCGAATTCAAATCGATTTTTGAACTTAATTATTGAATAAAGCCGAGTTGAGGGGAGTTCGTCTCTATTAGTAATAATTCATATTTTATTATATTATTTTCTTAAGCCCATAAGTTTGTTAGAGGGTATTTTAGTATTTATCTTATTCTAGTAACCCTAGTTTTAGTTTATAAATAGGGTGACAATCATTGTAACTCTTAATCCTGTTTCTTCTGCCGTCATTCTCTTTAATAGAATATTTCCCTATTTTCATCATTTATTCTATCTTTGCACCAACAATTGGTATCTAGAGCTCCGGTTCAGATTCATTGGGAAACACGGGAAACACGAGTGAACGTGAGGTCTTGTGTGTTTGATTTTGTTTCTCAGATTCTTGTTGAATCTTGAACAAAATCTGATCAGAATTTTTTAATTCTGTGGGTTGGGAAACACTGTGTGAGAAAACTCTGAGTGTATTGTGCAAAGTAGAAGATGAACGGAAACGGCAACATGAACACCAAACTTCCAGTATTTGATGGTAAAAACTGGAATCGTTGGATGATCCAAATGCGTGTACTATTTGGTGCTCAAGATGTTCTAGATCTTGTCACTGATGGTTATGTTCCAGTAGCAGCAGATGCAACTGATGAACAAAAAAACGCGCAGAAGGAAGTAAGGAAGAAGGATCAGAAAGCATTGTTCTTCATTCATCAATGTGTGGATGTAAACGTGTTTGAGAAGATTGCAGTCTCTACAACAGCAAAGGCTGCATGGGACACTCTGGTGAGATGTTATGGTGGTGACACATCAGTGAAGAAGGTGAAGCTTCAGTCCTTGAGAAAGCAATATGAGAATCTCAACATGAAGAATAATGAGAAAGTTTCTGAATACATCTCCAGAGTGATTCTGATCACTAATGAGATGAAGGCATGTGGAGAAACTCTTTTTGAAGAAACAATCATGGAGAAAGTGTTGAGATCCCTTACTCCTCAATTTGATTACATTGTGGTAGCAATAGAACATTCCAAAGATCTGAGCACAATGAGAATTGAAGAGCTGCAGAGCAGTTTAGAAGCGCAAGAGTTGCGTCTGACTGAGAGAAACTCTGAAAAGGAAGTAGAACAGCAGGCTCTGAAAGCAACTTCTGATAGGAGGTATCAGAAGCAGTCAGAAGCTAGGAGAAGATCTGATGGTGGTCAGAAGTCAGAAAGCTCAACCTCTGATAGACAAAAGAATGCTCAGAAGGGAAAAGAGAAGTATGACAAGAAGAAGATCCAATGTTACTGTTGTAAGAAGTTTGGTCACTTTGCTAGAGATTGTTGGTCAAACAAGGAGAAGAAATCAGAAGAAGCAAATATAGCCAGAAGTTCTGATGACGAATTTGTGCTATTGATGACCTCTGAATCTGATGATCTGACAGACTGGTGGTATATGGACACTGGCTGTTCAAATCATCTTACTGGAAACAAGAAATGGCTGGTTGACTTTGACTCTGAAAAGAGAACAAAGATCAGATGTGCTGATGACAAATATCTTAATGCAGAAGGTATGGGAAATGTCAGAGTGACTCTGAACAATGGGAAAATAGCATTGATTCAGAATGTGTGGTATGTACCTGGCATCAGAAGCAATCTGATGAGTGTGGGACAATTAATTGAGAAAGGTTTCTCAGTTACCATGAAGGACAATCTTCTGAAGCTGTATGACTGTAATCAGAAGTTGATTATGGAGTCAGAACAGGGAAGGAATAGAACATTCAAGGTGAATGTCAGAACTGCAGACTCAGAGTGTCTTAGTGCAACAAGTACTGAGAAGGAGAGTGAGTTGTGGCACAGAAGATTTGGTCATTTGAATTTCAGAAGCTTACAACATCTGAATTCAAAGAAATTGGTACATGGAATTCCTGAAATTAAGAAGCCTGAAAAGTCATGCAAAGTTTGCATGGAAGGAAAACAACCAAGATTGCCATTTGCATCAGAAGTTGCTCCAAGAGCAAAACATGCCTTGGGAGTTGTACATTCTGATGTGTGTGGTCCATTTCCAGTAGCATCAATTGGAGGGAATAAATACTTTGTGTTGTTTGTTGATGAATTCACAAGAATGACATGGGTATCCCTTATTAAATTTAAACATGAGGTGTTTGATGAATTCAAGAAGTTCAGAATGAAGGCTGAGAATCAGAGTGGTCAGAAGTTGAAGATTCTTAGAACTGATGGTGGAGGTGAGTATAACTCCAAAGAGTTCCAGAAGTTCTGTGAGGAGAATGGAATTGAGCATGAGGTTACTGCTCCTTATACCCCTCAACACAATGGTCTTGCTGAAAGAAGAAACCGTACTTTGCTTGATATGGTGAGAAGCATGCTAAAGGAGAAGAAGCTTCCTCAGAAGCTCTGGGGAGAAGCTGTTGCCACTGCAACGTATGTACTCAACAGATGTCCTACGAAGAAGTTGAAGGAAATAGTTCCTATGCAGAAGTGGACTGGAGACAAGCAAAGTGTTAGTCATCTGAAGGTATTTGGTTCTGTTTGCTATAAACATGTTCCAGAAGCCAGAAGACAGAAGCTGGATGATAGAAGCAAAGTGATGATTCTGATAGGGTACCACAGTACAGGTGCATACAAGCTCTATTGTCCAGAAACCAATAAAATTGAATTCAGCAGAGATGTGATTGTGAAGGAATCAGAAGTTTGGAATTGGGATAAGTCTCAATCTGATTCTGATGTTAGAACCTCTGAGGAAAGGCCAGAGTTAAGAATTTCTGAAGTTGAAGTAAACCCTGATATTGACTCTGACTCTGATACTGATTCAAACTCTGAAGAAGACTCAGAATATGAAGGTGACCCAGATGACCCAGACTCTGATGATTCAGACTCTGATGGCAATCCAGATCTTGGTGGCAATTCAGACTCTAGAAATATGCCAGACTCTGAAGATGGTCAAAGCTCTGGAGGTCAATCATCTGAAGCTAGAAACTCTGAAGTTCAAGACTCTGAACAAGTTCAGAGACCACAAAGAATCAGAAGCGTTCCCAGAAGATTTGCAGAATTTGACATGCTGCAAGACACTGAAGTAGACTCTGAAGGAGAAGTTATTCAGTGTGCCATGTTAGTAGACTTTGAACCCATAAGTACAGAAGAGGCTCTTAAGCAGAAGCTCTGGCTGAAGGCCATGAAATAAGAACTTGATGCTATAGAGAGAAACAAGACTTGGAAGCTGACAGAACTTCCAAAAGACAAGAAAGCCATCAGCGTCAGATGGGTTTTCAAGCAGAAGTTAAACCCAGATGGTTCAATTGGCAAACATAAAGCAAGGTTGGTAGCCAGAGGATTTCTACAGAAACCTGGGCTGGATTATTCTGAAGTGTTTGCACCTGTAGCAAGACATGAAACAATAAGAATGGTGATTGCAATAGCTGCTAACAGGAATTGGCCTCTGATGCATTTAGATGTAAAATCTGCATTTCTGAATGGTCCATTAGAAGAAGAAGTTTACGTGTCACAACCTCCTGGATTTGTGAAAAAGAATCAGGAAGGGATGGTGTACAGATAATACAAAGCTCTATATGGATTGAAACAAGCGCCCAGAGCTTGGAATCAGAAGATTGATTCATTTTTCAAGAAGCAAGGCTTTCAGAAATGCGAGATGGAGTACGGTGTCTATGTTCAGCATACTTCTGAAGGCAATATGACTCTGGTATGTTTATATGTTGATGATATACTGCTGACTGGAAGTTCTGAACAGGAGATAGCCAAGTTCAAGAAGGTTCTAATGAATGAATTTGAAATGACTGATCTAGGCAAAATGACATACTTTCTAGGGATGGAGTTCAGATATTCTAAGAAAGGTATCATTTTGCATCAGCTCAAGTATGAATTAGAACTTCTGAAGAGATTTGATCTGAAGAATTGTAAGATGGCTGTCACACCTTCTGATACAAATCAGAAACTGGATTCAGACTCTGAAGGAAAGGATGTGGATGCTACAACCTTCAAACAGTTGGTTGGTTCTCTGAGGTATCTGTGCAATACCAGACCTGATATTTGCTACTCAGTTGGGATGGTTAGTAGGTTCATGAGTAAACCTAAGTGGTCCCATTACCAAGCTGCTGTCAGGATTCTGAGGTATATCAAAGGAACTCTGAAGTATGGAGTGTTATTTCCCTCTGGAGGAAATAATGAGTCAGAACTTCTGAGTTATTCAGACTCTGATTGGTGTGGAGACAGAGTTGACAGAAGAAGTACATCTGGGTACTTGTTCAAATTTCTGGGAGGTCCTATTTCTTGGTGTTCCAAGAAGCAACCTGTTGTGGCGTTGTCAACCTGTGAAGCTGAATACATTGCAGGTGCTGTTACTGCATGCCAAGCTGTGTGGATTCTGAATCTGTTGCAGGATCTGAAGATTAAAGTAAGCAAACCTCTGAAGTTGATGATTGACAACAAGTCTGCAATCAACCTTGCCAGAAACCCAGTGCTGCATGGGAGAAGCAAGCATATTGAGACCAAGTATCATTTTCTGAGACATCAAGTTCAGAGTGGAGTGTTAGAAGTTGTACACTGCAACACTCAGAAGCAGTTGGCAGATGTTCTGACGAAAGCTATCAAGACTGATCAATTTCTCAGATTAAGGGATGGAATTGGTGTTACAAGTTTTGATGGAATATGAATTAAGGGATGGTATTAGTAATAATTCATATTTTATTATATTATTTTCTTAAGCCCATAAGTTTGTTAGAGGGTATTTTAGTATTTATCTTATTCTAGTAACCCTAGTTTTAGTTTATAAATAGGGTGACAATCATTGTAACTCTTAATCCTGTTTCTTCTGCCGTCATTCTCTTTAATAGAATATTTCCCTATTTTCATCATTTATTCTATCTTTGCACCAACAGTCTCGACTCTTCAACCTTAATTATACCTTTTTTTTTCTTTTTCTTTTTTGTATTTTTAATTTATTTTAATGATTATTTCATTTTTCTTTTCTCATTTTTAATTAGTTGTCCATTTTGATATTGGGCTTTTGAGCCCATTTCTTCCATTGTTTACTGTTACTAATTTATGTTGAGATTTTTATTTTTATTAATACTTAGTATCACAAAACACTGATAAATTTAAATCTATTATGGTTTATTTTATTTATTTATACTCTATATTAAAGCAAGTGCTTTATTTTCTATAATTCAAAAGTAGAAATCTTAAAGTTTTTCTTTTATGTAATGTTAGGAATTTTGGTATTCATTCATCTATTTATTTTTATTATGGGTATGATTATATGATATCTTAAGTATAATTGGTGAATCTCACACCATTCTTATTGATTTAAAATTGAATTTTTCTATACTTAACTTGCGTCTTATTTTATTTATTCACAACCTTTAAAAAACTTTAGGGTTAGACATTATAGTGATTTCAAATCAACTTAAAAATTGATAATTGGATGTATATCCTTTATCCTCGAATAAGTGAACGCAAAATGCATATCTCGCTTAAGTTTAAATACTCGCCTTTTATTTAAGGGTCACGCTAACCAGTGCCCTCAGGGCACTGGTTAAGAATTTCAAATAAGGAAAATATGTTAGGTTCAGTTTATTCAATACACACGATATTCTTTAAAAAAACTGATTATTTCTCTTTTTAGTGCATTGAATACACATATTTAGAAAAACCATGTCTTTTTAATCTCTTAAATAATATTCAATTTACCATTTTGGAATTCTTAACCAGTGCCCTGAGGACACTCTTTAGCATTTCCCTTTATTTAAATAAGTGATGAATAAACTCTTTCAAAACTTGGATGTAAACGGGTAAATAGATGTACATTCATCTTATCTTCGAATGCTCGGACGCAAGATGTACAACTTGTTAATGGTTGAGTAACTGTCGTCCTTTTAACAACCAATAAACTCTTTTTCATAAAAAAATGGATGAAAAAGGGAAAATGGATGTACATCCATTTTATTCTCGAATGCTCTGACACAAGATGTACATATTGTTTAAGGTCGAGTATTCGTCGTCCTTTTAAGAATAAAACAGTCTCATCATAAAAAATGGATGTACATCCATCTTATCATCGAGTAGATGAACGCAAGATGTGCATCTTATTTAAGTTCAAATATTTGTCTTCCACCTAAAAATAATGTCAACCAACAAACTCTCGTTTTCTGCTATAGTGTGAACAATTTCCTTTTTATTTTTAATCAACGAACATTTTCCGCCTCTGTGCAGTCAAACTTTTTTATTTAAAATCAACCAACTCACAAGTTTTTACTACACAAAACTACATAACTTTGAATTATTCATCACACGGAAGATACATAGGAGTAAGATTCAACATCTTGTCAAATACTCTAATAAAAAATCTATTTTTTCTCTTTCTTTCTTTTTAAAATATATCGTAATAATTAGGATAAATAGAATATCTTAGGCTAACAAAATTTATTCGCAAAACTGATTAAGGATAACTATTATTTTTTAACAGATGCCGCAGGGTGTTAATACCTTCCCCGCGTATAATCGACTCTCGAACTCGACTTTGGTTGCAACACCTGTCACACCCCAAATTTTATCCTTTAGATGTTATCAACATTTGATGAGCATAAGAGATCAATCATCCTCGTATTACTAACCAATCCATCTAGCTTTGTGTTTTGTCTGTTTTGTTGAAATTAGGGTTTTTGTGGAGAAGAGGAGGAAGACCTGATTAATCATGAGAGGAGTGAGAAATCAACCAAGGAGACCTTCATGCATCTCAAGTTTCCCTAGGAGCTCATTTGGTCCTAAGAAATCCAAATCAAGGGTGTCCTAAGTGGATGAGAGAAATTTTGTCTTTATCTACTTCAAAAGTCAATTGTTGCTTCATAAAAGTAAACCATTGGGTTTTGAGGTCAACCAAGAGCTTCACAAGTCTCATTCCATCATCTCCTATGGTTGAGTCAAGAAAATCAGGTGGAACAATAGAATAAGGAGATATGTGGAAATTAGGGTCTTGGTGGAAATCCTAAAGTGAGGAAGTCAATGAATCTAATTACCTTGCAAATGACATATCTCATTCATTCTTTGAGCCCATGGGAGTGAGATGATGATCCCTGTACAGAAGATACCCAAAATACAAATGTGTAGAAAATACCATGCTCATGGGATGAATAGATTTGGGAGTTATGAGTGTACAAGATTCATAAAAACTTTGTTTTGATGGTTTCAAAAGATCAAGTGGCATTTATTTCAAGGCATGGGTGTGTGAACTGTTTATGGTATCAGATGTTGAAGATTGGATTCAAATTGGAAAGTTTATCAATGTGGAGTTTTTCAAGTGCCAATCACGTGGAAATATAGGATGTTCATTTTCATTTGTTTCTAGTTCAATGTCCAAGAGATGTTCAAATTTTCATATTGATTTTAAAGCTTTATTCCATTATTGAAATCCAAGAAGCTACATTTTTTCTATCATTTAGGGAATGGGTTTGGATATGATTTGAGGTAAATTTGGCATAAGTGGAGGAGTTGTCCTATCTATATTGCAACCTTTGGTTGGGTACAATTTAGTGCAACTTGCAAGTTATGTAACTTGTTATATTTTGATGACATTTTTTTGATTCCATTCCAAATTTTAATGTCAAGATTTCAATCCAAGATCTCATATTCAAGTTAGAACTGAATCTCTTGTTGATTTTCTTTGAATGTCATTTGATTGATCTCATGAATTAGAGTTATGGGTAGTTTTAGTGGGCCACTAGTTAATTTCTTGAGCCTACTTAAATTTATTGATAGTGAGACATGCTTACATGTGAATCTTTTCATGGCAAAATGACTAGACCATAGGATGACTTTAATTCATGATTGAAAGAAAAGAGGAAAATTATGACTAAAACAGAGTCATTTCATTTTACGCTTATGCGTGAAAAGTGTCATAATGCCTTTAATCTAGAGTTGACACCCATTGTACAAATTAAAGTATGGAGGGATTATTTCTAATCTAATATTCTACTAAGAAAATTAAACTAGACATGTGCAAAAACTTCCAAAGCAATGTTTGTTTTGAAGCTTGAAGTTGAAGCTCACTTTGAGCTATTATTTTTCAGCTAAACACCACCAGCCTGTTACAAAACTATCAGCAGCCCATATGTTTTTAATGCCCACACCACAAATTCAAGATTCTTTCCATATGTTGCTAAGTCTCACACAACCTGTTGTCAAAGCCTTCACGCGCTGCAACTGGAGCAAAACCTATGCAAAATAGGTAAACCATGTCAGCCATTGGATACGAGATAAGGCATACCAAAACAACCTCCTAAAAGAAAACAATGCATCCAAGCATCATATTAAGGTCCACCAAGTTCAAACATATCCCATATATTCAAGTTCAAATACAAAGTTTAGTATAACATATTCAATCACTCCATCACCAATTCATCATTCAATCCAAAAGCAATTCAATCATGAATCACATCTCAATTTTCACAAACCACAATTCAAATCCATAAAATTCAAATAATCATAAACAAAAAAAAAAGACTCAAATTCAACCTTCACAATCACATCACACATAACAGTTTGTTACATACCACATACATTACAAAGGAAGTGACATGGTGCAATGGGAAGTGTATCAAGAAATTTCAGAGCATTTGAACAAATTCAGAACAGGACAAGGTGCATAGCAGAAGAGTCAGAACAAAAAAATTGCAGATTAAAAGAGGGACTCTACAAAACAGTTATAGAGGCTCAGAATTCACAAAAAGAGAAAGGTTCGGTGCAGCAAGGTTTACTCATAAAATATTGACATAGAAAAGAGAAAGGTTTCGTCTGTGGAGGAACCACTCGCTCACTAAGGCGACTTTCCTAAGATTTTGGCCCCCTTGAGCCTTTCCTAGGCACTATTTACCATACGCTCTTGAGCAGAAGATATATTATCTGCAAAACAACAGGCACACGTTAGTAAACAAAAAATAACAATCCATAACAAACTAAGAAGAAATAAAGGGCTATCTAGAAGTTCCAAAGCATCCTCACAAGTGCTACACTCGAGGAGCTCCTTCGTGTTAATGTATCGGGTCTCCACCTTGACCCCCCGCCAGCTTTGTAAATAAGCTTCTCGCTCCTAGTCACACACTGAGCAGAGAGAAAGTCGTTGATGAAGCCCACCAGCTTCTCGTAGCTGGCCTTATCATCCTTCGCCAGAAAATTCGGAATGGCAAGATAGTCATCAGTTCCCCGGATAAAATGGTCCCCTCTCCAGCAGAAGGGGAACTTCAGCAACCTCTGCCCCTGTGCCTGCCCTCCTCGTCAAGGAGGGGAACCCCATGCTCGTCTATAGTTACTTCCTAGACAAAGGAAGGGTATGTGGCCCTCTTCGACACGGGCTCAATAATGTAATACCTCTCCTTGAACGTCCTTATGGACTAAGAGAAAGGCTTGAATAATCTCCTCCCCTGCTTCAGGGAGACCCATCCGAACTGCCTCCCAGAAACCTGGCGTTGAAGATGGAAGACAGTGAAGAAAAGGGAAAATTGGCTCCAATATTTAAATATTTATATGTCAGCTCGATTGTCTGCATGAAAGCAATCGAGTTTGGATGAAGTTGCGAGAGCGCCAGATCCAGATGGCCGAAGACTGCCACTTGGAAGTCCGTAAAGGGCAGCCTCAAACCTATCTCTTTGAATACATACTTGTACATAGGGAACCTCTCCCCGTAGGCCGAGCAAATCTGACCGTTCTCCCCAGGGAAATGAACATTCCAGTCTCCCTTGGCCCCCACCGTTATAAAGGCATCTCGAGTATAAGAGGTGAAGATGGAGGCGTGCTCCTGAGGCTTATCAACGACCCACTGTTCCGCGGTACTACTTGGGGTGGAGGTTTCACCGTCATTCTAGGGAGCGGAGGTTCCAGATTCATTATGGGGAGCGAAAGTGTCATTAATGCTGCTATCATCTGAGGAGTTCTCCTCAGATAGTTCCCTCATAACTTCTTCCTCAGCTTCGCGAGCCACCTCCTTTACGTGAAAGGCAGAGGACAAAAGTGAATTCGATGACAAAATCAAATCCACCTTTCCACCGCTAGTCAAGTGAAAGGACGCGCGAAGGCTCGAGGATGACGTCCTTGACCTAAGCCGTACTCAAATGGCACAACAACGATGCGAGGAGACACCAATGACCATCCCTCGAGCCCACACGGGAAGTCCTCCCCAATACGTTACCCAAAATTTCGTTGGAGATCCACTGAAAAACTCATGAGTACACCAGAAAACGCAAGGGCTCCACCAGCGACAAACTCATCCGTTGTTGCAATAGTGCCAGAATCAACTAAAATTCTAATGTCCCAAGGCTCCGACGACGGTGCCGGTGGCAGAAGATGGCCTAACCACTGCCAGCCACCAACATCTACCAGAAATCTCCCCTACTCTACCCAGTTCATCCTAACCACATGCAACTAAGCAAAATGGAAATTAAAATACTCAGAATAGAGAAAGGTGATGAAGACTTACGTGGTTGAGGATATGAGAAAAGTGGTCGGTGAACTCTGGTCGATACGCGTGCAGCGGTGATACGGCGGTTAACAACTGAGACGGTGGCAAGCAACAAGAGAAGAGAGAGAAGCGAAAAGTGAAAATGAACGCTTCCTCCCTCTATTTATAGATTTGCCAGAGGCACGTGCACGAGCACGCGCGACATAAGGGCATCATCATGACCCTAGAGTAGCCATCATTACGCATTAAATGCGGCACACGGCTCGATGCACGCGTGAAACTCCATCCCTTTCGAGTCTCATCAACCGTTAGGCTCCCCATACACTAGGCATGTCGGACAATGTTACGAGTTCCTCGGGTACAGATTCCCTCGAGCACCGTGGAGCAACCCCGTCTCAGTAACAGATGACGACCACTTCTCCTCCTCGGGACCGCGAGCTACCCTTAATCATCACTCATATGCTCAGGAGCAATGACTTGGGGGATTCCTGTTCCATACTGGCCCAATGGCTAGGCATGACCCAATCCACTTCTGCTCCCAGAACGGCCCAATAGCCTAAGTACTGCCAGTTAAGGGCACAAGTATTAGAATTAATTCATATTTATTTAGTTGTACTATGACTTAGCCCCTAAGTTTATTAGAGGGTATTTTAGTATTTTATCTTATTCTAGTAACCCTAGTTTTAGCTTATAAATAGGGTGTGAATCATTGTAACTTTTATCATGTTATTGTAGCTGTCATTCTCTTAATAGAATATTTCTCTATTCATCATTTATTCTACCTTTGCACCAACAATTGTGTCGCTACTGCGAAAATCGAGTGCCGGCACAACAGAAGAGTCGCCACCGTTTGTTATTTATCCCAAAGAGAGGGAAAGGAAACGAACAGAGAAAACCTATGGAAAAGGGGATAAGACTGGTCATCGCAACCAAAACCTGGGTTCGGGAGTCGGTTACGCAAGGGGAAGGTATTAACACCCCTCACGTCCATCGTACTCGATGGGATCCACGCTTGCTTGGGTTGTCTAAAGGATGCAAAAACAATCTATCTACGGCTGCTAAATCTAAACGGAAGGGAATTGACTCGATAGAGCGCCGCACTCTATGCCTACGTATTCTCAAGAGAGAAAGTCAGAGTCAACGTAGTTCGGGACTACAGGGAAAATTGGCTCGCCAAGACCTCGCGTCTTGTGCCTACGTACTTCCACACTGCATGGAAGATCAGAGCTTTACGTAGTTCAGGCTAACTACGGCTAATCAGGGTATTCTCACACAACAGTGAGAAATCAACTGGTTTTAAAGGTTCGGGGACCTGTGGAAAAAACTACGGTCTGGTCTCAAATGCACTCGGGCAAGAGAGAAGAAGGGTAACATCAGTCGTCAGCGGGAAAGTCTCGATCGCACAGCAGCGAGAGAACAAAAGGTTAATTGTTAGTGTGCTCGCTAGGATATCGCATCCTATGCCTACATATTCTCGTCTGGTACGAGAAATCAGAGCAGTTGTAGTTCGGCTACTTCGGGACCACAGCTCAAATCTCGTTTTATTAACATTCTGAAAAATGATTACAATGGTTGAATACTGAAAAATAAACCCCTAGGAAATACTATCCTATCCTATCCTGAAAAATCAAATGGAAAATAGTCCCCTAACAAGTGGACTTCAAATTCTACCTCTAAGAAGGTGTAAAAGAATTTATATAAAAAAATGTATCCTAAAAGAAAATATTAAAAGTATGAACTAATATTTTTTCCCAATTTTTCTATACTCATATTTCACTATTTTCTTTTTCTCAAATATTTTCTCTCAATATTTCTCTTCTCTATTTCTTAACATTCTTTCACATATTTTTCTTTTTCCTTTTTTAAAATATTTCTTTTTCTTTTTTCCTTTTTCTCTATATTCCCTTTTTTCATATTTCTTTTCTCTTTTCAAAATGTTTTTTTTCATGTTTTCTTTCTCTTTTCTTTTTCAATATTTTTCTATATATTTTTTCACTATTTTTTCTTATTATTATTTTTTCATATAGAAGATAATAAAATGAAAAAAAAATACAAGGGGAGGGGGGTACAATAGTTACAGGGGGTATGCTAGCTGCAGAAAAATAAAAACACAAAATAAGGGCCCAGCCCATTAACTAGCCTCAGCCAGAAAAAAAAGGGAGGGTATGATGCTGAAACGGAGGGTGTGGACAGTAAAACCAATGGGCTTGGCCCAATCCATCAGTAAGCAAAAAACGGGGGGTATGGCAAAATGAGGGGGGTGTACGAATGAACACCGTTGGGCCCGGCCCAATCCCTCACGATCCACCCTCCTTCTCCTTTCTAAAAAAAAAACCTAATTCTTCTCCTCCTTCACTCCGCCGCCGTCTGTTCCCTTCTCCTTCTCCGACTCTCTCTCGTTCTCCAACCTTGTTCTTCCTTGATCTCTCTCTGAACCTCTCTCAGACTTAACTTCATCCCAACCTTTCTAGATTCATCCACTCAAACAAACACCAACATCTACAAACTTGGCTCCTAGTTTATAGAAACTCGAACGCTGAAATTCTTGATGAAAAATCATGCTGAAGACGGGAAAGCATGTATGTTGCTCGCGGATAGAAACGTCAACAAAGAAAATCAACAAAACCTGGAGATCTGAGGATGCGTACTCTTCATAGATCCAGGTGATGACGAAGGCGTTCTTACGAAGATCTTCGATGTTCTGTGACCTGGAAACGTTTATTGGTGAACGTTCGCGGACGGATCTTGAAGGTAGAGAGTCCTTGAACGAGGATCTTTGGAGCTGATACGTGTTTAGTGATTCCTGGAGAATCTGGATCCTGAAGATCTTTGGAGTTCCGGCGAATGATTCTTGATGGATGACGGTGGCGGAGGGATTCGATTGTTGGAGACAACAATTTTCTGGAGATGCGGTACGAAGATCACCATTGGTGTAAATCTGGAGATGTTGACGAACGATTTGGTTGAGGACTTCTGGAGATTTGGAGGACATTTGATGATTAAGCCTCAAAGGAACTGGAGAACACTTGGACATGCGAGCGGTTGCGTCTTCAAGAATCTGGAGATTTTGGTGAAGAGCATGATGATGTTCCTGATTGTTGTTGATAATTTTTCCAGAAATTGAAACAGTTGGTGATCGGTGATTGGAGCGAATCTGGAAATTTGTTGATGATCTTCTGATGAAGATCAAAGATGTTAGAAGAACTTCTGGGGATTTTCTGGATGGTCGTTGATGATCGGAGGGAGGGAGATCAGAGAAGAGAGACGAGGTTTCTGATGATTTCTGACGTTTTTGCGTTTCCGGCGTCTATTGCGGTGGCCAGAGGGTTGTTAGGGCTGCCGGCGGGGAGCTGTTAGGGTGGTTGCATGGCCGCCGGCCATGCAACTGGTGGTGGTTCAGACGCAGACAAGTGGTGAGGTGAGTGGAGGGGTTGTGTGCATGCTGGCCACGTGGATGGGAGAGGGAGAAGGTGGAAAACGCGTGGCGTGATCTGAGGAGCTGCGAAAGTGTGTGGTGGGGTCTCCTCTGCGCAACACGTGTATGCTGAATTTATATGACCTGGCTTAATTGAAATGGACTCAGACTTGGGCTTTGGCTAATTGGGCCCAACGAAAATTCATACTAAGGACTAAATGAAATGGCTGAATGGATTAACAATGATTAATAATGATGATTAATTGGACAATTAAACTAAAAATATGAATTAAAAAAGACATTAACCAAAGATTCAATTAAGACTAATTAAAGAAACTAATCAAATCTATATTAAAACCTAAAAAGAATATCTAAACGAAAAAACCAATCTATCTAGAACTAATTAATATCTAAAAATCCATTTAAAAAAATCTATTAATAGCCTAGTAATACTTCTAAAAACAATATTCTAAAAATACTAATTAAAATCTATTAACCTATTTAATATCTATTATATTCTAAAAAAGATTAAAACTATTAAAAATATTAAAAAACTATTAATATTCTATATTATTCTAAAATGATTAAAAAAATCTATTAAAACCCTAATAATGCCTAATAAAATCCAGAAAAATCACAAATAATTCCCGAAGGAACAAAAATAGCACCGAACGACAAAAAACACCGCGAGAGCGCAACAAAATAGCCGGTAAAAATAAACGGACACCGAAATATCCCTAAAAACAACAGCGCGAGCTGCAAACACCGGGAATAGCACGGCTTCCCGAAAAAATACGATTCTACCTATCTAAACCTGCTAAAAACACCTGAGATGCGAGACGAGGGTTGTGATCCCGATAAAATCAATACAAATGAAAAATGCACTGTATGCGATATGCAGATGCAGATGCAAGAACGCGTCGAAACATCGAGCCAGATACGGGACTTGGTTGGTCAAATTTTAGGGTGCAACAACCTACCCTGCCCCAGGTTAAGATTGAAGTTTTTTTTGTTTTTAGAAAGAAACTCTTACTACTAGGCTCAAAAGGGGTTGACAAGGGATTATCTTCCTTATATCTCCGGTGTTTAGGAATTGAAACAATGCCTGTACAACATCAGCAGGTTTTATTCAAAAGCATACATTCGGAAGCTTACACGTCTTTCAGTTTCGTCATCCTCCCTGGATTCCTGCTAAAACAAGCATTAAGCATTAAAGAAATCAAAGAGTGAACACGACTGGATTTAATAAAAAACATGCATATTCATTTCATTAGTAATATCAATTGAAAACAAACAAGTTTTACAAGCGATAATTGCACTTAAACATAAAAGAAATTACAAAATGAAAAGAAATAACAGGACAAAACGCAGATTGCGAGCTTCGGAAACCGGGCTTTCGAATCTTGAATTGAAGAAATGACCCTTGAAGTCTTCAAACTCACTCAGACGAGAGGTCGACATGCACAACCAACTCTCCTTTAGCAAAAGAAATGTATTCTTGGTCCATCAAATATTGTACCTTAGCTTGAAAAGCCTTGCAATCTTCAGTTGCATGCCCTGGGGATCCTGCGTGGTAATCACATTGAACACTGGGGTCATACCCGGGAGGATATGGCTCTGGCCGTGGTTTGAGAGCCTTAGGCTCTACCAACGAGTTTTGAACCAGATGTGGCAGAATTTGGCTGAGCGGCATTGGAACATGGTGAGAAAACAAATGATGCCATTATTTGAGAAAACAAATGATGCCATATTATTTCTTGTTAAAAATCACACAAAATGGACTTTGAGTTTGCTAAAAATGATGATGTTTTGCCCAAGTTTCAAACCTTCACGCATATAGCCATGTGGTGTGTTCATTTTCCCCAGAAATACTTGAAAATAAAGGTCTTGTATATTTTGGGGTGGCATAATACACGGATGTATCGGCACCCCAGTGGTTGTGACCTATGCACTAAAATTACCTTGCATGCTTCTGACCTGAGTTCGATCCGTGTGGAGATCAACTCTTTTTCTTTTATTTTTCAGCATTGTTTAAATATATCTCTCTCTTCCTCTTACTTATCACTCGCGCATGAGTGGCTGAAATGGTAAAGTGTTATACCCATGACCTAAAGGTTGTGGGTTCAATACTCACCATGTGCATTTCCATTCTAGTATATTGCATCTCATAATCTAGAGCTCCGGTTCGGATTCATTGGGATTCTTAGATTCGTGTGTTTGATTTTGATTCTTAGATTCGTGTTGAATCTTGAACTCAATATGAGAAACACTCTTTCTGAAGAAACAATCATGGAGAAGGTATTGAGATCCCTTACCTCTCAATTTGATTATATTGCAATCAGAAACCAGGAGAAGATCTGATGGTGGTTAGAAGTCAGAAAGCTCAACCTCTGATAGACAAAAGAATGCTCAGAAGGGAAAAGAGAAGTAAGCTCAACCTCTGATAGACAAAAGAATGCTCAGAAGGGAAAAAAGAAGTATGACAAGAAGAAGATCCAATGTTACTCTTGCAAGAAGTTTGGTCACTTTGCTAGAGATTGTTGGTCAAACAAGGAGAGAAAATCAGAAGAAGCAAATATAGCCAGAAGTTCTGATGACGAATCTGTGATATTGATGGCCTTTGAATCTGATGATATTGATCTGATAGACTGGTGGTATATGGACATTGGCTGTTCAAATCATCTTACTGGAAGTAGAGCAATAAGCTCTGAAAGAAACTTCTGATAGGAGGTATCAGAAGCAATCAGAAGCCAGGAGAAGATCTGATGGTGGTCAGAAGTCAGAAAGCTCAACCTCTGATAGACAAAAGAATGCTCAGAAGGGAAAAGAGAAGTATGACAAGAAGAAGATCCAATGTTACTGTTGCAAGAAGTTTGGTCACTTTGCTAGAGATTGTTGGTCAAACAAGGAGAGAAGATAAGAAGAAGCAAATATAGCCAGAAGTTCTGATGACGAATCTGTGATATTGATGGCCTCTGAATCTGATGATATTGATCTGATAGACTGGTGGTATATGGACACTGGCTGTTCAAATCATCTTACTGGAAACAAGAAATGGTTGGTTGACTTTGATTCTGAAAAGAGGACAAAGATCAGATGTGCTGATGACAAATATCTTAACGCAGAAGGTATGGGAAATGTCAGAGTGATTATGAACAATGGGAAAACAACATTGATTCAAAATGTGTGGTATGTACTTGGCATCATAAGCAATCTGATGAGTGTGGGACAATTAATTGAGAAAGTTTTTTTAGTTACCATGAAGGACAATCTTCTGAAGTTGTATGACTGCAATCAGAAGTTGATTATGGAGTCAGAACAGGGAAGGAATAGAACATTCAAGGTGAATGTCAGAACTGTAGACTCAGAATGTCTTAGTGCAATAAGTGCTGAGAAGGAGAGTGAGTTGTGGCATAGAAGATTCGGTCATTTGAATTTTAGAAGCTTAAAACATCTGAGTTCAAAGAAGTTGGTACATGGAATTCCTGCAATTAAGAAGCCTAAAAAGTCATGCAAAGTTTGCATGGAAGGAAAACAACCACGATTGCCATTTACGTCAAAAGCTTCTCCAAGAGCAAAACATGCCTTGGGAGTTGTACATTCTGATGTGTGTGGTCCATTTCCAGTAGCATCGATCGGAGGGAATAAATACTTTGTGTTATTTGTTGATGAATTCACAAGAATGGAGTGGGTATCCCTTATTAAGTTCAAACATGAGGTGTTTGATGAATTCAAGAAGTTCAGAATGAAGGCTGAGAATCAGAGTGGTCAGAAGTTGAAGATTCTTAGAACTGATGGTGGAGGTGAGTATAACTCCAAAGAGTTCCAGAAGTTCTGTGAGGAGAATGGAATTAAGCATGAGGTTACTGCTCCCTATACTCCTTAACACAATGGTCTTGCTGAAAGAAGAAACCGCACTTTGCTTGATATGGAGCATGCTAAAGGAGAAGAAGCTTCCTCAGAAGCTATGGGGAGAAGCTGTTGCCACTGCAACGTATGTACTCACCAGATGTCCTACGAAGAAGTTGAAGGAAATAGTTCCATTACAGAAGTGGACTGGAGATAAGCAAAGTGTTAGTCATCTGAAGGTGTTTGGTTCTGTTTGCTATAAACATGTTCCAGAAGCCAGAAGACAGAAGCTGGATGATAGAAGCAAAGTGATAATTCTGATAGGGTACCAGAGTACAGGTGCATACAAGCTCTATTGTCCAGAAACCAATAAAATTGAATTCAACAGAGATGTGATTGTGAAGGAATCAGAAGTTTGGAATTGGGATAAGTCTCAATTTGATTCTGATGTTAGAACTTCTGAAGAAAGGTCAGAGTTAAGAATTTCTGAAGTTGGAGTACACTCTGACGTTGATTCTGACTCTGATAGTGATTCTGACTCTGGAGAAGACTCAGAAGATGAAGGTGACTCTGATGATCCAGACTCTGATGGTAATCCAGATTCTGGTGGTAATTCAGACTCTGGAAATATGCCAGACTCTGAAGATGGCCAAGACTCTAAAAATATGCCAGATCTTGAAGATGGTCAAAGCTCTGGAGGAAGTCAACCATCTGAAGCTAGAAACTCTGAAGCTCAAGACTCTGAACAAGTTCAGAGACCACAAAGAATCAGAAACATCCCCAGAAGATATGCAGAATTTGACATGCTGCAAGACACTGAAGTAGACTTTGAAGGAGAAGTTATTCAGTGTGCCATGATGGTAGACTCTGAACCCATAAGTACAGAAGAGGCTCTTAAGCAGAAGCTCTGGCTGAAGGCCATGAAAGAAGAACTTGATGCTATAAAGAGAAACAAGACTTGGAAGCTGACAGAACTTCCAAAAGACAAGAAAGCCATCAGCGTCAGATGGGTTTTCAAGCAGAAGTTAAAGCCAGATGGTTCAATTGGAAAACATAAAGCAAGGTTGGTAGCCAGAGGATTTCTATAGAAACCTGGGCTGGATTACTCTGAAATGTTTTCACCTGTAACAAGACATGAAACAATCATAATGGTGATTGCAATAGCTGCTAACAGGAATTGGCCTCTGATGCATTTAGATGTAAAATCTGCATTTCTGAACGGTCCATTAGAAGAAGAAGTTTACGTGTCACAACCTCCTGGATTTGTGAGAAAGAATCAGGAAGGGATGGTGTACAGATTATACAAAGCTCTTTATGGATTGAAACAAGCGCCCAGAGCTTGGAATCAGAAGATTGATTCATTTTTCAAGAAGCAAGGGTTTCAGAAATGTGAGATGGAGTACAGTGTTTATGTTCAGCATACTTCTGAAAGCAATATGACTCTGGTATGTTTATATGTTGATGACATACTGCTGACTGGAAGTTCTGAATAGGAGATATCGAAGTTCAAGAAAGTTCTGATGAATGAATTTGAAATGACAGATCTAGGCAAAATGTCATACTTTCTATGGATGGAGTTCAGATATTTTGAGAAAGGTATCATTTTGCATCAGCTCAAGTATGAATTAGAACTTCTGAAGAGATTTAATCTGCAGAATTACAAGATTGTTGTCACACCTTCTGATACAAATCAGAAACTGGATTCTGACTCTGATGGAAAGGATGTGGACGCTACAACCTTCAAACAGTTGGTTGGTTCTCTGAGGTATCTGTGCAATACCAGACCTGATATTTGCTATTCAGTTGGGATGGTTAGTAGGTTCATGAGTAAACCTAAGTGGTCCCATTACCAAGCTGCTATCAGGATTCTGAGGTATATCAAGGGAACTCTGAAGTATGGAGTATTATTTCCTTCTGAAGGAAATAATGAGTCAGAACTTTTGAGTTATTCCGATTCTGATTGGTGTTGACAGAAGAAGTACTTCTGGATACTTGTTCAAATTTCTAGGAGGTCCCATTTCTTGGTGTTCCAAGAAGCAACCTGTTGTGGCGTTGTCAACCTGTGAAGCTGAATACATTGCAGGTGCTGTTACTGCATGCCAAGCTGTGTGGATTCTGAATCTGTTGTAGGATCTGAAGATTAAAGTAAACAAACCTCTGAAGCTGATGATTGACAACAAGTCTGCAATCAATCTTGCCAGAAACCCAGTGTTGCATGGGAAAAGCAAGCATATTGAGACCAAATATCATTTTCTGAGACATCAAGTTCAGAGTGGAGTGTTAGAAGTTGTACACTACAGCACTCAGAAACAGTTGGCAGATGCTCTGACGAAAGCTATCAAGACTGATCAATTTATCAGACTAAGGGATGGAATTGGTGTTATAAGTTTTGATGGAATATGAATTAAGGGATGGTATTAGAATTAATTCATATTTATTTAGTTGTACTATGACTTAGCCCCTAAGTTTGTTAGAGGGTATTTTAGTGTTTTATCTTATTCTAGTAACCCTAGTTTTAACTTATAAATAGGGTGGCAATCATTGTAACTTTTATCATGTTATTGTAGTCGTCATTCTCTTAATAGGATATTTCTCTATTCATCGTTTATTCTACCTTTGCACCAACAACAAGGAGGCGTTCTAACCTCTGCCCCTACATCGAGAAAGGCTGACCATTTGCCCTTCGTCACGTTTCTGCCTGTCACATACGGTTCCACCATCCAAAAACAGTCACGACGTATGTGCCTGCATCTGTGCCCTTGCCCGTGTCAACGACTAGTTTCTGACAGTTACATATTCTTTGGGAGCGCATATCTCGCCTCAAAAATAGGGACCAATGGTCAAGCGCTTGGGGCATTATAAAAATCCTCTCACTTAAGAGGGTTAAGTATCTAATAATCATCCTAAGAAACACTTACTTTGTACTTGTCTTCTCTTATCTCGATTCTTACTTTAGTATCGGAGTGCCTTGCAGGTACACTCCCTTCTCATCTTTGAAATCCAGCATCGCAGACAAAATCATTGGTCCATTACAAATTTTGATCGACCGATAAGATCAAATACCATAATGACCATGTCATTTAATCGAACTTACTAGTACTTGCCATTACATCTCAAGTAGTGATTAATGTTCACATTAATTCTTCTAATTGCTCCATTAGGCGTTAAATTACTAATTAACCAATAATGAGGTTTTTAAGAAAGATTAGGGTATTACACAGTAATTATAATTAAATTAAGTGAATTATTTTTTCAACAAATCAATTTGTTAATGCCATGTGACATTAACTTTAATTGTGAAGGACCACATATTCACAGGAATTATAATCTATTTTTTTCAGGTTTTTTTTTCCAAAAGTCGCGGGCAAAATACATATTTATCCTTTTTGTTTTAATGGCAAGAGGTGTTGATATCTATTTTTGTCTTCATATTTATAATTTTAATCATACATTACTCTATTAAACTCAATTTAAATAGAATTGTATGTAATTATAAATATGAGTTTTTATGATTCTGGTAGTAATTATTTATTTTAATTTTTTACTTTGAAGTAAAACTAAAATCTCTTTTTTATCCTAAAATAAACTATTATTTTTGTGGATCATAAAATATATTTTAATTATTTATTTTCTCATATTATATTCAAAACAACTTTTTTTCTTGAAAAGTTATATATTTGCTTAAATAATATTTAAGATATAAATGTAAGATTTTATTAATTATTATAATTTATGAATCTTTGTATCTAGAGTTTGATAATAACAAAATAAAGATGAGATTTAAGATCTATGTAATAACTTTTTTTTAGCCCTCTTTCTATATCTCAAACAAAAAAATCTTTTTTACCATTTGACTCTAATATATTTAAATATATTAAAATACAATATCAAAACACATACATTTTGCACGCGAGTGAAAAACAGCTACCATGTGAAGCGCGTGAGATATAACTGAACGGAAGTATAAAAACTGTTTTCGTCTCTTTCTTTTTTCAGTGGGACTGTTTTCATTTCTTTCAACTTTCAGTGCAACTCTATTCTCATCTCCTCATTTTTCAATTCCGCATCTCATTCTTCCCTTTCTTCTTCGGTGAGTTTCAAATCTATCGTCATCTTCGTTTTTTCTCTTACAATTATGCTCTAACTCATTTACGTGATTATCAATTTTACTTCTGATTTATATGCTGGTTACATTCATGAAGCTGTCACACGACCACAATGCTACTAATATTATCTTAGTGAAATAATACGAAGTTGTGCCGAAGAAAGTTGCAGACGTGACTGACGTATAGCTGCCGTATCGTCCATATGTGATTCGAGAATCGTTAGCTATAATTTCTAGCTTTAGAATTAGTTTTAGAGAGGAGATCACACACACCTCATTCTGTTATGGAATAACTTTACAAGTGGGACCCATTTGATATCTTAACGAATTCCTCATGCAATGCAAATATTACGACACCACGCTTTTTGATTTTGCATGTATACACATTACACTCTTGATTACATAAATCTTAGAGGGTGAAAGATAAAAGGAAATACTCCAATGAGATTATAGGTGAATGTTATTATTTTTTTTTATTTTTTTGACACATTATACTTTTGAGATTTACATTGATATTATTCCATTTTAATAATAGGAGAAAGTCAACATGAAGTATCTATATTTCAATATTTCTCGTGCCATTATGCGCCGCTTTAGTTCAACTGCAAGGACGGAAGAATCTTTAAAACCGCCTCTTCCTTTACCAGGATTTTATAAGAGGCCTCTTCTTTCCCCTGCAATTGATTTTGCTTCAGACAATGGCAAGGTAATTACATCCTTCAACTGTCTTATGTTTTTTTTAATTAATATTCAAATATTATCTGATTAGTGTAGGTTCGGTTTCATGTTTCCAAATAATAATTCGCAACATTGATAAAATTGGTATGGAATACATTTTATACACTTTAGTGTTAGTGTGTAAAACGACTAAAAAAAATTATATAACCTAAAACAGATTCCAAAATCTATATTTGCTCTATGAATTGGTGTGAATGGTGATGGTTTGACATTGCATGCAAGAAATGATCAAATTACCCTTACTTACTAATTGAAATATCTTAAATGCTCTTATATCAATTAACTTCTATTTTTATCCTTTTTTCAACGATATCTCTTTAAAGATTCATATGTCATTTAATTTGTATGAAATGACTGAAATGCCCTTTGTGGTTAAAATGGCTTTGCTTCATCTCATAGCTTATGGAGAGTTTGTGTTGCTCACATTGTATTTGTTTTAATGTCAACAGCAACTTTTTGTTGAAGCCCTTCCAAGCGGAACAATGGAAGGTTTTTATAGTTTGATCCCTTATTTTCAAACACAGTCTGAGCTAAATTATTGCGGCCCTTCTACTCTCGTCATGGTCCTCAATGCTCTTGGCATTGATCCGTGCAAAATATGGAAAAGTACTATTTTTCATTTTGCAAGCTTTTAAAATCTCAGGGTTTACGAGTTTATAATTAAAGATTGAATGTATTTCTTTTTTGACAATGTGTTTGGTTTGAGTAATTTTTGTGCAGGACAATGGAGATGGTTTGATGAGTCGATGTTGGACAATAGTGAAACTTTAGAGGTTATCAAAACTAAAGGAATCACATTTCAGAAAGTTGTATGTATGGCTGAATGTGCTGGAGCAAAAGTTGACGGATTTCATGCTACTGACAGCACTATTTGTTGGTGCAAAGATAGAATAAATGATGAAATAGGAAATATTCTAATAAGAGAATGACGGCTACAAACATGATATTTGTTACAATGATTGTCACCCTATTTATAACCTAAAAACTAGGGTTACTAGAATAAGATAAATACTAAAATACCCTCTAACAAACTTAGGGGCCAAGAAAATAGTACAACTAAATAAATATGAATTATTAATAATATTCTAATACCATCCCTTAATTCATATTCCATCAAAACTTGTGACACCAATTCCATCCCTTAATCTGAGAAATTGATCAGTTTTGATGGCTTTCGTCAGAACATCTGCCAACTGCTTCTGAGTGCTGCAGTGTACAACTTCTAATACTCCACTCTGAACTTGATGTCTCAGAAAATGATACTTGGTCTCAATATGCTTGCTCCTCCCATGCAACACTGGGTTTCTAGCAAGATTGATTGCAGACTTATTGTCAATCATCAACTTCAGAGGTTTGTCTACCTTAATCTTCAGATCCTGCAACAGATTCAGAAACCACACAGCTTGGCATGCAGTAACAGCACCTGAATCTGTGATATTGATGGCCTCTGAATCTGATGATATTGATCTGATAGACTGGTGGTATATGGACACTGGTTGTTCAAATCATCTTACTGGAAGTAGAGCAACAGGCTCTGAAAGCAACTTCTGATAGGAGGTATCAGAAGCAATCAGAAGCCATGAGAAGATCTGATGGTGGTCAGAAGTCAGAAAGCTCAACCTATGATAGACAAAAGAATGCTCAGAAGGGAAAAGAGAAGTATGACAAGAAGAAGATCCAATGTTACTGTTGCAAGAAGTTTGGTCACTTTGCTAGAGATTGTTGGTCAAACAAGGAGAGAAAATCAGAAGAAGCAAATATAGCCAGAAGTTCTGATGACGAATCTGTGATATTTATGGCCTCTGAATATGATGATATTGATCTGATATACTGGTGGTATATGGACACTGGCTGTTCAAATCATCTTACTGGAAACAAGAAATGGTTGGTTGACTTTGATTCTGAAAAGAGGACAAAGATCAGATGTGCTGATGACAAATATCTTAACGCAGAAGGTATGGGAAATGTCAGAGTGATTATGAACAATGGGAAAACAACATTGATTCAAAACGTGTGGTATGTACCTGGCATCATAAGCAATCTGATGAGTGTGGGACAATTAATTGAGAAAGGTTTTTTAGTTACCATGAAGGACAATCTTCTGAAGCTGTATGACTGCAATCAGAAGTTGATTATGGAGTCAGAACAGGGAAGGAATAGAACATTCAAGGTGAATGTCAGAACTGCAGACTCAGAATGTCTTAGTGCAACAAGTGCTGAGAAGGAGAGTGGGCTGTGGCATAAAAGATTCGGTCATTTGAATTTCAGAAGCTTAAAACATATGAGTTCAAAGAAGTTGGTACATGGAATTCCTGCAATTAAGAAGCCTGAAAAGTCATGCAAAGTTTGCATGGAAGGAAAACAACCACGATTGCCATTTACGTCAAAAGCTTCTCCAAGAGCAAAACATGTCTTGGGAGTTGTACATTCAGATGTGTGTGGTCCATTTCCAGTAGCATCGATCGAAGGGAATAAATACTTTGTGTTATTTGTTGATGAATTCACAAGAATGGAGTGGGTATCCCTTATTAAGTTCAAACATGAGGTGTTTGATGAATTCAAGAAGTTCAGAATGAAGGCTGAGAATCAGAGTGGTCAGAAGTTGAAGATTCTTAGAACTGATGGTGGAGGTGAGTATAACTCCAAAGAGTTCCAGAAGTTCTGTGAGGAGAATGGAATTAAGCATGAGGTTACTGCTCCCTATACTCCTTAACACAATGGTCTTGCTGAAAGAAGAAACCGCACTTTGCTTGATATGGAGCATGCTAAAGGAGAAGAAGCTTCCTCAGAAGCTCTAGGGAGAAACTGTTGCCACTACAACGTATGTACTCACCAGATGTCCTACAAAGAAGTTGAAGGAAATAGTTCCATTACAGAAGTGGACTGGAGATAAGCAAAGTGTTAGTCATCTGAAGGTGTTTGGTTCTGTTTGCTATAAACATGTTCCAGAAGCCAGAAGACAGAAGCTGGATGATGGAAGCAAAGTGATAATTCTGATAGGGTACCACAGTACAGGTGCATACAAGCTCTATTGTCCAGAAACCAATAAAATTGAATTCAACAGAGATGTGATTGTGAAGGAATCAGAAGTTTGGAATTAGGATAAGTCTTAATCTGATTCTGATGTTAGAACTTCTGAAGAAAGGTCAGAGTTAAGAATTTCTGAAGTTGGAGTACACTCTGACGTTGATTCTGACTCTGATAGTGATTCTGACTCTGGAGAAGACTCAGAAGATGAAGGTGACTCTGATGATCCATACTCTGATGGTAATCCAGATTATGGTGGCAATTCAGACTCTGGAAATATGCCAGACTCTGAAGATGGCCAAGACTCTGAAAATATGCCAGATCTTGAAGATGGTCAAAGCTCTGGAGGAAGTCAACCATCTGAAGCTAGAAACTCTGAAGCTTAAGACTCTGAACAAGTTCAGAGACCACAAAGAATCAGAAACATCTCCAGAAGATATGCAGAATTTGACATGCTGCAAGACACTGAAGTAGACTTTGAAGGAGAAGTTATTCAGTGTGCCATGATGGTAGACTCTGAACCCATAAGTACAGAAGAGGCTCTTAAGCAGAAGCTCTGGCTGAAGGCCATGAAAGAAGAACTTGATGCTATAAAGAGAAACAAGACTTGGAAGCTGACAGAACTTCCAAAAGACAAGAAAGCCATCAGCGTCAGATGGGTTTTCAAGCAGAAGTTAAAGCCAGATGGTTCAATTGGAAAACATAAAGCAAGGTTGGTAGCCAGAGGATTTCTACAGAAACCTGGGCTGGATTACTCTAAAATGTTTTCACCTGTAACAAGACATGAAACAATCAGAATGGTGATTGCAATAGTTGCTAACAGGAATTGGCCTCTGATGCATTTAGATGTAAAATCTGCATTTCTGAACGGTCCATTAGAAGAAGAAGTTTACGTGTCACAACCTCCTGGATTTGTGAGAAAGAATCAGGAAGGGATGGTGTACAGATTATACAAAGCTCTTTATGGATTGAAACAAGCGCCCAGAGCTTGGAATCAGAAGATTGATTCATTTTTCAATAAGCAAGGCTTTCAGAAATGTGAGATGGAGTACGGTGTTTATGTTCAGCATACTTCTGAAAGCAATATGACTCTGGTATGTTTATATGTTGATGACATACTGCTGACTGGAAGTTCTGAATAGGAGATAGCGAAGTTCAAGAAAGTTCTGATGAATGAATTTGAAATGACAGATCTAGGCAAAATGACATACTTTCTATGGATGGAGTTCAGATATTTTGAGAAAGGTATCATTTTGCATCAGCTCAAGTATGAATTAGAACTTCTGAAGAGATTTAATCTGCAGAATTGCAAGATTGTTGTCACACCTTCTGATACAAATCAGAAACTGGATTCTGACTCTGATGGAAAGGATGTGGACGCTACAACCTTCAAACAGTTGGTTGGTTCTCTGAGGTATTTGTGCAATACCAGACCTGATATTTGCTATTCAGTTGGGATGGTTAGTAGGTTCATGAGTAAACCTAAGTGGTACCATTACCAAGCTGCTGTCAGGATTCTGAGGTATATCAAGGGAACTCTGAAGTATGGAGTGTTATTTCCTTCTGAAGGAAATAATGAGTCAGAACTTTTGAGTTATTCCGATTCTGATTGGTGTTGACAGAAGAAGTACTTCTGGGTACTTGTTCAAATTTCTGGGAGGTCCCATTTCTTGGTGTTCCAAGAAGCAACCTGTTGTGGCATTGTCAACCTGTGAAGCTGAATACATTGCAGGTGCTGTTACTGCATGCCAAGCTGTGTGGATTCTGAATCTGTTGCAGGATCTGAAGATTAAAGTAAACAAACCTCTGAAGCTGATGATTGACAACAAGTCTGCAATCAATCTTGCCAGAAACCCAGTGTTGCATGGGAGAAGCAAGCATATTGAGACCAAGTATCATTTTCTGAGACATCAAGTTCAGAGTGGAGTGTTAGAAGTTGTACACTACAGCACTCAGAAACAGTTGGCAGATGCTCTGACGAAAGCTATCAAGACTGATCAATTTATCAGACTAAGGGATGGAATTGGTGTTATAAGTTTTGATGGAATATGAATTAAGGGATGGTATTAGAATTAATTCATATTTATTTAGTTGTACTATGACTTAGCCCCTAAGTTTGTTAGAGGGTATTTTAGTGTTTTATCTTATTCTAGTAACCCTAGTTTTAACTTATAAATAGGGTGGCAATCATTGTAACTTTTATCATGTTATTGTAGTCGTCATTCTCTTAATAGGATATTTCTCTATTCATCGTTTATTCTACCTTTGCACCAACAACAAGGAGGCGTTCTAACCTCTGCCCCTACATCGAGAAAGGCTGACCATTTGCCCTTCGTCACGTTTCTGCCTGTCACATACGGTTCCACCATCCAAAAACAGTCACGACGTATGTGCCTGCATCTGTGCCCTTGCCCGTGTCAACGACTAGTTTCTGACAGTTACATATTCTTTGGGAGCGCATATCTCGCCTCAAAAATAGGGACCAATGGTCAAGCGCTTGGGGCATTATAAAAATCCTCTCACTTAAGAGGGTTAAGTATCTAATAATCATCCTAAGAAACACTTACTTTGTACTTGTCTTCTCTTATCTCGATTCTTACTTTAGTATCGGAGTGCCTTGCAGGTACACTCCCTTCTCATCTTTGAAATCCAGCATCGCAGACAAAATCATTGGTCCATTACAAATTTTGATCGACCGATAAGATCAAATACCATAATGACCATGTCATTTAATCGAACTTACTAGTACTTGCCATTACATCTCAAGTAGTGATTAATGTTCACATTAATTCTTCTAATTGCTCCATTAGGCGTTAAATTACTAATTAACCAATAATGAGGTTTTTAAGAAAGATTAGGGTATTACACAGTAATTATAATTAAATTAAGTGAATTATTTTTTCAACAAATCAATTTGTTAATGCCATGTGACATTAACTTTAATTGTGAAGGACCACATATTCACAGGAATTATAATCTATTTTTTTCAGGTTTTTTTTTCCAAAAGTCGCGGGCAAAATACATATTTATCCTTTTTGTTTTAATGGCAAGAGGTGTTGATATCTATTTTTGTCTTCATATTTATAATTTTAATCATACATTACTCTATTAAACTCAATTTAAATAGAATTGTATGTAATTATAAATATGAGTTTTTATGATTCTGGTAGTAATTATTTATTTTAATTTTTTACTTTGAAGTAAAACTAAAATCTCTTTTTTATCCTAAAATAAACTATTATTTTTGTGGATCATAAAATATATTTTAATTATTTATTTTCTCATATTATATTCAAAACAACTTTTTTTCTTGAAAAGTTATATATTTGCTTAAATAATATTTAAGATATAAATGTAAGATTTTATTAATTATTATAATTTATGAATCTTTGTATCTAGAGTTTGATAATAACAAAATAAAGATGAGATTTAAGATCTATGTAATAACTTTTTTTTAGCCCTCTTTCTATATCTCAAACAAAAAAATCTTTTTTACCATTTGACTCTAATATATTTAAATATATTAAAATACAATATCAAAACACATACATTTTGCACGCGAGTGAAAAACAGCTACCATGTGAAGCGCGTGAGATATAACTGAACGGAAGTATAAAAACTGTTTTCGTCTCTTTCTTTTTTCAGTGGGACTGTTTTCATTTCTTTCAACTTTCAGTGCAACTCTATTCTCATCTCCTCATTTTTCAATTCCGCATCTCATTCTTCCCTTTCTTCTTCGGTGAGTTTCAAATCTATCGTCATCTTCGTTTTTTCTCTTACAATTATGCTCTAACTCATTTACGTGATTATCAATTTTACTTCTGATTTATATGCTGGTTACATTCATGAAGCTGTCACACGACCACAATGCTACTAATATTATCTTAGTGAAATAATACGAAGTTGTGCCGAAGAAAGTTGCAGACGTGACTGACGTATAGCTGCCGTATCGTCCATATGTGATTCGAGAATCGTTAGCTATAATTTCTAGCTTTAGAATTAGTTTTAGAGAGGAGATCACACACACCTCATTCTGTTATGGAATAACTTTACAAGTGGGACCCATTTGATATCTTAACGAATTCCTCATGCAATGCAAATATTACGACACCACGCTTTTTGATTTTGCATGTATACACATTACACTCTTGATTACATAAATCTTAGAGGGTGAAAGATAAAAGGAAATACTCCAATGAGATTATAGGTGAATGTTATTATTTTTTTTTATTTTTTTGACACATTATACTTTTGAGATTTACATTGATATTATTCCATTTTAATAATAGGAGAAAGTCAACATGAAGTATCTATATTTCAATATTTCTCGTGCCATTATGCGCCGCTTTAGTTCAACTGCAAGGACGGAAGAATCTTTAAAACCGCCTCTTCCTTTACCAGGATTTTATAAGAGGCCTCTTCTTTCCCCTGCAATTGATTTTGCTTCAGACAATGGCAAGGTAATTACATCCTTCAACTGTCTTATGTTTTTTTTAATTAATATTCAAATATTATCTGATTAGTGTAGGTTCGGTTTCATGTTTCCAAATAATAATTCGCAACATTGATAAAATTGGTATGGAATACATTTTATACACTTTAGTGTTAGTGTGTAAAACGACTAAAAAAAATTATATAACCTAAAACAGATTCCAAAATCTATATTTGCTCTATGAATTGGTGTGAATGGTGATGGTTTGACATTGCATGCAAGAAATGATCAAATTACCCTTACTTACTAATTGAAATATCTTAAATGCTCTTATATCAATTAACTTCTATTTTTATCCTTTTTTCAACGATATCTCTTTAAAGATTCATATGTCATTTAATTTGTATGAAATGACTGAAATGCCCTTTGTGGTTAAAATGGCTTTGCTTCATCTCATAGCTTATGGAGAGTTTGTGTTGCTCACATTGTATTTGTTTTAATGTCAACAGCAACTTTTTGTTGAAGCCCTTCCAAGCGGAACAATGGAAGGTTTTTATAGTTTGATCCCTTATTTTCAAACACAGTCTGAGCTAAATTATTGCGGCCCTTCTACTCTCGTCATGGTCCTCAATGCTCTTGGCATTGATCCGTGCAAAATATGGAAAAGTACTATTTTTCATTTTGCAAGCTTTTAAAATCTCAGGGTTTACGAGTTTATAATTAAAGATTGAATGTATTTCTTTTTTGACAATGTGTTTGGTTTGAGTAATTTTTGTGCAGGACAATGGAGATGGTTTGATGAGTCGATGTTGGACAATAGTGAAACTTTAGAGGTTATCAAAACTAAAGGAATCACATTTCAGAAAGTTGTATGTATGGCTGAATGTGCTGGAGCAAAAGTTGACGGATTTCATGCTACTGACAGCACTATTTGTTGGTGCAAAGATAGAATAAATGATGAAATAGGAAATATTCTAATAAGAGAATGACGGCTACAAACATGATATTTGTTACAATGATTGTCACCCTATTTATAAGCTAAAAACTAGGGTTACTAGAATAAGATAAATACTAAAATACCCTCTAACAAACTTAGGGGCCAAGAAAATAGTACAACTAAATAAATATGAATTATTAATAATATTCTAATACCATCCCTTAATTCATATTCCATCAAAACTTGTGACACCAATTCCATCCCTTAATCTGAGAAATTGATCAGTTTTGATGGCTTTCGTCAGAACATCTGCCAACTGCTTCTGAGTGCTGCAGTGTACAACTTCTAATACTCCACTCTGAACTTGATGTCTCAGAAAATGATACTTGGTCTCAATATGCTTGCTTCTCCCATGCAACACTGGGTTTCTAGCAAGATTGATTGCAGACTTATTGTCAATCATCAACTTCAGAGGTTTGTCTACCTTAATCTTCAGATCCTGCAACAGATTCAGAAACCACACAGCTTGGCATGCAGTAACAGCACCTGCAATGTATTCAGCTTCACAGGTTGACAACGCCACAACAGGTTGCTTCTTGGAACACCAAGAAATGGGACCTCCCAGAAATTTGAACAAGTACCCAGATGTACTTCTTCTGTCAACTCTGTCTCCACACCAATCAGAGTCTGAATAACTCAGAAGTTCTGACTCATTATTTCCTCCAGAGGGAAATAACACTCCATACTTCAGAGTTCCTTTGATATACCTCAGAATCCTGACAGCAGCTTGGTAATGGGACCACTTAGGTTTACTCATGAACCTACTAACCATCCCAACTGAATAGCAAATATCAGGTCTGGTATTGCACAGATACCTCAGAGAACCAACCAACTGTTTGAAGGTTGTAGCATCCACATCCTTTCCTTCAGAGTCTGAATCCAGTTTCTGATTTGTATCAGAAGGTGTGACAGCCATCTTACAATTCTTCAGATCAAATCTCTTCAGAAGTTCTAATTCATACTTGAGCTGATGCAAAATGATACCTTTCTCAGAATATCTGAACTCCATCCCTAGAAAGTATGTCATTTTGCCTAGATCAGTCATTTCAAATTCATTCATTAGAACCTTCTTGAACTTGGCTATCTCATGTTCAGAACTTCCAGTCAATAGTATATCATCAACATATAAACATACCAGAGTCATATTGCCTTCAGAAGTATGCTGAACATAGACACCGTACTCCATCTCACATTTCTGAAAGCCTTGCTTCTTGAAAAATGAATCAATCTTCTGATTCCAAGCTCTGGGCGCTTGTTTCAGTCCATATAGAGCTTTGTATAATCTGTACACCATCCCTTCCTGATTCTTTTCCTCAAATCCAGGAGGTTGTGACACGTAAACTTCTTCTTCTAATGGACCATTCAGAAATGCAGATTTTACATCTAAATGCATCAGAGGCCAATTCCTGTTAGCAGCTATTGCAATCACCATTCTGATTGTTTCATGTCTTGCTACAGGTGCAAACACTTCAGAATAATCCAGCCCAGGTTTCTGTAGAAATCCTCTGGCTACCAACCTTGCTTTATGTTTGCCAATTGAACCATCTGGCTTTAACTTCTGCTTGAAAACCCATCTGACGCTGATGGCTTTCTTGTCTTTTGGAAGTTCTGTCAGCTTCCAAGTCTTGTTTCTCTCTATAGCATCAAGTTCTTCTTTCATGGCCTTCAGCCAGAGCTTCTGCTTAAGAGCCTCCTCTGTACTTATAGGTTCAGAGTCTACTAACATGGCACACTGAATAACTTCTCCTTCAGAGTCTACTTCAGTGTCTTGCAGCATGTCAAATTCTGCAAATCTTCTGGGAACGCTTCTGATTCTTTGTGGTCTCTGAACTTGTTCAGAGTCTTGAGCTTCAGATGATTGACTTTCTCCAGAGCTTTGACCAACTTCAGGATCTGGCATATTTCCAGAGTCTTGAACTTCAGAATTTCTAGCTTCAGAGGCTTGACTTCCTCCAGAGCCTTGTCCATCTTCAGAGTCTGAATTTCCACCAGAATCTGGATTACCATCAGAGTCTGGATCATCAGAGTCACCTTCATCTTCTGAGTCTTCTCCAGAGTCAGAATCACTATCAGAGTTAGAATCAACGTCAGAATTTACTTCAACTTCAGAAATTCTTAACTCTGACCTTTCTTCAGAAGTTCTAACATCAGAATCAGATTGAGACTTATCCCAATTCCAAACTTCTGATTCCTTCACAATCACATCTCTGCTGAATTCAATTTTGTTGGTTTCTGGACAATAGAGCTTGTATGCACCTGTACTGTGGTACCCTATCAGAATCATCACTTTGCTTCTATCATCCAGCTTCTGTCTTCTGGCTTCTGGAACATGTTTATAGCAAACAGAACCAAATACCTTCAGATGACTAACACTTTGCTTGTCTCCAGTCCACTTCTGCATAGGAACTATTTCCTTCAACTTCTTCGTAGGACATCTGTTGAGTACATACGTTGCAGTGGCAACAGCTTCTCCCCAGAGCTTCTGAGGAAGCTTCTTCTCCTTTAGCATGCTTCTCACCATATCAAGCAAAGTACGGTTTCTTCTTTCAGCAAGACCATTGTGTTGAGGGGTATAAGGAGCAGTAACCTCATGCTCAATTCCATTCTCCTCACAGAACTTCTGGAACTCTTTGGAGTTATACTCACCTCCACCATCAGTTCTAAGAATCTTCAACTTCTGACCACTCTGATTCTCAGCCTTCATTCTGAACTTCTTGAATTCATCAAACACCTCGTGTTTGAACTTAATAAGGGATACCCATGTCATTCTTGTGAATTCATCAACAAACAACACAAAGTATTTGTTCCCTCCAATTGATGCTACTGGAAATGGACCACACACATCAGAGTGTACAACTCCCAAGACATGTTTTGCTCTTGGAGCAGCTTCTGATGCAAATGGCAATCTTGGTTGTTTTCCTTCCATGCAAACTCTGCATGACTTTTCAGGCTTCTTAATTGCAGGAATTCCATGTACCAATTTCTTTGAATTCAGATGTTGTAAGCTTCTGAAATTCAAATGACCAAATCTTCTGTGCCACAGCTCACTCTCCTTCTCAGTACTTGTTGCACTAAGACACTCTGAGTCTGCAGTTCTGACATTCACCTTGAATGTTCTATTCCTTCCCTGTTCTGACTCCATAATCAACTTCTGATTACAGTCATACAGCTTCAGAAGATTGTCCTTCATGGTAACTGAGAAACCTTTCTCAATTAATTGTCCCACACTCATCAGATTGCTTCTGATGCCAGGTACATACCACACATTTTGAATCAATGCTATTTTCCCATTGTTCAGAGTCACTCTGACATTTCCCATACCTTCTGCATTAAGATATTTGTCATCAGCACATCTGATCTTTGTCCTCTTTTCAGAGTCAAAGTCAACCAGCCATTTCTTGTTTCCAGTAAGATGATTTGAACAGCCAGTGTCCATATACCACCAGTCTGTCAGATTCACATTATCAGATTCAGAGGCCATCAACAGCACAGATTCGTCATCAGAGTCTCTGGCTATATTTGCTTCTTCTGATTTCTTCTCCTTGTTTGACCAACAATCTCTAGCAAAGTGGCCAAACTTCTTACAACAGTAACATTGGATCTTCTTCTTGTCATACTTCTCTTTTCCCTTCTGAGCATTCTTTTGTCTATCAGAGGTTGAGCTTTCTGACTTCTGACCACCATCAGATCTTCTCCTGGCTTCTGACTGCTTCTGATACCTCCTATCAGAAGTTGCTTTCAGAGCCTGCTGTTCTACTTCCTTTTCAGAGTTTCTCTCAGTCAGACGCAACTCTTGCGCTTCTAGACTGCTCTGCAGCTCTTCAATTCTCATTGTGCTCAGATCTTTGGAATGTTCTATTGCTACTACAATGTAATCAAATTGAGGAGTAAGGGATCTCAACACTTTCTCCATGATTGTTTCTTCAGAAAGAGTTTCTCCACATGCCTTCATCTCATTAGTGATCAGAATCACTCTGGAGATGTATTCAGAAACTTTCTCATTATTCTTCATGTTGAGATTCTCATATTGCTTTCTCAAGGACTGAAGCTTCACCTTCTTCACTGATGCGTCACCACCATAACATCTCACCAGAGTGTCCCATGCAGCCTTTGCTGTTGTAGAGTCTGCAATCTTCTCAAACACGTTTACATCCACACATTGATGAATGAAGAACAATGCTTTCTGATCCTTCTTCCTTACTTCCTTCTGAGCGTTTTTCTGTTCATCAGTTGCATCTGCTGCTACTGGAACATAACCATCAGTGACAAGATCCAGAACATCTTGAGCACCAAACAGTACACGCATTTGGATCATCCAACGATTCCAGTTTTTACCATCAAATACTGGAAGTTTGGTGTTCATGTTGCCGTTTCCGTTCATCTTCTACTTTGCACAATACACTCAGAGTTTTCTCACACAGTGTTTCCCAACCCACAGAATTAAAAAATTCTGATCAGATTTTGTTCAAGATTCAACAAGAATCTGAGAAACAAAATCAAACACACAAGACCTCACGTTCACTCGTGTTTCCCGTGTTTACCAATGAATCTGAACCGGAGCTCTAGATACCAATTGTTGGTGCAAAGATAGAATAAATGATGAAATAAGAAATATTCTAATAAGAGAATGACGGCTACAAACATGATATTTGTTACAATGATTGTCACCCTATTTATAAGCTAAAAACTAGGGTTACTAGAATAAGATAAATACTAAAATACCCTCTAACAAACTTAGGGGCCAAGAAAATAGTACAACTAAATAAATATGAATTATTAATAATATTCTAATACTATTGACAATTTCCGTGAATATATCATCAAATGTACAAGTTCTAAGGATCATCATTTAGTATCATCATACCACAGATATGCTTTAAATCAAGTATGTATAATGGTTGGTTTGTGAATTTCATAAAGTATATTGATAAATGCATGTGATTATAGAATAATTTTTGACAACATTTATTTTGTTAATCACGGTAGACGGGATCTGGTCACTTTTCTCCCATTGGAGGCTATCACGTTAGAAAAGATATGGTATTGATTTTGGATGTTGCACGTTATAAATATCCACCGCATTGGGTTCCACTTACGGCACTTTGGAAAGGCATGAATTATGTTAATAAGTCAACGGGAAAGTCTAGGGGGTAAAATGTTTTTTATAAATTTTTTACAATATTGCAAGTTAATTATAGAGTTGCTTTAAATTTTATCTGGTCATCTTTTTCCCTATTGTATATGTAATTTTGCTAATTATCTCTCTAGGTTCATGATTATATCGAGGCCGCACACGGAACCCGGCATGCTTTATACTTTGGTATTTTTCCTTCCCTATTTATGCTTATGTCTTTTATAGTTTGTGTAGTGTTGGATTCCATATATCATTCCTTCTTCTGATCTTGCAGAGTTGCAAACATGAGTGTTGGAATAGTATTGTAAAATTCCTAATGGGTGACGTGCCTCTTCTACTGAAATCAGAGAATGTGGAAGATATTCACAAGGTTCTTTCAATTATATTCACATCCTTGCCATGTAATTTTGAAGAATTCATCAAATGGATTGCAGAGGTCAGAAGGCAAGAGGAGAAAACAAGGCTGGCTGTCAAGGTTTGATATGCTTTATCTCAACTAGTTATGGTTTATTCGTTGTTTTCTTTTTAGTGTCATCATATGCTTAACTTGGTTATGCAGGAAGAGGTATTGAGACACGTGCACGAAACAAGCCTTTTCAAACACGTGTCTTTTTTTCTATCATGTTCTTGTGGCAGACAGACACTAACTTCAGGTAATGGAGACACCTTACCTGTCATTGCTGCAAGTGATTGTCGCAAAGGAGCAAAGATTTTAGGGGGAAAACTGAGGCTGCACCCTGTTAGCTCTGATGTGCTAACGGTGCTTATATTGTCCTTGCCATCTACAAATGGTATCACAAATGAGAGGCTTTTGAAAGAAATACAAGATTTGGTTTCACATGAAAATCTTTCTACTTTACTTCAAAAAGAGGTAATTTTCTGTAAAAATTTCCCCATGAGTAGAACAAGTACTTTGATTTCTGCTATTGTTAACTCTGTTCCGTCTTTTTTACTTGAACTTATTGTACAAGTTTGCATTTCAGGTTCTACACTTGAGACATATTCTGAAGAGATGTCAAGAGGGTGAGGCAGATAAGGATCTTGACACTACTTTATCTTAGCATTTATCACATATACTTCTTAACACAATGATTTTTTCGCTCATACTCGTTAGTCCTATGCAATCGACTAGTTCAACTTGTGGATTTCTTTTTCCTTTTGCACTATATTCAATCGTCTGCCGATTTATATGATTTCTTTTATAGATAATGCTTTGTTGTATTTTTATTTTTTAATTCATAAAAAAATTATAATTGACTTTGTTGTGTATAATTTACATTTTATGCTTGCTTCTATTTAAGAACTTTTCCCATTGTATCTAATAGATAAAAAAAGACTTAGTAGTGCAAGATTTAAAATGAATAATGGTTATATAAGGAGATTATGAAGCCGGTCTTTATATTAAGGTTTTAAATTTTTTTGAATTAACTCTTCAACTCTTATGAGTTTATGACTTTTAGGTCATTAAACAAGTATTTTACATTTAAATTCTATTTTTTATTAACTCTTCAACTCTTATGAGTTTATGACTTTAGGTCATTAAACAAGTAATTTACATTACGATTCTATATTAGTTCAATCATTATATGTAAAATTTTAAAAATATTTAACAGAATCATATTATTCATATAATATTTTAATATTAAATAAAGGGGACCTCTCCTATATGGTCTATTAAAGAAAGAAAAATAGTATGGAAGAAAGAAAAATATTTAACCAATGCTATGAGTCAAACACCTTATACACACCATATCTTGGTAACTTAAAAGACTAAATTAATGACATCAAAAGCTTTAGAAAAGTTTAGTGGAAATTGACTGTTTAGCAAGGATCCTACAAGCTGATATGAGGTTTCAACATGAAATTCCCAACAGTTAAGACACATATGATCAAGGCATGCACAACACACTTGTAGGCTCCAAAACAGTTGCTAACCACCAAATAAGGAAGGCCTGCATACAACTGGTCTCAACTTGAAATGCATATTCAAGACAGAAAGAAAATGGTTGACAAACCACTTCCAAACAGATCCCCCTGGATGGAAATCACAACTATAAACAAACTTATACCATGAGACAAAGAAACTGGCAGCAAACAAAACAAGCTAACAAACTTAGCCTCTAAGAAAAGTCATAGATAATAAACTACACTGCTAAGTTTCAACTTAAACCATCAACTAAACTTAAAGCCTACAGTCTCAATCCTAAACCAAGAAACTAAACACAAACAGAAATCTGACATTACAATGCCTAAGAAGCTAATACAAAGATTCAACCAATCTAAGTATCTTAACATGAGTTGATACATCCATTCCTACATAAGTTCTAGCTGCAACTCTCAAGCAGAGAAAAACAAATGACAGTCTTAGTTATCAAAGGTGCCATCAAAACCAAGTTGATTTTCAATAATTAAAATGAATCCCCTTAATAGCAACAACATGAATCAGCCTGTTGTACTATAGGTCCACTGAGTGTAGAAAATTTGATGACAGCAGCCAATCCCCTTTCCATCTCATGATAGTAACAGCTTTTGTTATCACAATGTCACATTCACACACTTAATTCAAAAGTTGTTTTAGATGAAATCCACCAATCTCTCCATCTAAAAGAAATGCTCCAAATGAGATGCCATCATAACCCTTAGCATAACAATGCCCCAACATCCTAACAACAGCCAAAATCCACAGACAAAACCTAAACCCTGGTGATAGCTCTCACTCCAATGACAGTTCTATGCACCTCTCAAATCTGTTTGGACCAACTAACACCCAAAACTGTAACGCCCCGATTCCGATTTCCTTTATTTTGAGTCCTTTTAATTTAATTGATTGAATTATTATTTTAAATATAGGATTTATGTGTTTAATATATTATGTGTGCATATTATGCTATTATTTTTTTACCGATTTTGAGTGTTTCGGGTAAAAATAGGTTGGAGGGTATTTTGGGCATTAGTGATTATGCTAAGTGGATATTTTTATGAGAATTGATTAATTAGTGTGTGGAAAGAATTTGAGAGGAAAGAAATAGAAATATGAGATGAGAGAGGAAAAGAAAAAATATAGTAACATAGAAAGAAAAACAAGAGAAAGAAAGAGGAGAAGAGAAAGTGGAGAGAAAAGAAAAGGAAAACCTAGAACTTCAAGAAATCATCACCAAAGCTTTCGATTGATCGGGTAAGGGTGTGAAACTTTATTATTCTATCAATGTGTATAATCATGTATGATTTTGTTGGATTGTTTTGGATTGTTGGTAGTTTTTCTACACTTTCCATTTTAGGTTGAATTTGGTTTAATCGAAAGGAATCGTTGTTTAACGGTTAGAATCGTGATTAGATGATGTAGGTTAGACGATATATGTTAGACTAAGGCTACTGGAACAACTTTGGATTTAATCGGGTGATTTTGGTGAGTTTGGAGGTCCTGGAGCAGAACTGAATGTTGTTGTTCGCAGGCGACTCGCTAGCAGTTCGCTAGGCGAGCAGGCAGCGAACGCTCGCTAGCAGCTCGCTAGGCGAGCGTGCAGCGAACGGTCCCAGACTTGGGACAGTGAGACCCTGATGTCCCTTACTGGCAGCGAAGGGAGTAGCGAGGAGCTCGCTGGAGGTTCGCTGTGGCGAACGAGGTCTGTAGCCTCTGTTCTTGATCGCTAGCAGTTCGCTAGGCGAGGAGGTAGCGAACGCTCGCTAGCAGCTTGTTAGGCGAGCGTGTAGCGAACGTAGCAGGATGAGTTTTCCCTGTTGCGTGGTGCTGTCGTGGCTTGGGGTTTCGGTTGCGATCGACCCTTCTTTGATTTAATAGCTTATATATTGGTTTGTGATGTGCTGTGGGTAGCCGTATGGCGTGAATCCTAGATTATGAATTGTGGCTGTTTGGGCAATTATGTGCATTGTTTAGCTTGATTAAAAATTTATGATGTTTGTATGAATATATGCGATGAATGTGGAGAATGCATGAGTATGTTTATAAACATGTGTGCATTTCAAGAGTGTCATGATTCATGTTGCATGTGAAGCATCATGGTATGCATTCTTGTGTCGATTGATTCCTCGGTGAATCTGCAGAACCTCGTGTGCCCTTGTGGGGTGTGAGCGATGGTTAATTATTGATCCCTCGGTGGATTTGCAGAACCTCGTATGTTGCGCTGGTTATTTTGATTCCGCGTAGAATCTGCAGAACCTCGTGTGCCCATGTGGGGTGTGAGCGATGGTTATTTGGTTCTTCAATTGAACCTGCTGAAATGAGTCGGTACCGCATTTGCATCTGCATAGAGTCGTGTGTCGGTCTCTATGAGTTGTATGTTGACATCTTGCATGGTGTATGGTGAATAAACATAATTGTAAATGTTTATATGAATTGTTGATGATTGACATGATTGGTATGCTTGAAGACACATGTATGTGTGAATATATGTATATGTATGTTTTGTGTGTTTATGAACTGATATAAACATTGTTGACGCATATTGTATATACATGGTGTTCTATTTGTAAATAGATAATGTGAATACATTGCGATGTACGGTATGACGAGGTGAGTTGTGGTGAGAACGCGAAAGACGTATATTGGATATTATGTATGTATGTATATATATATATATATATATATATATATATATATATATATATATATATATATATATATATATATATATATATATATATATATATATATATATATATATATATATATATATATATATATATATATATATATATATATATATATATATATATATATATGTTTATATGCATTGTTATTATGATATCGTTTCTCACCCTTCTGTTGTTTCTTTTAATGCTCTATGAGGCATTGCAGATTAGATTGCTCGAGGTATTTTTGTGAAGCGTGGCTTCTTCCCTTTTTGGTCGGTCGGCTTTGATATGTAGCACCGGGTAGATAGGAATTATTTTGATTTTTTTTTGTGATACATCTGTGTATGTATTTGCTGATGATATGTTTTGTAAACATGATGAATGATAACTGTATATGTGAACATATGTTTTGGAGAATTATGGAATATTTGGATATTTCCGCCTTGTTCTAAATATTTCTTGTGGGTGCTACCCTGTTATTGCATATCCGTTTGAGCAGGTGTTGTATGTGTTGGAATTTTTATGATAATGTGATATTTCCCTTTTATGCCACGTTGCAAATGTACTCTGATGAAATTTTGAATTTGTGCCTAAATGATTTAATTGTTTATTTTGGGGGTATAGAAAGAGGGTGTTACATTAAGTGGTATCAGAGCCAGTGTTGAGTCAGTTGTATCTGTCTCGCTGTTTTGTTGGTTGAACGGTTGTTTGACCTTGTTGTTATTTTTGGGAATAATCATAATATGGCTGTTCGTAATGACAACGCTATGGCTGCGGCATTGGAGGCTATGGCTCGAGCGGTGCAGGGTGCGCCGAATGTGAATGCTAACGATGAGTTTAGAAAGAATCAGTCGTCGGTGTTCAAAGGAAGGTTTGATCCGGACGGTGCTCAGATTTGGCTGAAGGAGGTCGAGAGGATCTTCAGAGTTATGAATTGCGCTGAGGGGAACAAGGTGAGACTTTGATCTCACATGCTGAGAGAAGAAGCCGATGACTGGTGGGTCGGCATAAGACAAATTCTTGAAGTTGATGATGAGGAAATAACTTGAGATTTGTTCCGCACTGAATTTTTGAGGAAGTATTATCCGGAGAGTGTGAAGGGAAAGAAGGAAATGGAGTTTCTAGAATTGAAACAAGGGAACATGTTCGTGGTTGACTACACGGCTAAGTTTACGGAGTTGGTGAAGTTCCATCCTCACTATGATGCGGTGACGGCGGAATTTTCCAAGTGCACTAAGTATGAGAATGGCTTGCGTCCTGAGATCAAGCAAGCGGTGGGTTATCAGAGGATTCGAAGATTTTCGGACTTGACCGAATGCTGCAGGATCTTTGAAGAAGATAGTAGAGCTCGTTCTACTCACTATAAGAGTTTAAATGAGAAGAAAGGAAAGCAACCGGTAAGGAGTGGACCTTATGTGACGCCTGCTGATAAAGGAAAGCATATGGAACACTTTGTTAAGAGACCCGGTGGTGGAAGTTCTGGTCCCATTAAGTGCTATAGGTGCGGCGAAGTGGGGCACAAATCTTTTGAGTGTAAGAAGGCTGGGGAAAAGTGTGCTAACTGTGGTGGTCTCGGTCATGCTACAACTGAATGTAGAAGGAATGTGATTAAGTGTTTTAACTGTGGGGAGGTTGGTCATATTAGTACAAAGTGTACTAAGGCAAAGCAAGCTCCATCAAGCGGGAAGGTATTTGCATTAGCGGGTGCAGACACTACTAATGTGGATCGGTTGATTAAAGGTACATGCTTTATTAATAATATGCCTTTAGTTGCTATTATTGATACCGGAGCGACTCATTCGTTTATTTCTTTCGAGTGCGCTAAGCGTTTGGATTTGTGTTTGTCTTCTTGTGGTGGTGATATGGTTATTGAGACGCCCGCTTCGGGGTTGGTAACTACGTCTTCGGTATGTTTGAGTTGTCCCTTGACCATGTATGGTAAGGACTTTATTATGGACTTGGTGTGTTTTCCATTAGAAGGATTAGATGTGATTTTGGGTATGAATTGGTTGCAGTATAATAGAGTTCGTATTGATTGTTATCACAAGTTGGTGAGGTTTCCATCTTTGGGAGATGAGGAGGAAAAGAGTTTTCTATCCACTAAAGAGTTGAAGAAACTTTTGGCGGATGAAGCTCAAGTGTTCTGTTTGTTTGCGTCGCTGTCGGTAGAGAATAAGGTTGAATTGGATTTGGTTCCAGTGGTATGTGACTTTCCAGAAGTATTTCCGGAGGACATTACGGATGTACCGCCGGAAAGGGAAGTTGAGTTTTCGATTGATCTAGTTCCCGGTACTAGACCGATTTCGATGGCACCGTATCGTATGTCGGCATCGGAGTTGGTAGAGTTGAAGAAACAATTGAATGATTTATTGGAAAAGAGATTTGTTATGCCGAGTGTTTCTCCTTGGGGTGCGCCGGTATTGTTGGTAAAGAAGAAAGATGGGAGCATGCGGTTGTGTATTGATTATCGGCAGTTGAATAAGGTGACTATTAAGAATAAGTATCCGCTTCCTAGAATTGATGATTTGATGGACCAATTGGTTGGTGCCCGTGTTTTTAGTAAGATTGATTTGAGGTCAGGTTATCACCAGATTCGTGTTAAAGAAGAAGATATTCAAAAGACGGCTTTTAGGACACGGTATGGTCATTATGAATTTTCTGTGATGCCATTCAGAGTTTCTAATGCGCCGGGTGTGTTTATGGAATATATGAATCGTATCTTTCATGAGCAGTTGGATCGTTTCGTAGTTGTGTTTATTGACGACATTTTGATTTACTCTAAGTCTCAAGAAGAGCATGAAGAGCATTTGCGGGTTGTGTTGCAAGTTTTGAAGGAGAAGCAATTGTATGCTAAGTTATCCAAGTGCGAGTTTTGGTTATCGGAAGTGAGTTTTCTTGGGCATGTTATTTCTGGTAATGGTATTTGTGTTGATCCGTCCAAGATTGATGCGGTGATGCAATGGGAGGCTCCTAAGTCGGTTGCGGTGATGCAATGGGAGGCTCCTAAGTCGGTTACGGAGATCCGAAGCTTTTTGGGCTTGGCCGGTTATTATCGGAGGTTTATTGAGGGATTTTCGAAGTTGGCACTTCCGTTGACTCAGTTGACTTGTAAGGGAAAGACTTTTGTTTGGGACATTAATTGTGAGAAGAGTTTTGTTGAACTTAAGAGACGGTTGACAACGGCGCCGATTTTGATTTTGCCAAATCCGACGGAATCGTTTGTGGTTTATTGTGATGCTTCTTTGTCCGGTTTGGGTGGTGTTTTGATGCAAGACGGTAAAGTTGTGGCTTATGCTTCAAGGCAATTGAGAGTGCATGAGAAGAATTATCCTACGCATGATTTGGAATTGGCGGCCGTGGTCTTTGTTTTGAAAATTTGGAGGCATTATCTCTATGGTGCGAAATTTGAAGTTTTTAGCGACCACAAGAGTTTGAAGTATTTATTTGAACAAAAGGAATTGAATATGAGGCAAAGGAGGTGGTTAGAGTTTTTGAAGGATTATGACTTTGGTTTGAATTACCATCTGGGTAAGGCAAATGTTGTAGCCGATGCTTTGAGCCGGAAGTTAGTGCATATGTCTACATTGATGGTAAGAGAATGGGAACTTTTGGAGAATTTTAGAGATTTGAGTTTGGTTTGTGAAATGACGCCGAGAAGTGTGAAACTTGGTATGTTGCATGTTACGAATGATTTTCTTGCTACCGTTCGTGAAAAGCAAAAGTTGGATTTGAAATTTGTGGATTTGATGATGAATGAGAATGAGGACTTTAAAGTTGATAATTTTGGAGTTTTGAGATTCCGTGGTCGTATTTGTATTCCCGACGATGTGGATTTGAGAAAGATGATATTGGAGGAAGGACACCGGAGTAATTTGAGTATTCATCCGGGTGCGAATAAGATGTATCAAGATTTGAAGAAAATCTTTTGGTGGTCCGGATTAAAGAGGGATGTAGCTCGGTTTGTGTATTCGTGTTTGACTTGCCAGAAGTCTAAGGTGGAACATCAGAAGCCTAGCGGTTTGATGCAACCGTTGGATATTCCGGAATGGAAATGGGATAGTATATCAATGGATTTTGTTACGGGTTTACCAAATACGCAAAGAGGTCACAATGCTATTTGGGTGATTGTTGATAGGCTTACTAAATCTGCTCACTTTATTCCGATTGATATTAGTTATCCTTTGGAAAAGTTAGCCGAGATTTATGTTCGGGTGATTGTGAAGTTGCATGGAGTTCCCAAGAGTATCGTGTCGGATAGAGATCCTAGATTTACTTCGAGATTTTGGGAAGGTTTGCAAAAGGCTTTAGGTTCTAAGTTAAGATTGAGTTCGGCGTATCATCCGCAGACGGATGGTCAAACTGAGAGGACGATTCAATCGTTGGAGGACTTGTTGTGTGCTTGTGTGCTCGAGCAAGGTGGTGTTTGGGATAGCTTTTTGGCATTGATTGAGTTCACTTACAACAACAGTTTTCATGCAAGTATTGGTATGGCACCATTTGAGGCTTTGTCTGGTCGGAGATGTCGAACACCTTTGTGTTGGCATGAAACCGGAGAGAGATCGGTAGTTGGACCGGAGATGGTACAACAAACGACGGAGAAGGTGAAGTTTATACGGGAGAAGATGAAAGCTTCTCAGAATAGGCAAAAGAGTTATCATGACAAGAGAAGGAAGGATCTTGAATTTCAAGAAGGTGACCATGTGTTTTTGAGAGTTACACCGGTTACGGGTGTGGGTCGTGCTTTGAAGTCGAAGAAGTTGACTTCTCGTTTTATTGGTCCGTATCAAATTATTGCACGAGTTGGTGCGGTGGCTTATCGTGTGGCGTTCCCTCCGAATCTTTCGAATTTGCATGATGTGTTCCATGTTTCGCAACTTCGGAAGTATGTTCCAGATCCGTCACATGTGATTCCTATGGATGAGGTGGAGGTAAGAGATAATCTTACGGTTGAGGTTTTACCGGTTATGATTTTGGACCGCGAAGTTAAGAACCTAAGAGGCAAGGATATTTCGCGTGTAAAAGTAGCATGGGGAGGTGCTGCGAAAGGCAATATGACTTGAGAATTGGAGAGTAAGATGCGTGAGTCGCATCCTGAGCTGTTCGAATCAGGTAATATTTTCGAGGACGAAAATTCCTAAGTGGGGGAGAGTTGTAACACCCCGATTCCGATTTCCTTTATTTTGAGTCCTTTTAATTTAATTGATTGAATTATTATTTTAAATATAGGATTTATGTGTTTAATATGTTATGTGTGCATATTATGCTATTTTTTTTTTTACCGATTTTGAGTGTTTCGGGTAAAAATAGGTTGGAGGGTATTTTGGGCATTAGTGATTATGCTAAGTGGATATTTTTATGAGAATTGATTAATTAGTGTGTGGAAAGAATTTGAGAGGAAAGAAATAGAAATATGAGATGAGAGAGGAAAAGAAAAAATATAGTAACATAGAAAGAAAAACAAGAGAAAGAAAGAGGAGAAGAGAAAGTGGAGAGAAAAGAAAAGGAAAACCTAGAACTTCAAGAAATCATCACCAAAGCTTTCGATTGATCGGGTAAGGGTGTGAAACTTTATTATTCTATCAATGTGTATAATCATGTATGATTTTGTTGGATTGTTTTGGATTGTTGGTAGTTTTTCTACACTTTCCATTTTAGGTTGAATTTGGTTTAATCGAAAGGAATCGTTGTTTAACGGTTAGAATCGTGATTAGATGATGTAGGTTAGACGATATATGTTAGACTAAGGCTACTGGAACAACTTTGGATTTAATCGGGTGATTTTGGTGAGTTTGGAGGTGCTGGAGCAGAACTGAATGTTGTTGTTCGCAGGCGACTCGCTAGCAGCTCGCTAGGCGAGCAGGCAGCGAACGCTCGCTAGCAGCTCGCTAGGCGAGCGTGCAGCGAACGGTCCCAGACTTGGGACAGTGAGACCCTGATGTCCCTTACTGGCAGCGAAGGGAGTAGCGAGGAGCTCGCTGGAGGTTCGCTGTGGCGAACGAGGTCTGTAGCCTCTGTTCTTGATCGCTAGCAGTTCGCTAGGCGAGGAGGTAGCGAACGCTCGCTAGCAGCTTGCTAGGCGAGCGTGTAGCGAACGTAGCAGGATGAGTTTTCCCTGTTGCGTGGTGCTGTCGTGGCTTGGGGTTTCGGTTGCGATCGACCCTTCTTTGATTTAATAGCTTATATGCTGGTTTGTGATGTGTTGTGGGTAGCCGTATGGCGTGAATCCTATATTATGAATTGTGGCTGTTTGGGCAATTATGTGCATTGTTTAGCTTGATTAAAATTTTATGATGTTTGTATGAATATATGCGATGAATGTGTAGAATGCATGAGTATGTTTGTAAACATGTGTGCATTTCAAGAGTGTCATGAGTCATGTTGTATGTGAAGCATCATGGTATGCATTCTTGTGTCGATTGATTCCTCGGTGAATCTGCAGAACCTCGTGTGCCCTTGTGGGGTGTGAGCGATGGTTAATTATTGATCCCTCGGTGGATTTGCAGAACCTCGTATGTTGCGCTGGTTATTTTGATTCCGCGTAGAATCTGCAGAACCTCGTGTGCCCATGTGGGGTCTGAGCGATGGTTATTTGGTTCTTCTATTGAACCTGCTGAAATGAGTCGGTACCGCATTTGCATCTGCATAGAGTCGTGTGTCGGTCTCTATGAGTTGCATGTTGACATCTTGCATGGTGTATGGTGAATAAACATAATTGTAAATGTTTATATGAATTGTTGATGATTGGCATGATTGGTATGCTTGAAGACACATGTATGTGTGAATATATGTATATGTATGTTTTGTGTGTTTATGAACTGATATAAACATTGTTGACGCATATTGTATATACATGGTGTTCTATTTGTAAATAGATAATGTGAATACATTGCGATGTACGGTATGACGAGGTGAGTTGCGGTGAGAATGCGAAAGACGTATATTAGATATTATGTATATATATATATATATATATATATATATATATATATATATATATATATATATATATATATATATATATATATATATATATATATATATATATATATATATATATATATATATATATATATATATATATATATATATATATATATATATATGTTTATATGCATTGTTATTATGATATCGTTTCTCACCCTTCTATTGTTTCTTTTAATGCTCTATGAGGCATTGCAGATTAGATTGCTGGAGGTATTTTTGTGAAGCGTGGCTTCTTCCCTTTTTGGTCGGTCGGCTCTGATATGTAGCACCGGGTAGATAGGAATTATTTTGATTTTTTTTTGTGATACATCTGTGTATGTATTTGCTGATGATATGTTTTGTAAACATGATGAATGATAACTGTATATGTGAACATATGTTTTGGAGAATTATGGAATATTTGGATATTTCCGCCTTGTTCTAAATATTTCTTGTGGGTGCTACCCTGTTGTTGCATATCCGTTTGAGCAGGTGTTGTATGTGTTGGAATTTTTATGATAATGTGATATTTCCCTTTTATGCCACGTTGCAAATATACTCTGATGAAATTTTGAATTTGTGCCTAAATGATTTAATTGTTTATTTTGGGGGTATAGAAAGGGGGTGTTACATTGGTCGAACGATCTCTTTATTCCTTTGGTTTCCTCTATCTTGTAATAACTTTGATCGATTTCTATATTTTCTATGATGTCGTCTTTTCGCTGAATAGTCAACCGCTGGTGCATTGTCGATGGGACCGCCCCGACTCCATGGATCTATTATCTCCGCAATAAAAGGTTAAAGTTGGCCTTGGAATTTATGACCATGAAGAGTGTTGATCTTGAGGTGGTTCCCACAGATAATTCGACTTGGACTACTCCCAGAATGTTGTTGGTCTTTCCTTCATAGTTGGACAAGACCATATTGTGCTGCTTAAGGTCGGCCTCAGTCTTATCGATTCTCCGGAATATGAAGTGAGGCATTAAGTTAACTGCTGCCCCTCCGTCCATGAAGACTTTGTTTATTGCCATGCCATCGAGCTTTGCCTTTATGAACAATGGCTTTAAATGATACATCATTTCAGGCATAGGTTTCTCGAACATGGCAGTACTTTCTTCTACCACGTCGTTGTTCATCACGTAGTAACACAATGGCTTGTCTCTCGTAGCCTCGTCTAGTTGAAAATATTCCTCCGATTTCGACACTCTAGACACCATGTCATACTCCGCAGGGAGAATTGATATTATCCCGTAGCTAACAACGAAGTCATCTCCATATGTGTCGTCATTTGTTTCGTCATACATATCCAAATCCAAATCCTCTTCTGGCGACGGGGTGTATGTTAGAACACAGATTGGGTCTTAATAATTACTCTTTGTTTTGATGATAACTGTTAGGAAATTTATATTTAAGAATTATATACTCTAAAATTTGTTTGAGAGTTTTACTGCAGATTGAAATAATAATTAACTCTCTAGAAGCAAATTTGTTTTGAATACAAGAAGTTATTCTGACTCTGAAGCGCCAGATGCACCTTACAGAAGAATCTGCTTTCTCCTTACAGAAGATCCTGAGCATAGTCTTCAGAAGGATCTGAAGCAAGAAGCTCCAGAACACTTTGAGTCAGAAGCATCTGAAGATAATCAGAAGCATCTGAAGCTGAAGCATCTGAAGCATAGAAGAATATTGATTGAAGAGTTTCTCAAAGCATTTATCTACAGAAGTTTCTGAAAGTACCAACGCTGCCAAGTACTGAAGTTCTGTGTCAAAAATGCTCTGATGATCAACACGCTAGAAGCACACATGCTGCAGAAGACTCTGATACAACATAGTTCTGAATCTCATTAGAAGACTCTGATCCATTCAGACTCTGAAGAACTTGCTGAAAACTGAAGAAGTAATTTTCAAGAATATATCCGTTGGTGCTATTCAACGTCTCTTTCCTTATTTGTGCTAGACACACTTACACAGACAAAAAGGATTTTTCTGTGCCATCTACTTCTAGGAAAGGTCAGTTGATGTGAAGACAAAAAGGCTCAGACCTTTTGGGAATCTCTTTTCAACGTTCATCTTGCATGGTTCAGCTGCCTATAAAAGGAGATCTTCACCACATTCTTCAGTTACACACTTTGCTGAAAAGAAATCATCACATTCTAAAGCTCTCATTTATTCTCATTCTTCTAAGAATTTATTGTACTTAAACTTAAGAGAAAAATCACTGTTGTGATAAAAGCTTTTTAGAAGCATTAAAACTCTTGTATTTAATTTACATTGATTGTAAAGGATATTCCTTAAGAGGATTCAGTTAGAATCAGTAGCTCTTGAGAAGACTAAGAACTGTTGTTCTTAGGTGATACTATTGTAATCAGTTTGATTTAATAGTGGATTAAGTCCTTGTTGAGAAAGGCAAATCACTCTAGGAAGGGTGGACTGGAGTAGTTGTTAAACGAACCAGGATAAAAATAATTGTGTGATTATTTTTCAAGTCTTAATTTTCCATACTTATTCAACCCCCCCCCCCTTCTAAGTATTATCTCACCTTCAGTTGGCATCAGAGCTCCGGTTCTGAGTGTGCTATCACTTAACAGTGTCAGTAAAGATCTAGAGAGATATACTTTGATATATATATTTATTTGTTATTATGGCTGATAATTCAATGTCAAATATTAACAATAAATATGAAGAGAGGGATAGGATCAACACCAAACCCCCAATGTTTGATGGGGAGAAATTTGACTACTAGAAAGACAGAATTGAGAGTTTTTTCCTAGGATATGATGCTGATCTATGGGATCTTGTCATAGATGGATATGTACATCCTACAGATGGGGATGGCAAAAAGATTGACAGAAAATCTATGACAGATTCTCAGAAGAAAGACTTTAGAAATCACCATAAAGCCAGAACCATATTACTGAATGCTATTTCACATACAGAGTATGAGAAAATTACAAACAGGGAGACAACTTTTGATATGTTTGAATCCCTAAAAATGACACATGAGGGAAATTCTCAAGTTAAGGAGACAAAAGCTCTGGCTCTAATCCAGAAGTATGAGGCTTTCAAAATGGAAGACTCTGAATCTGTTGAAGCCATGTTCTCCAGATTCCAGATACTCACTGCTGGGCTGAAAGTTCTGGACAAGGGATATTCTACATCAGATCATGTAAAGAAAATCATCAGAAGTCTGCCTATCAGATGGAGACCAATGGTGACTGCCCTGAAGATGGCCAAAGATCTGAACAAGATCTCTCTAGAAGAACTCATCAGCTCACTGAGGAGCCATGAGATTGAGCTTGAGGAAGATGAACCTCAGAAGAAAGATAAAGGTAAATCTGTAGCATTAAAATCTAACAAAACTGCTAAAGCTTTGCAGGTCATTCAAGAAAGCTCTGAAGAATCTTCTTCTGAAGAAGAAGATGAGTTATCCATGCTGTCCAGAAGGATTAACAAACTCTGGAAGCACAAGGGAAAGAAGTTCAACAACTTCAGAAGATCTGACAACAGAAAGGAATCTTCTAGTCACAGAAGATCTGCCAAGAAAGAAGTTGTGTGCTATGAGTGCAAAGAACCTGGGCACTACAAAAATGACTGCCCCAAACTTCTGAAAGAAAAACCTAAGAAGAAGTTCAACAAAAAGAAGAAGGTTCTGATGGCAACATGGGATGACTCAGATGAGTGTGAATCATCTTCTGAATCAGAAGAAGAATGTGCAAACGTTGCACTGATGGCCAGGACAGAAGATCAAGAGGAAGGTACCTCAGGATATGAATCAGAATCTGAATCTGATGATGATGCAGAAGAGGTAATGGCTAAACTTACCAAAGAAGAACTCATTAAAGTTTTAACAGAAGTTCTTAAAAGTTATAACAACATCAAACTCAAATACAAGAAGCTGAAAAGCAATCTTGAATCTGAAATTGATCTTCTGAAAACTGAACTTGTTGAGCAAAAAGAAATAAATTTGAAAATCAAAAATGACTTTGAAACAACTCAACAAGAATCTGTATCTGAGACTAAGTCATGTGAAAATATTTTAGAAAAATATGACTCTAGTTTTCAGAGATTTCTCACTAAGAGCATAGACAGAAGCAAGATGGATTCCATGATCTATGGTGTTAGTGGAAACAACAGAAGAGGCATTGGATATGAGTCTTCATCTGGAAGCAATCCAAAACCTGTTGAAAAACTTTTCATCAGGAAGACACCTCTGTATTCTCAATTCAAATTTGGTCACTTGAATGACATTAAACACACAAGCTCTGAGAAGAGTACTCATGTGTTTAAACCTAAGGCAAGTCAGAATAAACACTATGTTGCAAAACAGAAGTTTAGACAAACCTACAAACCAACTAACCCCAAAGGACCCAAGAAGATCTGGGTACCTAAAAACAAAATAATTCCTGTTGCAGATGTTCTTAGCAGCAAGGTCAGGACACCAATCATGGTACCTGGACTCTGGATGCTCACGACACATGAAAGGAGAAAAGTCTATGTTCCAAAGCCTGGAACTTAGATCTGGTGGGGACGTGAAGTTTGGAGGGAACCAGAAGGGCAAGATCATTGGATCTGGCACTATTGGAAATGGTAAACTTCCCTCTATTACTAATGTTTTACTGGTTGAAGGGTTAAAACATAACTTATTTTCCATAAGTCAATTAAGTGACAATGGTTATGATATAACTTTTAATCAAAAATGTTGTAAAGCTATTAGTCAGAAGGATGGCTCTATCCTGTTTAGTGGTAAGAGGAAAAACAACATTTACAAAATAAATCTTTCAGAACTTAAAGTTCAAAATGTTAAATGCCTCTTGTCTGTTAATGAAGAGCAATGGGTCTGGCACAGAAGATTAGGCCATATTAATATGAGACGTATATCTCAGATTAATAAACTTAATCTTGTCAGAGGACTCCCTAATCTGAAGTTCACTTCAGATGCACTTTGTGAAGCATGCCAGAAAGGGAAGCTTTCAAAAACATCTTTCAAATCAAAAAATGTTGTTTCTACCTCTAAACCATTAGAACTACTTCATATTGATCTGTTTGGACCAGTGAAAACTGCATCCATCAGAGGCAAGAAGTATGGATTGGTCATTGTTGATGACTTTAGCAGATGGACATGGGTAAAGTTCTTAAAACACAAGGATGAGTCACATTCTGTGTTCTTTTACTTCTGCAAGCAAGTCCAGAATGAAAAGAATTTCAAAATTATAAAAGTCAGAAGTGATCATGGTGGTGAATTTGAAAATAAATATTTTGAAAAATATTTTTCTGAAAATGGCATTGCTCATGATTTTTCTTGTCCTAGAACTCCACAACAGAATGGGGTTGTAGAGAGGAAAAACAGAACTTTGCAAGAAATGACCAGAACCATGATCAATGAGACAAATCTGGCAAAACATTTTTGGGCAGAAGCAATCAATACAGCATGCTACATTCAGAACAGAGTGTCTGTTAGACCTCTTCTGAAGAAGACTCCTTATGAATTGTGGAAGAACAAAAAGCCCAACATTTCATATTTTCATCCTTTTGGATGTATCTGTTATATGTTAAACACTAAGGAAAATCTGAGCAAGTTTGATTCCAAAGCACAGAAGTGTTTCATGCTTGGATATTCTGAACGCTCTAAAGGCTACAGAGTATACAACATTGAGACACAGATTGTGGAAGAATCCATTCATGTCAGATTTGATGATAAGCTTGGCTCTGAAAAGCCAAAGCAGGTTGATAACTCTGCCGATAGGGAAGTAGTCTTTATTGACTCTGAAGTTCCAGAAGCAGACAAACTTCAAGTGAAGGATCAAGAAGCAACTCCAGATGCTACTCCCTTAACTTCTCAGATGAAAAATCTAAATATTTCTGAAGAGTCAACTATCAGAGGATCATCATCCATAATTAAAGCTTCTCATCCAGAGGATGTCATTATTGGAAAGAAGGATGATCCTATCAGAACAAGATCCTTTCTAAGATCATCTGAGGCATCACTATTTGGACTAGTGTCAGAAATTGAACCATCTTCTGTAGAGGAAGCTCTGTAAGACAATGATTGGATTATTGCCATGCAAGAAGAGCTAAACCAATTCAGCAGAAATGATGTATGGGATCTAGTTCAAAGACCTCAAGGATTCAATATTATTGGTACAAAATGGGTCTTCAGAAATAAGCTAAATGAGAAAGGAGAAGTTGAGAGGAATAAGGCAAGGCTGGTTGCTCAAGGATACAGTCAGCAAGAAGGTATTGATTACACTGAGACATATGCTCCAGTGGCAAGGTTAGAATCTATACGCCTTCTTATTTCCTTTGCTGCACAGAATAACATCACTCTGTATCAGATGGATGTTAAAAGTGTCTTTCTTAATGGTATTATAGAAGAAGAAGTTTATGTCCACCAACCTCCTGGTTTTGAAAATGAAAAATTTCCAGATCATGTTTTCAAATTAAAGAAATCTCTATATGGATTAAAACAAGCTCCCAGAGCTTGGTATGAGAGATTGAGTAATTTTCTTCTGGAGAAGAATTTCATCAGAGGCAAAGTGGATACAACTCTATTCTGTAAAACTATAAAGAAAGATCTTCTAATTTGCCAAATTTATGTAGATGATATTATTTTTGGATCAACAAATATTATGCTTGGAAAGGAGTTTGCTACATGTATGCAGGCAGAATTTGAAATGAGCATGATGGGAGAACTCAGATTCTTTTTAGGAATCCAAGTTAATCAAACTCCAGAATGCACCTACATACATCAGACAAAGTATGTTAAAGAACTTCTGAAGAAATTCAACATGTCTGACAGCAAGCTGGCAAAGACTCCAATGCATCCTACTAGCTCACTTAGCAAAGAAGAGGTAAGTAAGAAAGTAGACCAGAAGCTCTACAGAGGTATGATTGGTTCTCTTCTTTATCTTACTGCTTCTAGACCTGACATATTATTCAGTGTTTGTCTGTGTGCTAGATTCCAATCAGATCCTAGAGAATCACACTTGACAGCTGTCAAGAGGATTCTAAGGTATCTGAAAGGTACTTCTAATGTGGGTTTGTGTTACAGAAAATCTGATGATTTCAAATTAGTTGGATTCTGTGATGCTGACTATGCTGGAGACAGAGTAGAAAGAAAAAGTACTTCTGGAAGTTGTCAATTTCTAGGAAGAAATCTAATCTCCTGGTACAGCAAGAAGCAACCCACAATTGCACTTTCAACCACAGAGGCTGAATACATTGCTGCTGCTGGATGTAGCACGCAGATGCTCTGGATGAAAAGTCAACTAGAAGATTATCAAATTTTTGAGAGTAACATTTCTATCTTTTGTGATAATACTTCTGCTATATGTTTGTCAAAGAATCCCATTTTACATTCTAAGGCAAAACATATAGAAATTAAGCACCATTTCATCAGAGACTATGTTCAGAAGGGAATCATAAATTTAGCCTTTGTTGATACAGATCATCAATGGGCAGATATTTTTACAAAACCCCTTGTTGAAGATAGATTCAATTTTATTCTGAAAAATATTGGTATGAATTTTTGTCCAGAATGATATTTAACAGAAGCAAATTGTTACAGATGCAAAAATGCTTAATTCATCTGAAGTATTTCTTTTGTTTATTTATCCTATTCTGTTTAATATTTCTGATGTGGAACTCTGAACTAATCATCTTTAGAAGATCTGAACGTTGGCTAACGTTTCATTTCTTGAGAGAATTCAGAACAGCATGCAAGCAAACACGTGTCACACAAAATCTGAAGAGGTGGCGTGTTCACAACTGAAAAGACGTTTGAGGTGAAATTTAAATAGTAAATATCTTGGTTTTCCCCCCAAAATTGTCAGAAGCATTTATTATTTGAAATGATTTTATTCTTCGTCATTTAATGCTTGCTCAAACGTGCGTTCTTTCTGACTTTTGATGTGCCTGAGTGTTTAGTATAAATACTTGTTGTGTATTCACTTTCACACTTTTCACTCTCAGAATTTACATGCGTTTTCATCTTTTGTTCTCTCTGCATAAAAACTCAAAACCTAAGTGTTTTAAAAAGCATTCTTCAATGGCGTCTTCTTCATCAACAACTGCTCAGTTTCAATCTACAATGGCTGCTGTGACTTCAGATAACTTAGGTGCTGCTCCATATTCTCCTCCCAAGAAAACTCTGCTCACACCTATTGATAAACTGGAAGTGTTGTGTGAATCTATGGTTAAATTTGACTCTTTGGCTGACAATGGGTTTGATTTTCGCTCCATTGTTAGAGCTCAAGGTTGGGTGAAATACTTTGATAGATTGTTTGGACCAGTTTACCCTTTACTTGTGAAGGAATTCTGGATTCATGCATCTGTGTATCCCAAGTTTATTTTATCATCTGTGCTGGGAAAGGAGATTATCATTACAGAGGATCTGATAAGAAAATTGATTGGTTATGAAGAAACAGATGGTGTTTCCCACTTGCCAGCTGGGCGTGTGGATATGGATGAAGTGTATGAGGAAGTTATGACTGCTGGACAAGCCTCTAACAGATTCAAAGATCTGAAGCCTGATTACAAGATCTGGGCCAAGATCTTCATGGGATGCATACATCACAGGAAGTCAACAAATTCCCCAGATTATGTCAACAATGAACAGATCTATTTTATGTACTGCCTTAGTCAGAGCAATAAGGTAGATCTTCCTTACATTTTGTTCATGCATCTGTGGAATCACATCAATGCATCTAGAGAATCTGTAAAAGAAAAAGGCCAGAAGATCAGGACTTGGATCCCTTTTGGAAGGCTGCTCTCAGATCTTCTCACTGAAAATGGTTTAGTGGCTGCTCTATATGATGCTGGGGTTACAGAGGAATTAGAGTTCATTATCGGAAAGCCTCTGAACGCTAAAAGTCTTATGAGACTCAAGATTGTAGATGAACTCACTACTACTCCAAAGAGGTTAAATATGTCTGATTTGAATAAGAGGGTTCCAGTATCTGACTTTCCTCTATTCTTTGCTGAAGAACCTAGACATATAGTGCTGATGTATATAGAGGAATGCAAAAAGGAAGGAGTACCTGTTCCAGCAAATGTGTTTCAGCTTGTCAAACAACCACTGCCAGATGCAGGAGAAGAAGAAGAAGTACCACTTCAGAGGAAAAGATCTCAGCCTGCAGCAGAATCTGAACCTGTCCAGAAGAAGGCTAAGATTGCTGAGAAACCCAAGAATCTCTTAAAGAGAAAGGATTCTGAAGAAGCTGCCTCTGCATATGCCAAGAGGATTAAACTCAAAGGTACTAAGACTTATGTTATTTCTAAAACTGTTGTTATTAATGATTCAACTATTAAGTCTGTTCCCAAACCACCTGTTACTCAAACAACTTCTGTTGCTGCCCCTAGTTCTGTCTCACCTCAAAAACAAAACACTGCTTCTGTATCTAAAACACCTCAACCCAAAATACACATCAAACATTTCATTCCACATCCATCACCATCAGAACCACAACCAGCAGAACCACAACAAACACAACCACAACCATCAGAACTACAACAACCTTCTGATAAACAAAACTCTGATCTACCACAAACAGAAAATCAACCAAAAACTTCTGAACATCCAGAAAACCAAACCACAGAAGTTCAACCAGAAAAAGACTCTGTCATACCACCATCAAACATTCCATCTTCTGAACCTGTTGCACCTGTTACTTCTGAACCCACAAAAGTAACTTCTGCTACTGTTTCATCAGAACCACCTTCTCAACAATCTGATATTCCTTCAGAACCTTCTCATATCCCTGAGACAGAAGTTCTTGATATCACTCCATTAAAAACAGTGTTTCAAGTTTCTTCTACCTCTTGTACACCTACAACATCCTCCAACTCATCAGAATCAGAAATTCATCCTGATTTTCTAATTAATCCATCTGACAAATACCCTGTACATGAACCTGAACCTGAATCAACCTTACCTGCTAAAAATCCCATTCCAGACCCTATGCCTCCACCTGCACCTTCATCTGAGATGATTGTTCCCACTTCCAATCCATCATCATCTGGTATATCTTGTGCCCAAGTGTCTTCTCTTTATCATAATTTATCTTATGGTTTCAAACTAAAAGATTTTTATGATAGAGTTGAACCTTCTGAACCCCTGAAACCTTTGAAACCAAAACTCAGACAGGCCCTTCCATCTGTAATCCTTTCATATGTTCAATCTATGAACAATGAAGGATCTTTAGCAACAATATCTGCTACATCTGGTAAAGCTGTTGTTTCAGCTCTGCAACCTGCATCTGCTAACAAAGTTGCATCTGTTAAACCATCAACCTCTGCTTTCATACCATACTCTAATGAATCATTTGATATTGTTTACCCACGCACAAGACCACAACCTAATCTGCTTAATGCTTTAAACATATCCTTACTGTTGCACCCCAAAATTTGACCAACATTTATTTACCCATCAAGTGTTTGAAGGTTGATACCTTCATCAGAAAGTTCAAAAGATCCTCAGAGGAATTAGTTGAAACCAAGGTTGTGTGCTCCATAGCTTGAGAGTTGTGGGAGCTCCTCAGATGATTTTGAGACTTTGAGAATGAACTTGAAGCTTTGAGAAAGCCTATGATATGTATTGAAAGCCATCATGAAGCCCAGAGAGGTCATCATGCAAGAACTCAGAAGATTCAACCATGAATGGTAGAATTAGGGTTTTGACTGGATCAATCCTGGGTCAGCTGAAGATTTGGAGAAGGTTTAGACCTAATACAAGGGCCATGAGATCATGGAATGATGTATGGAGATGTTATAAATATGATTCCTAGACCAACTCATCATGATTGAGGAGTTTGAGAAGTTTCAAGTCAGGGTTTCCAAGGATTGTCAGTGAAAAAACCCTAATTTGATCCCTATCTTCCAGGCAGTTTTAGCTCAAGATGTGATTGATATCTCATCTTCCCCACAACATGAATGTTGTAGAGCTTGTTCTTAGATTTAATTTGAGTGGTATAAGTCCTTGATAGGATGTGCAGAGCTCAAGTTATGGTTTTGACAAATTACTGGTCAGCTGAGGTGTGTGAATCTGGGTCCTTGAAAGTCACCCGACTTGCAGACAACTTTTGCCCTAGTAGGATGATTCCTATGATTTCTTGGTCAACATGAATGTTGAAGAGAATCTTCTTAGCTTTCTAGAGAGTACTAGAAGTCCTTGATAGGATTTGTAGAACTCAACTTATGGTTTGAACAAGATAGGGGTATTTTGGTCATTTGGTGATTATAGGTCATTTTAAGCAAAGGCCATATCTCCTATTTACAAGCCTCCAATGGAAAAACTCAAAACATAAAAGTTGTTCAAAATGGGATTTTAAGCCTAGAAAAGTGGTCATGATTTGTTGGAAAAGCTTGTAGCAAGGATTTACAAGATTGGGTAAAAATGACCTAAAAATGACTTATAACTTTAATGGATCCAAGTTGGAAATTGGTTTGGGAGATGTACAAATCCAAAATAGGTCATCCAATATGTCATTTTGAATCCAAACATCATTTTAAAAACAATGGTTCAAATAGATTTTTTATTTGAGGTCTTAAAATGGGGGACGCTTTGTAATCATGTTACTTGCATAATAAGGAACCTTTGAGAAACTTCACCAAAGGCAAGGAATCAGCTTGTTTTTCACTCACACCATCTCAATATCTCATGTAAAGATATTTTGACACAAAATTAAAGGTCTTAACACATGAGATAGGAGATATCCAACATGTCACTACATGAGAAATTCCATAACTTTCTAGCACTTTCTAGATGAATCTAGGGTCTTCCATTGAAGTCTATATATTAAGTGGCTCATGAGGAGAAAGAGGTTGGTGATGGTTAATGGTAAGTGGTGAAGGTAAGTGCAAAAAGATCAAAATTCTTCCACTTTGCAAAACCCTAACAAACTCTCTTTCTCCTTCATTTTCCATTTGATTCTTCTCCACAAACCTTTCATTCTGATCATGATGAACAAGGGCATACCAAATTAGAGGAAGATCCATGGAGATTTGAAGCTTTGGTGAAGAATTTGCAAGAAAAGCAAATTGATATCAAACTCAAGATTCAAGCAATATACATCAAAGTTTTTGCAAACAGAAAGATCATCATCAATAAGAGATCAATCCAGGAGAGTTGCAAGCGTTGAAAAGGAGTGCAACTGCATCTGCCATCATCAAGCAACAGGTTTGCAAAAGCACCTCCATCTCTTTATTTATGCATCATTAGGCTAGGTGGTTAGTATAGAACTTGTTAGAGACCATTAAGGATTGATGCTGGAAGTTTAGAGAGCATTTAGTGAGGTTCGAAAGTTTGACATGGTGACTTTATGGAACAAGGACTCGTTGTATAGTGGATAGTAATTCAAAATAAATGGCTCAGGTTAATCAGTGGAATGAGAGGAGTAGTTTGATACCAAGAAACTAAAGTTTCGTGAGAGTGGAATATTGAGTATTTATGAGAGAGGTAGCTATCGGGTTTGGTGCGTGAGCGCGTTTCAGTGAGAGCCAATGCCATGGTTGTGTTCAGGGGAAGGAGTAGCACAATTTTGCTCTTTACATGAGGGAGTTTCGTTGAGAAATGAGAGAGAACAGGAAGATAGAAGCTGGTACGTAAGGATGCACGTTCATGGCTTGTTCATAAACCCTAGGAAGTTCAATGAGGAAGAAAGCCAGCATGCGTTAGATCTGGCATGAACCATTGACCAGACTTTTAATCTAATGGCCCAGGTTTAATTGAAAATGAGAGGGAAAGTCTGCGGCCAAAACGCCGCGTTTCACTTAAGTGCCCATCCTGGGCTTAGTTGCCATTTTGCTTTCCCCACCCCCTCACACGGCCCAATCTAATTTTCAACAGGATTTCCTTGCTATTCTCACCGGCTCCGTTTTAATTTTCCTTTAATTTTCCTTTTGATTTTTCTGATAGCCATTGGGCCCAGGCGCGCCATGCTAGGCGCACCCCCCTTCCTGGGCCCATCATAATATGAACTGGGCGTATTCAGTTTGACACCCCCCATCCCCTTTAATTCATTTTCTTTTATTTTTTTAATTTCCTTTATTTTCTTGCATTTTATAAAAATCATATAAAAATGAAAAATGATTATTTTTTAATGATTGTTTTTTTCTACATGTTCATAATTTTGTCTAGAAAAATATCAATAAATAAAATTGGCATTTTATTTTCTTTTAATATTTTTAGTATATTTTCCATGTAAATAGCCTTTTTAATTGATTTTAGGTGTATACTCAATTTTGTAGAATTTCTTTTAGGACCTTCCCTTAGGATTTTTGAGCCATTATTTTTGGCATAGTTAGATATTGAATCATAGTTTCCTATAGGATTTAATTCATGATTTGTAGATTAAAATTTGATTAGTTTAATTAGGTGAGATTAGAGTGACCAAAATTAGGGTTTTATTCAGCATAAGTAGACTTAACAATTTTGTTTTGGGTTTTTTAGGTCAAGATTAGAGTATGGGGAATATATGGGTTAAGGGTAGGTATGTATAGAATCCCCTAGAATTTTACTAGAATATTATATAGTATTTTAGTATTTTTAGTTGATTTTTGAATGTATGGTTAGTATGTGTGTTGCTTAAGGGCATAGTTTGTATTGTTTTGCTTTCTTTTCTTCTCCTTTGAGTGTGTGAGCCTTGAAGATTGAGTTGAAGACCTTGTGGATCATCATTGAAGACTTTGAAGACCTTGAAGAGGAGCTTAGTTCTAGCTTTTGTTTGTTCTGTTTATAGGATCATAAGTACATAGGTAGAGCTTTAGATAGAATAATTCCATTCAATAAACAAGGAGTGTCTTGTTCACCTCCTTCCTTCTCTATGATATAAAGTCCCTTAAGGGTATTCACCTCTCTCCTTTGGAGGGATTAGTGACCTTGCCCTATGAGGTAGAACTTTGAGAGAGCCTGTCCTTTTGATGTTAAGTCCTTAATGGCATCCTTTGGAAGTCAGTGAGCACTCTAACATCCTCACCTCATCTTGTTGATTGAATCTTGTTTGCTGGAGCATTTGGGTTATTGAAGATAAAGCAAGCAATTAAGAGTATTGAAGATTTGATTGAAGATCTAAAAGCCATTGAAGATAGAAGCTGAAGCTTTGAAGAGGATGATTCCTTGGAGATTGTTGAAGTCTGAAGACTTTGTGAAGATCAAGTTGACACTTGGGTTAGAAGCTGAAGCTTAAAGGGAGAAGATGAGTTGATACTCATGTTGTAAGGTTGATACCTGGAAAGCAGTTGATGATTGAAGTCTGAAGACTGAGTTGCTGCTGGAGGAGCTGAGGCTTTCTTCTGTTTTCTTTTCTGTATTGTGTGTTTTGTTTGATTTGTCTGTTGCATTAGATTAAGTCCATCTAGAATAAGTTCAGGCTAAGAGCATGATTGCATTAGAGGTTGAGTTGCTCCCTCTGCTTGTATTGTTATTGCGTGACTTTGCTTGCGGGTATTCGGTAGAGCCTAGCTCCCTTGCCCATGTGGTTTGTTCGCCTGATGGCATTTCATTTCGTTTTATCTGTATGATTGCAGTTTACTGTTTATTGCTTGATAGCATGTTGTTTATTTTTCGGTATGATTACTGTTATTTCATGACTGGCTTGAGGTCGAGACGAGCTTGTGGAGGCTGAAGCCCCACACACATTTCCTCCCTCACATGCATTGCATGCATTTTACTGTTAAGCTGAGGCTTTGTCTGTTTTGGTGTATCATTGACATGATCCCTTAGGGCTCTCATTTCCTTTGATAAGGATTTGATGATAGACTTTTAGGTTGAAACCTATGCATGACAACTTCTAGGAGTTCCCTGTTCAAACCTCAACCATAGGATGAATCCATGGCATGACAACAGTAGGACTTGATAGTCTCCCTCCTAGTTGGGCCCGTTCTCTTCTCATCTCAAAACAGTTTAAGATACAGTAATCATGAATGATTTCTTTCGTACGTTACGAGCCTTAAGCTACCTGAGAAAGGATTGTGGGAGAGTTTCTTTTCCACAGTCTGGATGTTTAGTATGGTACCCTTTGGGTGACATGCGACGCATTCACTCTCAGGTCATAGTCTCTAGTACGGTTGAAATCGCAAACACAATAAAAAAACACTTCTTTCATAAACAGGAAATAAACCGTAGTTTCCCGAACTACGTGAGCTCTGATCTCTCATACCTGTTGAGAGTACGTAGGCACAAGATGGCGATGTCTTGGCGAGCTACCTTCCCCCACAACCCTTCGTAGGCCGAACTACGTTGACTCTGATTTCTCATTCTCTGATGAGAATACGTAGGCATAAAGTGCGACGCTTTGCCGAGTCATCTTTCTTTTCTTTTTCAGCCAGCCTTGATAGGTATATAGATTATAACCAACCCGTCCAAGTAAACAAACAAGCGAGGATCCCGTCGAGTACGACGGACGTGAGGGGTGCTAATACCTTCCCCTTGCGTAACCGACTCCCGAACCCAGACAACGGTTGCGACGACCTTGTCTTACCCTTTTTCGTCAGGTTTTTCCGATCGTTTCCTTTCCCGCTCTGAGGGATAAATAACGAAAGGTGGTGACTCTTCTGTCATGCCGGCACCTTATTTTCGCGCAAGCGACACTTACCTCAAAAACCAGAAATTCCTTTCATTCCATATTATCCCCCTCCTCTAATTTCCATCCCAAAATCACTGATACCACCAACTCCCAAACCTAAACATATGACTCTGGAAACCTTGCTTAAACCACCACCCAGACTTAATATTGATCATTTATTTCAAACGTTTTTGCAAGAAATACAACTGTCTTTAGGTACTGTTCAGAAGAGATGCTCTGAAACTATGGATGCAAATGAAACTGACATCATCTGGAAAGGATTTATCAATAGATTCAACACTGTAGCTTCTAATCTGAAGAACATCTGTTCTGATGATGCAAAGCTCAGAGCTGAAAGAACTCAATTCTGGATTGTCAACAAGACTGAACCTCTGCTTTGTTTGGATGCTCCTCCTCCTCCTCCTCCACCAAAACCAACTGCCAATGCATTGACTATGACTCTGGTAGAACCCTCTTCAGGATCTCCAGAACCTATGGCAATTGACTCTGTTTAGGCTGCAGAACCTCCATCTTCTTCATCAGAGATAAAGACAGAACATCCAGATTTTGGAGACTAGATTGCTGCTCTGGAGGCTGGTCAATCTGAAATAAAATCTTGGATGGCGAAGCAAGACAAGAAATCTGAGGACATGTCAGAGTGGATGTCTAAACAAGATGAGAAGAATGAGACAATGACTAAGTGGATGTCAAAGCAAGAGCAATCTTCATCTGAGATCACAGACCTATTGAAGATGCTTTTGTCAAAACACTCTTAGATTTTTTTTCATTCTAATGTTTGTGCATCTGTTGTTTTGCATCTGAATTTTATTGTTATATCTTCTGATATTTTCCAATGTACTCTTGCTCTGTTATTTTGAATGAATCAGTTTTTTCTCCATTGAATTATCTATTTATTGTTCCTTTTATTTGTCTTTATTAAAAGTTTTTACTTTTTGCTTATGACAAAAAAGGGGGAGAAAGTAAAGATCTGAACTATTTAATATAATTTCACTAGAATGAATCTTCAGACATATTTATTCTTTCTAATATCTAAATTGACTATTTCAGAACATTTGATAAGAACACTCTATAAAAGAATCTCTGAGTTTCTCAGATCATTTGCTTTTTTATCAAACTCTGAATCTCATATCTGCAAGATATTCTGACCCTAAATTATTACAAAGACAAACAAGATCTGACTCTGAAGATTACTCAAGATAAAAAGGGAAGTTTCTATTCCTTTTTCATATTTAACTCAGAGGGAGATTCATCATCTCAGGGGGAGTTATAATTCTTTATGTTCAGCTAAATAAAATTTCTGATACTTTTTGTCATCATCAAAAAGGGGGAGATTGTTAGAACACAGATTGGGTCTTAATAATTACTCTTTGTTTTGATGATAACTGTTAGGAAATTTATATTTAAGAATTATATACTTTAAAATTTGTTTGAGAGTTTTACTGCAGATTGAAATAATAATTAACTCTCTAGAAGCAAATTTGTTTTGAATACAAGAAGTTATTCTGACTCTGAAGCGCCAGATGCACCTTACAGAAGAATCTACTTGCTCCTTACAGAAGATCCTGAGCGTAGTCTCCAGAAGGATCTGAAGCAAGAAGCTCCAGAACACTCTGAGTCAGAAGCATCTGAAGATAATCAGAAGCATCTGAAGCTGAAGCATCTGAAGCATAGAAGAATATTGATTGAAGAGTTTCTCAAAGCATTTATCTACAGAAGTTTCTGAAAGTACCAACGCTGCCAAGTACTGAAGTTCTGTGTCAAAAATGCTCTGATGATCAACACGCTAGAAGCACACATGCTGCAGAAGACTCTGATACAACATAGTTCTGAATCTCATTAGAAGACTCTGATCCATTCAGACTCTGAAGAACTTGCTGAAAACTGAAGAAGTAATTTTCAAGAATATATCCGTTGGTGCTATTCAACGTCTCTTTCCTTATTTGTGCTAGACACACTTACACAGACAAAAAGGATTTTTCTGTGCCATCTACTTCTAGGAAAGGTCAGTTGATGTGAAGACAAAAAGGCTCAGACCTTTTGGGAATCTCTTTTCAACGTTCATCTTGCATGGTTCAGCTGCCTATAAAAGGAGATCTTCACCACATTCTTCAGTTACACACTTTGCTGAAAAGAAATCATCACATTCTAAAGCTCTCATTTATTCTCATTCTTCTAAGAATTTATTGTACTTAAACTTAAGAGAAAAATCACTGTTGTGATAAAAGCTTTTTAGAAGCATTAAAACTCTTGTATTTAATTTACATTGATTGTAAAGGATATTCCTTAAGAGGATTCAGTTAGAATCAGTAGCTCTTGAGAAGACTAAGAACTGTTGTTCTTAGGTGATACTATTGTAATCAGTTTGATTTAATAGTGGATTAAGTCCTTGTTGAGAAAGGCAAATCACTCTAGGAAGGGTGGACTGAAGTAGTTGTTAAACGAACCAGGATAAAAATAATTGTGTGATTATTTTTCACGTCTTAATTTTCCATACTTATTCAAACCCCCCCCCCCCTTTCTAAGTATTATCTCACCTTCAGTGTATTCCTCCTCATTCGACTGGGGTGTATACTCTTCATCATCCGACTGGGGTGTATATTCTGGCTCATCCTCCTTTGTTTGAGGGGTGCATGTTGCCTCTCTCTGATCTGTTGAGTTGGCTATGAATGTTGACTTCTGTGTCAATGCTACTGTCTGTTTTCTCGAGATTCCCACGGTCATTGCTGAAGTTTGACTTGCGATTACCTTTCCTTTCTCTACCCATCTAGCTCTTGATGGTGGATCTTTTGAATCAGGCTTCTTGGTTGGGCGTAGCTGCAAGGTTGATGCTTCCCTGGCCGCCTTCTTATTTCGCTGATATCGTCGCCATTGGGTTCTCGTCATCGGGTTCTTTCCCTTGCAATTGAAAGATACAACATAACCTTTCGACTCTGTATCCTTGACAGAGGCCCCAGTCTTTTTTTCCACATCCAGCACCTTCCAATTCGGCCTTTTGCTCCCTTTCTGGTTCGCAGGAGCCAACCATTGGTTTTGAGGGATATTCGACGGGGGTACAAAGGTCCTAAGCTTTGTAGGTTGGAACAGCTTCCGGTACTCTTGATTCTGTCGAAGAGTGCCGTCTGTGTCGAATATGAACCTGGGAGCCGACATTTTGTCTGCCTTGATACCATCCGTTGCTTTTTGGTCGAAAACAGCATGACACCTAGGCAAAGGGCGGTTGTGGAGCCGTTGATTTTGCATTTTTTCTGAAACTCTGCCAGACTTTCTCCGGCCTCATGGTAGACTCCCTCGAAGTCCATCTTCTCCTTGTTGTCGAAGCCTTTAGTAGCTTCGATCACCATGCAATCTTCTATTTGTTCTTTGAGGCCTTCAGTAGCCTCAATCATCATGAAGTCTGCTACTTTAGAGTAGAGAGCTTCTTCCATTTTCAAAGGGTTCGTATCCACTTGCATTTTTGGTCGCTCTTCAAACTGCAATCTCCCTTCCTTCAACGCCTTCTGCACCAAATCTCTGAAAAGAACACATTGAGTAGTTTTATGACCAAGGAAGTTATGAAATTTACAAAATCCTATCTTTTACTTTTGCTCTAGAGGGGGATCTTTTGTCCCACTAGGGACGACAATCTGATCGTCTTTGACTAATACGTAAAATATATCGTCACACTTAGATATGTCAAACGAGTATGTTCTCGCAGTATACTTATCCGTCTTTTCTGCTTCGACCGAATTTTTTTCGTTCGACGGCTTCAAGACGCTACACCTATATGGAGGTTCAGCCGTTAGTTCAGCTATGTTAACAGTATTATCTTCGACGAATTCCTCTTCGTATGACGAATATCCACCGGTAGCTACAAATGCCACCTTCTCTTTCTTACGGTATCGACTACTTTGTGATTTCTCACTTCTTATACGTTCGACCTGTCAGACGCGATCGTCTAGTTGTACCATGTCTCTTAGATATTGCGTATCTAGTTTTTTCCTGATGAAGTAATCTAATCCTCCCGCCGCTATTTCGACTAATTCATGTTCGGAGACTTGGGAAAAGCAACGTGCTTTCAACAGTCGGAACCTATTCAGGTACTGATCTACAGATTCTGTGCTTTTCCTCTTTACGCTAGCTAATTCCTTCAAACTGATCTTTGATTGCCCCATATAAAATTGTTCTTGGAACAATCTCTTTAATTGTGTCCATGTGTGGACCGATTGTGGGGGCAGCGAGGTGAACCATATGAAGGCATTTTTCGTGAGAGAACCTAGGAAATACTTCATTTTCAAATCCTCGTTATTAGCTATGTCCCTGACCTTTGTCTGATAGCGGGGCCACATGCTCGACAGTGGATTCCTCCGTCTCACCCGCAAACTTAGTGAATTTAGGGCTTTCCAACCCCTTGGTAACTCAGTTTGCAACACAAAATCTGGAAATGGAGACGTGTAGGCGGGCCGACGAAGGCTAGGGTTCGCACCATTTCGAACCATAATGCATTCGACCATGCCCTCTAGATTAGCTTTGCCTCTAAGGTTCTCGTTTCTAACTTGTCGAACTATGTTGTCAGGGTCCTGGTTTCGGCAGACCAACACTATGGGGGGTCTTTGGGCCATCTGGGTGGCTAACTATTGGCAACTTTACGTCGAGTCCTGTATCAAAGGCCTCATGATGGCAATCATCTGTTGGGTTAACACATGTACCATATTCTAGTTACTTTCGTCCATCTGCTGGCGCATGGCCGCAACAAAACTAATGGTAAGCGTGGATATTGCTGGAGGGATTGGCACACTCTTGTAATTTAAATGAATGATATGTTTAATGTGAAGAAATTTTTTTTTTGTTAATTCTTTGTGCGTTGTCTTTTAAAGATTAATCTAAAGTTAAAAATAAATAGTATCCTATGAATTTAAATGATCAAGAGAAGAATAATTTATAATCTCAAATTCAATTTTTTTATGCTTGTCAAGTATCAAATTTAAATAATTTAATCATTTAAAAGTTATGTGCATGCCTGTTGCTTCTAGACCTATCAAAAATTAAATTTTGATTTGCTCCACATTTTTTATGTCTCTTAATGTTTTTACTGTCACAAATGCAACATTTCTTTTAGTAATAAAACTATCAAAATTAAGTTAAGAAATAATATGATAATTGCATTTTTAGCTGAAATCATGAATTTATTTTGAAAATAATATTAATACAAGTATTAATTTGAGATATTTTCAAATCCCGTAAATTAATTTTTCAAATATCATCTTTATATTTATAGATAACTTATTTATTTTGTATACAATATGATCAGCATACTTTTATATTTTAATTTGTTTTATCGGCTATCCAAAAATTTTGTGCTGGCTTTGAACCATGAAAAACACAGAAGATGAATGACATATAATTCATTAATCAAGATGATGAGCTGATATTTAATTTCAAAATTTAGTGATAATTGTAGTAAGAAAAGAAATACATTTTATTAATTCAATAATATTGACATCCTCACTTGCTACGTATAGACTAAAACATACGACTATATTACCTCAATCTAGTATTTAGATAATATGTATAAATCAAACGGCTAACCAAATATCAAGGGGTTGTAGCTCATATGGCAGAGCGCATGTAAGAGGCACGGGGTTCGATTTCCAGCAAATTCCATTTTATGCTATTTTGATTTTAATGGTGCGTACTGGGCTAGAAATGTTTGAATAGAACACGTAGACTAAGACATTTTTGTCTCTGTAGCATCTGTCAAATTAAGTGATAACTATCTAATAAAAATAATAATTTTATTTTTCCTTTACTATTTGTTTTTCTTCTAATATATTTTCTTCATTATTTTTCTCTATTTTACGTGAACCACTCAAAGATACAATATCCATGGCTTCAGCTTCATCAAATATTTCAAGCATTAAAGCCTTTGCAGAATCAAACGGAGCCTCTCCTATCCCTTCCAATTACCACTCCTTTACAGATATTGATCATGTTGCAGTTGCAGATGAACTTGCAGCTTCCATTCCAGTCATTGATTTTTCTCTCCTCACTTCAGACGATTCTCAAATCCATACCAAAACTGTTCATGAACTCGCCAAAGCGTGCGCTGAATGGGGCTTCTTCATGGTAACTTTTCCTTTCTATTATCTTTTTTTTTTCATACTATTTTTCCCAAATGATATTTCAATGTTAACTATGTATGTTCAGCTCATAAACCATGGAGTTCCAGAGAGTCTAATGGAAGAGTTGATGAAAAAATCTCAAGAGTTTCATGATTTGCCAGTGGAAGAAAAGATGGAGTTTCACGACAATGGAGATCCTTTCTCACCTATCAGGCATGGGACTAGCTTTCATCCTCCAGCAGAGAATGTTCATTATTGGAGAGATTTTCTCAAAGCTTTAACATCTCCCCAATTCAATTTCCCCAACAAACCACCAGGTTACAGGTAATTTAGTTAGAGATGTAAAATTTCTTAATCCATTAGTTATATACATCTTATTTATCTTAAACAAACACACTTAAATTAGTTTAGCAAAAACCAATAACTTTGATGATTAAGCACGGCCATCCAGTCATTATAAGGTTGAATTCATATTTTTCGTTACAAAAACAAATCTGTTTGGCCTTTCCAAACTTTTACTTACTCAAAACTCAATGGTGTAGTTTTCTAAAAAAGAAAAATGTATATATTTTTTTTCTTTCAGAAAATAAGATTTGTTTTCTTAAAATAAATAAATGTGCACAAAATAAAATGAGAAAATTCAACCAGACACTAGTGCGGGAGAAAAATTTACACAAGTTTATTTTTTAACATATACAACATTTTTGGTTTGGTGTGAGCCGAACTAGTTCCATATATATATATATATATATATATATATATATATATATATATATATATATATATATATATATATATATATATATATATATATATATATATATATATATATATATATATATATATATATATATATATATATATATATATATATATATATATATATATATATATATATATATATATATATATATATATATATATATATATATATATATATATATATATATATATATATATATATATATATATATATATATATATATATATATATATATATATAATGGAATATGTGTGACCTCAATCAAAGAGCTATGTATTTTTAGGTATAATGAATATAAAATGTGTGGTTTTTTTCCATTTAATTGAAATATGTTTGTGTCTCTCTTCACTGGCAATTCAAGCTAGTTTCATAAGAGGCTGTATTAAAACCTGGACAAAAATAAAGGTACATATAATATGAATATAATAATGAAAGTGGTAGGAGAGACAACTACTTAATCATAGAACCATCGTAAAACACTCAATTTATTACTATCATCTCTTTCTATCACTTTCTAAATTATGTAAAAATACTGATTCTCACAAAATAAAAAATTTTATTGAGTATTCTTATGTTGTAGAAGATGCTCGCCGAAATAATACCTCCCACTTTAAGTCATTATAATATCTTCAAAAAACAATTACCAAATCTATCAGAAACTTAATCTCTACAAACCGTCCTCATATGAAAGAGTAAGTCCAGTCGTCTTAACTAGACTAATGCAGTTTGAGAACTACCAACTAAGAATAGTATGTAAATTTAGAGATCACTCAAAATCTCATAAATCACTGGAAATCTGAAGGATACATAACTTTACATTTTGGAGCTATCAGACTCGTCCTCTCTCTCCACGAAAGGAAAAATCAGTCTATGTTCTGCATGATAGCTCTTTTAGATTCAAGTTATCTCCATTATGAAAATGTTGTAATAGAGACTATTTTAACTACACTCCATGGGGAGCTAAGAAAACTGAAGTAATAAAAGCTTTGAAAAAGATCGCACAAACTCTGCCTATCTTGAAAATCCTGGGAAATGGTAAAAGAATCTTTCAAAGCGATGCCAGTGATCATTATTAGGAAACGGTCTTAATAGAAAAAGTTGGTGAGATAAAGTATTATTGTGGTCATGCTAATGGTCAGTTCAAAGAAGCTAAAAAACATTATCACACCATTTATAAGTAAGCTCTTGCAATTAAGCTAGGTATCAAAAAATTCGATTTCCACATAAAAAGATTATCAGTTTGAAGTTCTGATGGATAATTCCTTTTTCCTAAGATCTTTGAATTTAAAAATAAAATGCCTCCAGATACTCAAACTCTTCTACTTAAAGATTGGTTTTCCATATATGATTTCACTGTAAAACTTATCAAAGGAACTCAAAATGTGATCCCTAATTTTCTCTCCAGACCTATGAGACCCATCCAGATCATTACTATCCAACACATTTCCCCAGATTCTTATGGTCTAGCCTCTACCAGTTCATGCATCTACGACTAAGAATCTTCCTCCTGGGATAGATGTTTCCTTCTCACCATCCCAACTCAAAGAATATTCCAGAAATATTTTTTTTTATTTCATGATTAAGATTATAACCAAGAAACTCCCAAATTATACTCCTTACTTTTTAGATACACTTTTTCTTCTACCATTCATGATAAACCTAAATTTTAAATTTACAAAAATCCATTTATGGTATATTTGGTGTGCAACCAATCTATATGTTATGCATGTCCTTGTCCAAACTAAAGCCATGTATAACCCCATAATGGATCCTAAGAACCACAAGTCGTTAATATGGACTACTCTTGAATGGTATTCTCCATTGGAATGGTGGAGAAATTAATTAAAACCAATCCTAGACGAAGTCAAGGAAAAAAATTAGCCCTAGAAGTCGTTGGTAAAATCAAGAATGTTTTCTTCCTACACAGGACATATCAGATAGATCCCATAACTAAATGTTTTGTTTGTAGGAATTATGCCAAGCTATATAAAATTATTGATAATTATCCTCTGAGTTTAAAAGTTCAAAAAATTAATGGATTAGGTCAACTTCATCAATCTTCGTGGTCAAGGAAAAACCAAAGCTAATACGACTTGCATAAGTTATGAAAGGGTTAGGATACGAGAAATTGGAGAAAACTCGGGTTAGACTCTTCAGCAGAAACAAGATTCTCCAATTGAAATCGAGTCATCAGAAGGACGCATGGAAGAAACCTAAAGAAAAATGTTAGATGACACGTCGCAATATGAAAAAAGCATTTCAATAATGTTTATGATGACATGCTTGTAAATAATGTCTTTCTTGTCTTTTTATGGATCTCTTTAACTATAAAAGGGAATGTCTTATATCAATAAATCTTGTGTCCTAAAACATAAACATGTTCTAAAATTTTTAACTCTTACTAAAAGCATTAGTTATTATGTTCATATTATAATTTTTTCCCAAAGATGCAAGTATACTCTACACTTGTCTCAAAATGAAGATCTTGTGTATTAGAAAACATCTAACAATCGATCCATATTATGATCTTCGCTATTATGAGATGCCGGTTTTAATTGTTAATATGTGTTTGAGACTTTTTTATACCTATGGCTGACTGTTTGTTGTCTCGCTTGATTATACAGTTAAAATTGCTTTCATAATATGTGAGATTTCTGGATAGTGTGATATCAGAGTCTCGACAAAAATAAAGGGTGCATATGATATGAATAAAATAAAGGGGTGCACATTGATTTTTAAGTAAGTTAGAGTGTGAAATATGTGTTATTTACCATTCATTTTAATAATTTTACACTGGTTTTAAGTACAAGCGTGAAATGTGAGGTATAGTGAAAACCTTTGCATACATAAGATTTCTTACAACTCAAGTGTATATGACATTCTTTAGATGTTCACGTTCAAAATCATTTTGTAGACACTTTTGCTTTAATCAAATGAATCACCCGTCACAATGGAAGCAACACTTAGTAAACAGTCACGTTCAAACTTTTTTTTGTAAAATAATCTGACACTCTTAAAAAAACTTTGCGAATGAACCGGCCACTTATGTATTCTTTATGTATCTACCATAATACTATTCACCTCTATTTATCATATTTTATTATTTTAATTTGCATTCCTTAGTGTTTCTCTACCTCATCTTTAACATTTTAAATGCATCTAAATTTTCACTCTTAAAGTGAATCAACATCTATATGGTGGTTAGGGCTGTCCCACTGCGACGAAAAGTCATATATAGTAAAAGTAAAATCATAATATATATATATATATATATATATATATATATATATATATATATATATATATATATATATATATATATATATATATATATATATATATATATATATATATATATATATATATATATATAAGTCATATATAGTAAAAGTAAAATCATAATATATATATATATATATATATATATATATATATATATATATATATATATATATATATATATATATATATATATATATATATATATATATATATATATATATATATATATATATATATATATATATATATATATATATATATATATATATATATATATATATATATATATATATATATATATATATATATATATATATATATATATATATATATATATATATATATATATATATATATATATATATATATATATATATATATATATATATATATATATATATATATATATATATATATATATATATATATATATATATATATATATATATATATATATATATATATATATATATATATATATATATATATATATATATATATATATATATATATATATATATATATATATATATATATATATATATATATATATATATATATATATATATATATATATATATATGAAAAATCTAAAGGCGCTCGTTTATAAACTCAAAGCAAATTCTTTGAAATACTAGGAACACAAGGGTCTATTCCAAAACTAAAATAGAATTGCACATTTCAATTTCAATGGTGTTTGTTGCTAATCCAATTGTTTTTAATTTTATATCATTGCCCTATATTAATTAGTGAGTATTAATGCAGGGAGGCTGGGTTTGAGTACAGCCGAAAAATTAATGATGTTGCAAGGAAACTTATTCAAGGAATCTCAGAGAGTTTAGGATTAGAATCCAATTCCATAATTGATTCCTCTGGTTTTGATTCTGGCTTACAAATCTTTGCTGTGAACTTATACCCTCCATGTCCACAACCACACCTTGCTCTTGGCTTGCCTTCACATTCTGATGTTGGTTTCTTAACCTTCCTCATTCAAAATGGAATAGGAGGACTTCAAGTTAAACACGAGGGCAAATGGGTCAATGTCAATCCCATTTCCAATTCTCTAGTTGTAAATATTGGAGATCAACTTGAGGTCTGTCACTAAGCTCTTGTTATTCTCATTTTCAATCCTCTACTTTCAGTGTTTGATTAATGTTTATCCTCTAACCATGATTAGGCTGTGAGTAATGGGAAGTATTCAAGTGCATTACATCGCGCAATCTTGAACAACAAGGACACTAGGGTCAGTGTTGTGGTGGTGAATGGACCTGCACTAGATAACGAAATTGGACCTGCTCCTAAACTATTGGAGAAAGAGAGGCCATTGTTTAAAAGTATAAAGTATCGTGATTATTTTCTTGTTCAGCAGAAGTCACGATTGGCCGATGGAAGGGCATTGGACCAGATTAGGTATAGTGCTTAATAGATGATAGGGTTGAAATTGGAAAATATGAATATGGTATCTTTCCATGTGTAAATTGTTGCCTTTACATACACATTATGAATCAAATATGTATAGATTAGAAGTGACGATGGTGTTGAATTCCACATGACTTCATTCGATGAACCATTATGAATCCTTCGTTAAACTTCTTGTTTCGAGACAACTGAGCAAAATTCCATCGTTGAAAGGAAATATATGCACCTATTAAAATATTTAAGACTTTAGTTTTTCATTATAAACTTTCAAAAACATGTTTGGTCCTATTCCTTATATCATATGCATTTCTCATGAATAGAACTCCTTTTAAAATACAATATTATATAAATATCCACATACATTTCATGATCTCAAGGTCTTTAAATGCTTATGTTTTTCCTCTGCCTTTATGACCGATAGAACCAAAAGGCTTTCTGCTCTTTAATTTAATAATTAGAAACACCTTTATATATAAAACTGATATCTTCTGAGTATGTTTTCTCATACAGCAAACAAATTTCCATTAAACACATTTTAGATAATGTCACCATAGTTGAGGACACCATTCTCTTTATTCTTCTTGGCAAGGACAACCATAAGCAACATAAACACCATAATGATCCATCTGACATACCAATTGTTGAACAAACAAAAGATCAAATACAACCAACAAATTATGAGAAATCTTCTAGAATCAGGAATTCTCCCCGATATCTCCAAGATTTTTAATTCAACTTAGCCTTTAAACTGTTAATTTTTTCTCTTTTATATCCTATATCTTCTGCCATTATATGTTAGAAAATAATATCTCAATTTATAAATAAACCATCGAATTGATAAGTGTCAAAATTACGAAAATTACGTAGGTGTTTATTAACTTATTTTACAAATAATCAATGAAAAAACTCCCTGATTAGTTAATGAAAAGTGATAAAATGTCTGTTAGGATATTTTAACTGCATATTGACTAAAAATAAATAAAAAGGACAAAGAAATCACCAAAGCAACACAAAAATCATGTCAAAGCACTTTCCCAACAAGTAAGGCTCGCTAAGCTAAGAACATAGGCACACTTTGTGAGAAAATGTGGAAAAAGAAGACTGCATGTCCAAGGAACTTCAAAGTTAAACAACTAATTTTACTAATCCAAGAACACATGTGCAATTAGCGAGCAAAGGAGGTACATGACTTTAGGACTAAGTTACTTCAAGGTGAATGAATGGTTTGTGTGCTAAGCAAGACTAAGCAATGCGGTTTACAAGCTAAGGTGACAAGGCAAGTTGCAGGTGAACTGGTATTTCTTAACAAAGAAGAAAGTATGAGCAATTAACAAAGTCCTGGACAACTTTGCAGCTGATGAGTAAGACAACTACATAGGCAATTAACAAAGTTCTGGACAATGTGAAAACAACAACTTCCCAAGAAAAAAACAACTTCAATCAAGGATGGATATTTGACGCTAGTCTATCAAATAAACAACCTTATCAACATTACACACACGCACCACCACAACAAGACAAAGAAACAAAATTAGAGAGCACACTCAAGTAGTTTATACAAGTGTCTATTGTGGAACCTTGTTTAGAAGGTTATTAATCAAGGAAGGGCTATTGAAGACGAACATGCTTTAGATAATGACGACTAGTCCTTGATGATAATAACTAAAGTCAAGCATAAAGAGGTTAAAGATTTAACCAAATCAATAGGGTTTGATAAGTCTGTTTCTTTGATGATGACATCTAAACAAAATATAACTCAAGCTTCATCTCAAAGTAAAGCTCAAGTAAGTGTCTACAAGAATGAAGCGGTCTAACAAGACTTGAAGTGTGTGAAATCTCACTCTGACGCATGTGAGTGAATAACATTGTAAAAGCAAAATGACCTTCTCGTAAACTTATACAGATAATCACACACACACACACACACAAAAACTTTTTGAACTTGTTTTTATCAAGAAAATATTTCTAAAAACTCCTTGAAGTCTTGCCAGATGATTCAGGAACTATCATAAATGTTCTACGCAAGTTTTTGTTCTTGCTAATTGATGATATTCCTTTATTAAATAAAGTCAGTCAAAGAATCTGAAAAAAACGAGAAAAAGATGAGCCAAAATGATGAAAAATGACCTAAGAATGAGTGAAAAGAGTCAAGTATGGAAGAATGAGACTTAGTGAAAATTCTGTTGAAAAAGAGTGAAAAAACATGCAGCTGCTGGAATAATCACGCGCAGCATCGCGTTCTATCGCGTGTGCGATAAAGCTATAAAGGACCATCACGCGCATAATGCTTCTGTAGTGCGTGCGATAATAACTTTTTTAGGACTTTTTTTGACAGCTTTAAAAAGAGATTTTCTGCACTTGTACAAGAGTTACAAAATTTGGCACTGGAAGCATGCTTTTACAACATCATAATGTTATTTTGAGAGCATTGGAAGCCATTGGAGGCCAATCCTTCAAGGAAATTCATATGATATTCATCTTTTATCAATTGGTATTGTAATTTTCACTATATGTGGCTAAATTCTCATAGGTTAAGTTGTGTGCGATGAACTTTATTCAATCTTTATATGACTGTTTGATTTTGTATGAACCTTTTGACTTATAATTTTATTCAGTTGTTTCTTTTACTTAATATGTATTATTTGAGATACTCTATTAATATGTTGTTAGATGCATAAGGATTCCTAACCCGTAGCCTATTGTCATACCCCAAATTTTTACCCCTAGATTCCATCACCATTCTAGGAGCATCAAGCATATTTTGCTAACCCTAACTTTGTTTCAAGTTTGCTCTTGTGTGTGTTCCATATGAATTAGGGTTTTGCACCTTTGGAATCAAGAGGATTATTTTCTTGATCAATCAATGTTTTGGATTGATCATCATCAAATTAAGTTTCCATACACTCAATAGGCCTCTATTCATCAAGAATCGAGTTCTAATTAATCTCATTGCAAAATCATTGAAACCTAACTTCAGCTAACCCTAAATTAGAGCTTTCATAAAGAAAAAGTCAATTGTGCCCTGATTTTGATCCAAGCATGATTCCAAGCCTTGGGACATGATTCAAAATGTTCATATACATACTTGGAGTCTATCCATGATGTTTGAAAAGTACAAAGATGCAAGTTCACTGAAGATCACACAATTGAATTCATATGATATACAAGTTTTATCTGACAAAGTCAACCCTTTGACATTTAGGGTTTTTTGGTCCAAATTGAAGCATTCAAGCCAAATTTTATCAAGATATTCTTGATCAATGGATTTGAGCATGAAAAATCAAGATTTGGGAGGTTTCTTGCAAAAGGGGCAAAGTTAAGGAAGTGAATTTTTTCTAAGTGTGGAAAAAATCCTAGTTTTGGTGCCAACTTTGAAAGATCATAACTTTTAACTCACACGTCCATTTTTTGAGTTCGAAATTCCAATTTGTAGCTCTCATTATATACTACAAAAGTATAAAACTGACCCATGGGAAAAAGAGGCTTAGATTTTAATATATGAAGCTTTAAAGTTTGGAAAATTTTCAAAACACTTAGAAAATTTCAAGGCAGATTTTGGTCATCAAATGCAACAACCTTTGAAGCCAGTTTCCATCAAGATCCTTTGGGAATCAAGAAAAACCCAAAACATGAAAGTTGTAGAACATACTGGGGATTTCTAAAAAGTACAAAAACTCCCAAATCCATAAAATCGACTAAGAGTTTCGAAGACTTGAAGTTGAGGTCCATAAACTTGAATTCCAAGGTTTCAACTTAGTATGACATGATGCAAGGCCAAGTTTATGCTGAAAATCTTGATGTTTTCGAGTGTCTACTTGTAAGATCCTTCTTAGTTAGAGTGTCACACGAAAATACAAAGGATTACACAAAGTTTTAAGGCTTAAACCAAGAGATTATTCCACTTATGGCATAAAGTGTTCATTGCCACTTTGGTAAAGCGTGGGTCTTCCATAAATTATGCATTGAGCCACTCCCTCAGTCCTCACAAGTACAAGCTAGTATTCAAAAGCATGCTCAAAGCTCAAATGCTTTATACTTGATCCCTTGAACCAAACAAATATCATCATCAAGAGCTTTTTGAAAGTGCAAGTGGACGGTTTGCAAAAAGATGAATTTTGAAAACCTTTCAAACTTCCCATTTCTTCTATAAATAGGATGTCACTCCTTATTTCAAAAGATCGTCAAAAATCTCAGAAAACCTCACAAAACACTCTTTCCACTCGTGCAACTCACAAATAAACACCACAAAACTTTTCTAAACACTCAATAGAACTTGTTCCAACCATTGAACAAGTTCTGTATCAAGCCCATCCATATCCATCATTTCCAATCTTCATCTTGCAAGAAGGCACAAGTTTGAACCTTTCTGTAAGAACATTTGAAGAAGCCTTGGACTGACTCCAAGAAGTAAGGTTCTTGAATCTTCAAACTCATTTTACATGCAGCATTATTGATTCATTTGTGAAGCAAAAATGTAGTAATTACTATGTGCAAGATGTTTGAAACATGGCTTATATTTTTTGAGTTACATATGTGATATTTTGACATGTGATAGCATTGTTATGTTGCACTGTTGTTAAGCTTCGTGTGTGTTATATGTTTTTTTTTAAGATGAGATAATGTCATATTATTAATCCTTGTAAAAAATACTGTGATTTTGTTTTTTACATCTTTTGATTTGGTGGAGAAATGAATGAGTTAGGAGGAAATAAATTCTGGCCATGATGGTTTGTTATAGGGAACGAAAGGATAACGAAGAAGATGAGTGGGAATTCAGTCAGTGATACGTCCGCAAGTGCACGGAAATATCGAAGTAATATAAAAGACTTGTCGAACCCACAGAGACCAATGTCAACCTACCGTTATCTATTGTCGCAGAGTAACACTAAGGCTAATGGAATTAGGAAAGTTAAATGGGAATGAAATTAAATACGATGGAAATAAAGATTATTGGTTTAAGGAAGAGCGGTAAAGGGATATCGGTATGTAATGATTTAGTTTTCGGGGATTCGGCAAGTCGCCAGTGCTTTTTAGTCTTTGCAAACACTTTTCAAGAGAAAATACTCGTTTAAAGACCTTTCGTCTCACGATGGTTGTTGACTCGGGTCATAATTCTAAGGCGGAATGTACGCTTTCGCTGTCCCATTCGAGGTTAAAACTACTTTTTGAAAACAAATAGATTCTAATTTCCTTTAAAGCGCTTTCACTGTGTTTAAAATCAACGCCTAGTTTTTACTATATGGTTTGAACCCCAACTTTCGCATGCCGGCTCTTGCCTTAATCAATTCCCCACTTTCGTGGCAAAACTACTGTAAATAATTTCTCGCTTTCGCGACGAAGGTTTATTTAGAAGATTTTGATTAAAAACTACGGACAGAAAGGTGTTTGTAAAAGGGAAGGTGCACCGGGTATTATCGAATCCCATCCTACTAATTCGATTACATACCGATAAAACTAATTTAGCTAGACATGATAATTAATGCAAATGGAAATAAACATAAACAGCACAATAATAAAATATGCATTATGACGGAAACAAAATAAATATTCAATTAATAAAAACCTGTAAATCGTACTGATCTCGTATCCTCGAGTAGTCCTCCACAATGTCGGCAGGATTCTACCTTGGCGAGAAGTAAAGGTACAGGAAGGAAGTAAAGCGGTACAAATGAAAATAAAAAGGAAAGGAAATGGGAAAATAATGCAAGAACGTAAATTCGACTTCAATGGAAATTTCGGCAGCACTTCGATATGTCAAAGCCCCCCCTGGTTCTGTGAATCTCTGGCCTATTTATAGGAGATATTTCATTTCTCAACTTCCAGAGATCATGGGTGAGTTATGGAGAAAGTGGGAGTAACTTCCAGTAGTGGGCAATTAGTGGAGAAAGTGCAGGAAGAAATTAAGTTGAACGTGCTCGTGGCCACTTCTGTGTTTGACGTCATTCTGATATTTGGTTCATGACGGTCGTGACACTCATGTGACGACCGTGTTGCACGTGACGGCCGTGAGGGTATGTGATGACCGTGAAGGATGTGAGGACCGTGAGGAAGTTGTGACGAGCGTCACACGCATAAAATCCGTTTCTCTGTTATTTTCTGTTTTTCTTCTCTCTTTTCCTTCCATTTCTTCTTCTTTTCTTTCTTTAATCCAAATTCTCCACAATCTACAAAACATAGTAAGTTAACCGTATGATGGAACATAAATCCAGATAATTTAACAATAGTCGCAAATAAATGCATGTAAATCAAGTCAAATAAACGATATGATTTCGCGTTATCAAACACCCCCACACTTAAACCATTGCTTGTCCTCAAGCAATCAACCAACACGGTAAAAAGAAATAAGCATAATTCAAAACAAAAACACGGCGAGACTCTAATCATACGTGGATGTTAGGCTAATGTTAGATCGACAGGTACTAAATATCAATACCAAGGATACCGTAATGACACAATTTTAAAAACTCCCTACTTATGCAAACTAACCTGAATCATGTTATTATAGCTCAACCTATATCTCATGCTCTCTTTCACCCCATTTCGTTCTAGTGCAATCACATTAAGCCCGTTATCCCATACACATTCATGGCAAGTAAACCTGTTAGTGACTATGATCTCATTGTTATTTCATTTTTCTCTGCAAATATGCTTAAGCATCAATTAAACTTAACGAGTTTGTACCTTGGGCTAAGTGATCGGGTGAGGAGCATCTAACTTAGAAGGAACCAATTTTTTTCTTCTTCTTAACTTCTCATTTTAAACCAGAGATCATAAACTTATTTGCATCGGTTTCTTACTTAGTGTGTTTAGGATGGTGCTGACTGCTTAGATAAACTACTTAGGGATTACTAAAAAATTGGAGCTTTAAGGTCTCAGCATAGTGGGTACTCAAATTGATTTTGCATACTTAGGGGGTTAAGGGTGTCAGAATGATATCAATTTTGTCGAAACTTTCCCAAGTTTTTCTAACATAGCATGAACAACCTATATACTCTCAGAGTACCATGTCATGAATTGAAGCAAATACTTGTTGGAGGTTAAAATTTTGAAAATTTTGAAATTATGGGGAAATTGAATAACAAGTGAAAACCACACATAATGACTCGACAACACATGCAAAGACTTTGACATAACGTTAAAAACAGATAAAATTCCTAAAAGTATGAAATAAAATATAAAACAATAAATCAAACTAAAAAGCGATAAAATGAAAGCGGTAGAGTTCCTCCCCCACACTTAAACCAAACATTGTCCTCAATGTTTTAGTAAAAGGTGAAAAAAGGAAAGATAGAACCTGTATGAGTGCTACTGCATGCTAAATCCTCTATGATCCTGCTCTTGATGTCCATGTCTTCGTTGATCACTTCTACTTCGGCGGCGGGAATTTTGAGGTACCTTCGTTTGTGTAATTCTAGAACAAGCTCATCATGTTGCCCGCTTCCAGAGGAAGTACTCGTCATTAGTGTCCCCACCAACAACGACACTCGTAGGAATGTTCGTGGGCATAGCTCATCTTCTCAGATTGTCATCTAGAGAGTTTTCGCCTAGATATAGCTAAAGCGTAACAAGCGATACATTTCTTTATTTTCTGCAAATTTAAACAAACAAATTAAAATAAAGACCTTGTGGGTTGCCTCCCACACAACGCTTTGTTTAACGTCGATAGCTCGACGGCCAAGGAGTGCAAGTACTCATGGTGGTTCTTTGAAGAATGGTTCCTTGATCGAACTTTGAATAGTCTTCGGTTTCCATGGCCACTTATCAAGCCATCTCTCATATCCTCCACCTTTTCTTTTCTTTCTTTTGTAGGGTGGTTCATTGTTTTGAACTTGTGGTGGTGGTTCTGGATCTATCCTGAGTATCAGTTTTTCAAATTTGGGCTTAGTTATTTCATCCACCACCTCAAAGGTTAATCCTACCCTTTTAACAGTAATGATGATCTTAGTTTCATGGTCCTCAAATTTTCTTTTTTTATGAAGGACCTTAGACAAAGGTGCATTGGTGTGGATATTTTCCAATACCTCCACATGTGTTTTGGATTGGGAGTCTACCTTAGCTTCCACAACCCTTTGTGGGAAAGAAATATGTGGGGTATAGGGAGGAGGAGCAACAATAGGTGCTACCTTCTCTACCTCTTCGAAAACCTCCCTTTCGGGTGGTGTCGGTGGATTTTTCTCAATAATTATGCCTTTCTCACCAAAACTCTCCTCAGACTCATTATCACTCTCCCTAGGATTTTCTATTTGTTCTTCATTAATGGTTGTTACAACATTCACATGTCCTTCTGGGAAGGGTCCTAGAGGTGTTAGTGTAAGCAGGGAGGTTTGAATCTCCAAAGTCTCGCTATGAGCTGCGAGGGAATCGACCATATTGCTCATCTGCTTGAGATTTTCATTAATTTGGATATGTTGCTTTCTAAAATATTCATTTTGGAGTGTTGAGATTTCCAAACTGTTGAGTCATGTAATCCATTAATTGTTGGTTACTCGGGCCATTTCTAGAAGGAGGAGGAACGTCATCATCGTCTTCATTCTCTTGCTCATCATTTTCAGCCACACCTTCACCAAGGTAAACAATGGTCTTAGTTTCCGGGTTGTATTTGACACCCATCCGAGAGTCAACATTTTTGATTGAGATTTTGTTGATACTTGAGTCCATGAGACACTTATTAAACCCTTCAAAGTCTACTTCAAAATGTTCCAAAATCTTTGTGATGAACCATGCATATGGCAGAAACTTGGATTTTTCGTTGATTCCATGCATGTGAACCAAGATTAAATAAGCCCAACTTATTTGAATGTCATGTTTAATAGTGTATAGAATCTGCATTTCTAGATCAGTCACAATGCAGTGGTTTCCGGCTCTTGGGAACATTATGTAAACCATAAAATAATGAAATAGTCGATCATCAATGTTAAAGATACCTGCCGACCATGAGTTTCGAGAGGGTTCCATGCCGCCTAAAGATCTGACACGTTTTGCATGGAATTCTGCTTCAGTCATACGACCAAGACTCCAATAGAACTCGTTTGTTGTATGCTTGCCTGAGGTCTTCGTTTTCTTCATAGAGTCTCCCACCAGAGGTTGGAATATTCAAAATCCTACCAAGTGTTTTTGAGTGGAGTGGGATTATTTTTCCTTGAACATATGTTACCATCTTGCCTTCTTCCATTTGTAGGTTGCTATAGAACAATCTTACCAAATCCAGATAATACATCCCGGATGAGGAAATCACAGGTTCCAATCCACATGCAATCAAAGTTTCTTGAAAAGAAAAACATTCTTTAGGGAATGATGAGAGAATGCCATATTTTGGTGTTTGCACAACCTTATTCTGAAAGTACTTAGTGAACGTTTCCCTTTGTTCATCATCCAAGTGTTGAAGAACAAGTTGAGTTTTTGAAGATGAGGAGGCTGGACCTTTGCCTTTGTCTTGTGCTAAAATCTTCCTCTTTGAGCGAGATGCCATGAGAGAATGATGGAGGATTTGAGTTTTAGGGTTTGTGAAGGATGGGTTTTGGAAGAGATGTTTAAAAAAAGATTATGAGAAGTTGGGTTTTATAATGGTTGAGAGAAGAGATAAATTTTAATGTGGGATATGAGTGGTTGAAGGTATTGATGATTAAGACTTTGGGAATATGAGAATTAATGGTCAAATATTTTGAGACTAGGATTAAGTAGTAATGGCTAGTCATAGGTAGGTCAAAAGTGTAATGATAGGGTAGTTGAAAAGTTTAAGAATTCATGGATCTATTAAATAGAAAGAGAAAAAACAGTTTTACAATAGGTGCAATCGATTGGCATAGTGGTGCAATCGATTGCTCTACAAAACAGAAACAAAATTGGACAAAAACTACAGGGTGCAATCGATTGACACAGGGGTGCAATCGATTGCTTGCTTCAAAAATTAATAAAATTTGTAAAACTTACAGTGAGAAATCGATTGACACAGAGGTGCAATCGATTGCACGCAGTGAAATTTTGAGAAAAATGCCACAGATGGAGTTCTTTCATGATTCAACGTCAAATTCATCCAGAATTTCAAGTTCCCTTCGTATTTTGAAGAAAGATTCCTTTGCCAAAGGCTTCGTGAATATATCGGCAAGATGATTATGAGTATCTACAAATGTTATCTCGACATCTCCTTGAAGTACATGATCTCACAGAAAATGATGTTGTATGTCGATGTGCTTGGTCCTTGAATGCATGACTGGATTCTTCGTTATGTTAATTGCACTTGTGTTGTCTGATCGCGACTTTCTATGTCTAATACAACTTAACTGCAAGTGCACAGTCTATCGCGTAGTAATAAAAAATATCGATCCCACAAGGACTCGTAATCAAACTAGTGTTCTCGGGAGTTACTATGTTTAGCTAGGTAGATAATGTTTAAGGGAATAAGATTGTCACTTAAAGGGAACTAAAAATGTTACTTAAATTATAATTATGTGAATAGATATGCAGTAATTATATTCTTCAGGGATTTGACAAGTTACCGGTATATGAAATATTTTTCAGAGTTTATTTAAGCAGAAAATAGTGATCTGAAGACTCTCGTCTCACGATGGTTATTGACGCTAATCACAATTCTAAGGGTCAAATGTACGCTTTCGTGTCCCATTCGGGGTTAAAACTATTTTTTGGAAATCTCTAAGTTCTAATTCATTTTAAAGTGCTTTCGCTGTTATTAAAACAAATGACTAGTGTTTACTATCTGGTCTTGCCGCAGCTTTCGCTTGTTGGTTCGTACCTTAATTAATTTCCCACTTTCGTGGCAAAACTACTTTTAAATAAGTTCTCGCTTTCGCAACGAAGTTTATTCAGTAAATAAATTTAAACACTCAGACCATACACAACTTTTGAAAAAGAGAGTTTTCAACCGGTTATTATCAAATCCCTTCCGAATTATTATTACATATCGATTACTTTGATTTAGCTAGACATGGATTTGGGAAAGGCAAAACATAAATAAAAACAATGAATAATAACATGCATCATAATGAAAACTAAAATTACGATTAAAATTTAAAACCTGTAAATATTCCAATTGTCCTTTGGGCAGATCCTCCACAAATGTTGGCAGGATTCTGGTCTTTATGCCAATTGATCGTACAAGGGAAATAGGAATTACAGAAGAAATGAAAGGCAACAAAAAAATAGAAAGAAATAAAACTGAACTTTTGCTCTGGAAATGAAATTGGGCAACACTTCGTTGTCTGAATGCGGCTCCCTTTCTCAGCTCCCCTCCTTCCCCTTTTATAGAAATAGAATTCTAACGGTTATAACTTGAAGAAGGTGGACTTAGAGGCAGAAATATCAGGGAGTAGTGGTCCACTATTTGGGACTTGGAACTGCATCTTGCACGTGCATTTGAAGTTGGGCGTTTTTGCCTGCATGACGATCGTCACGGTGTGTGACAGTCGTCACCCGTGTGACGGTCGTGATGGAGCTGTGACGGTCGTCATAGTAGCAAAATATGCATTCTGCGTTTTTCATGTTGTTTTCATCCGGTTTTCGTCCATATTTCATCTGTGATTGCTTCTTTTCTTCATATTGCTTTGTTTAGACGTGATTATTGTAACGCCCGTCTTATTTTGATTAAATTCAATGGTGACTTTGCTATGTCTCGTTGTATCGTAGTCGTAGTTGAGTATGTGTTTGGATCGAACGAAGGAAATTGAATTGGTCGAATTATAGGGAAATAGTGTAAAAGTCCGTAGCAGTTTTAGGAAACTTCGAAAAATCATATCTCTTGATCCGTAAGTCGGATTTGACCCCCGTTCAAAGCGTTGGAAAGATAAAGAGATGTTCTATCTAGAAACAAATTGAAAAAAATTTAATTTTGCTGCTATGACGACCGTCACAGGAGTGTGACGACCGTCACACGGGCAAAAACTGCAGTTATGCAGAATTTGAACGTGTTCTGGTGGAATGAGATTTTGTAGCAAAAATATATTCCCGTAGACTCTTTTACCCTCAATCACATCATTTTTTTGGGAAAGGAAAGACGGAAAAGAGAAGTTACGCATTGAGAGAAGTGGAGAGCGAAGAATCATCCATCGGCGAATTCGAGAGATTTCTGCAGAAAAATCACCGTAGAGCAGAAGCGGAATCGGAAAGCGTGGAATTGGCCTCAATTCTAAGGTAAGGGTGGGGTTCAATTCTATAACTGGGAGTATGATCGAATTCATGTGGGGATCGAGTCATAGGTATAGTTTTCGTTAATCGATAAATGTTAAGGAAAATGTTTCCCTATTGGGACCAGATTTCTATGTAGGAATGAATGTGTTATGTGGTTATTAGTGCGATGCTCTAAGGTTTTCCTTATGGGAAAATACGTAGAAAGAATATGCTATACGGTTATTCGTACAACGCTCTAATGGTTTTCCCTAATGGGCGTCAAGATGGCCGAGTTGGTCTAAGGCGCCAGTTTCAGGTACTGGTCCAAAAAGGACAGTTACCTGGTTGTGATTGATTTGTAATTAATTATGTGAGAAGATGCCGTAATGTTGTTATTACGATAAAATGTTAAAGATTAATTGTAGAACTGATGTTGATGTTATACCTGTATAGGAATAGACGTTTTGTGTGAACACTTTGAGTTCTTATTTGTTGATACGGCGTTGCAATGTTCCTTTACATGAACAGTCGTAAATGTTGAAATTATGTTGCTATTGTTCCCATATGTGAACGAGTAGAAAGTGATAGTTGTATGAGTGGTATGATGTTATGATGCTCTGTTATGGACATTCTGGTTGTAGGCATAATGCCTTGTTATATGGTTGCTATGGTTGTGTTGTAGTCCATAATAAATGCATTTCATGGCATAGCATTTGGCCTGGATTGGCGACGGTTGTGCCTGTATTGGCGTTATTTGGAGTGTTGGCTCCTAGATGGGTTCGGGGTGTTGGCCCTGTCCCGAGTTTTGGAGTGTTGGCTCCTAGATGGGTTCGGGGTGTTGGCCCTGTCCCGAGTTGTGGAGAGTTGTCTCCCAAATTGGTACCACATGCATATGCACAGTTGAGTCGCATTGTTGAGTCACATGAAGTTGCATAATTATGTTAGTTGTATATTAATGTTGTTTTACGTGAGGTATGGATTGTTGCAGTTGTTGTCGATGATGTTTATGACTTCGAAACTTATAATGCTGTGATGAGTTTCTGGCATGTTTTCTATCATGCTCTATGTTATATTAATGATATCTCACCCTTTACGTTGTATGTTACCTCCTCTGGTGGTAATTTTCAGGTAGTTCGGAATGAAGTTCCGCTTTGTCGATTAAGTGGTCGTTGGTCGCTCTGATACGTAGCACTCTTGGGGGGATGAACGATTGTTTATGTTGTTTATTTGATGTTTTCTTGTTGCTGAATTTTACTAAGTATTTTAGTTGAATTGGTTGTTTTTTTTGTTAATGCACCAAATGCTGGTTGTACGCACTGGACCGGTGGGTCGGTAGTGCTGAAATTTATGACTGAACTAATTGTTTTGTTGAATCTATGCAAGATGATTGCTTGCTGAATTTTAATCGAGTTGGTTGCAAGTTTTATGATTTTACTTTAATCATTAAGAATGTTGGAAGTGTTTTATGTTCTGCTGCAAATTAATAAAATGTTGAGAACTCGATATGTTAAGCAAGTTGTCGTATGTTCATCCAAGTTCATGTCCTATGTATCATTACTGAATGCATGTTGCCTAGTTAAATTAAATGGTAAAATGCATGCTTCTGCTAGCTGAAAAATGTGACGCCCAGGTTTTTGTCTGTGTGACGACCGTCACAAGTCCATGACGACCGTCATGTGTACAAATTTCGTGCACTCTGATTTTGATTTATTTTAAATATGCCTTGGGTAGAAATGGGGTGTTACATTAGTGGTATCAGAGCAGTCTGTCCTGCCAAGTTGTCTAGTGTCGTCGAGTCAGTCGTCGTGCCTAACACTAGAGTCTCGTTAATTATGAAATATGACTATTGGTTGTTGCAGCTTAAGTGAAATGGCTGGGAGGAATGATGCTGCAATTGCTGCTGCTCTGCAAGCTTTAGCTAATGCTATGGAACATCAGCCGAATCCTGCTGGAGATGCTGGGTCTCGCAGTTTGGCAACGTTTCAACGGGAGAATCCGCCTACCTTCAAAGGTAAGCATGATCCTGATGGTGCATTGGAGTGGTTAAAGGAAATGGAGAGAATCTTTCGTGTGATGGATTGCACTCCAGCACAAAAGGTCCGTTATGGGACTCATATGCTAGCAGTCGAAGCTGATGACTGGTGGCTAGAGATTCGTCCAGTGTTGGAAGCTGCAGGTGAAGAAGTTACTTGGACGGTATTCCGCAGGGAATTTCTGAAGAAGTATTACCCGGAAGATGTCCGTGGTAAGAAAGAGATTGAATTTCTTGAACTGAAGCAAGGAGACAAATTTGTTACTGAGTATGCGGCGAAGTTCAAGGAGTTGGCTAAGTTTTACCCGCACTACAACGCAGAGACTGCTGAATTCTCTAAATGTATCAAGTTTGAGAACGGATTGAAGTCTGAAATCAAGAAAGCAATCGGGTATCAGAAGATCCGTGTCTTTGATTCATTGGTTGAAAGCTGTAGGATTTATGAAGAGGATAGCAATGCTCATTACAAGTTGGTGAGTGAGAGGAGAGGCAAATCACAGCAGAGTCGTGGTAAGCCTTATGATCCTCCAGTTGGCAAAGGGAAACAGAAAGTAGCTGACGGCCGGAAAGCTAGTAGGGGAGATGCTCCTGCTGGTATTGTTTGCTATAAGTGCAGAAAGCCAGGTCATAAGAGTAATGTATGTAATTCTGGATCATTGAAATGTTACCGTTGTGGAGAGTTGGGACACGCTGTTGGTGAGTGCAAACGCAAAGGAATGGTTTGTTTCAACTGTGGTGAAGAGGGACACCTGCGAGACAAGTGTCAGAAGCCTAAGAAGGAACAAAATGGCGGAAGAGTGTTCGCGCTATCTGGGACTCAGACATCCAGTGATGACAAATTGATTGAAGGTACTTGTTTCATTAATGGTAGTCCTTTACTTGCTATTATTGACACTGGTGCGTCTCATTGCTTTATTGCTGCGAATTGTGTTGAACGTTTGGGTCTTATATTGTCACACATGAGTGGAGAGATGGTAGTTGAGACCCCAGCTAAGGGATCGGTAACTACGTCTCTTGTGTGTTTGAAATGTCCTCTGTCGATGTTTGATAGAGATTTCCTGGTTGACTTAGTCTGTTTGCCACTAAGTGGGATAGACATAATTTTGGGTATGAACTGGTTAGAGTATAACTGCGTTCATATTAATTGCTTTGATAAGTCGGTGAGATTTTCCACTCCTGAGGAGGAGGGAGCGCGTTGGGTAACTACCAAACAGATTAAGCAGATATTGCTAGGAGATGTGCAGGTGTTTGCGTTGGTGGCATCATTATCCATTGAGAATCAAGCGATAATCGATGAATTGGAAGTTGTTTGTGATTTCCCTGAGGTGTTTCCAGATGAAATTCCTGAAGTTCCTCCAGAACGGGGAATTGAATTTTCTATTGATCTCGTACCCGGTACCAGACCTGTGTCTATGGCACCGTACAGGATGTCTGCATCTGAATTGGCAGAGTTGAAGAAACAGTTGGAAGACTTACTTGAGAAGAAGTTCGTTAGACCAAGTGTATCACCGTGGGGAGCTCCGGTATTGTTAGTGAAGAAGAAGGATGGCAGTATGAGGTTGTGTATTGACTACCGGCAACTGAACAAAGTTACGATTAAGAACAAATACCCGCTTCCGAGAATTGATGACTTGATGGATCAATTGGTTGAAGCGCGAGTGTTTAGTAAAATTGATTTGAGGTCGGGGTATCACCAGATTAAAGTAAAGATGACGATGTTCAGAAAACTGCGTTCAGAACCAGGTATGGACACTATGAGTTTACGGTAATGCCTTTTGGCGTTACTAATGCGCCGGGAGTTTTCATGGAATATATGAACCGTATCTTCCATGAGTATTTGGATCGGTTCATGGTAGTATTCATTTATGATATCCTAATTTATTCAAATTCGAAGGAGGAGCATGTTGAGCACTTGAGACTAGTGCTGCAAGTGTTGAAAGAAAGGAAGTTGTTTGCGAAACTGTCGAAATGTGACTTTTGGTTGGAGGAAGTTAGCTTTTTGGGTAATGTTATATCAGTTGATGGAATTGCCGTAGATCCATCTAAGGTTGATGTCGTGTTGAAATGGGAAACTCCAAAGTCGGCAACGGAGATTAGAAGCTTTTTGGGACTTGCTGGTTATTATAGAAGGTTTATTGAAGGTTTTTCTAAGTTGGCCCTTCCGTTAACTAAGTTGACTTGTAAAGGGAAGACTTTTGTATGGGATTCTCAATGAGAAGCAGGTTTTACGGAGTTAAAGAAAAGGTTGACGTCTGCTCCGGTGTTGATCTTGCCTAACGCAGAAGAACTGTTTGTTGTATACTGTGATGCTTCTAAGTTTGGTTTAGGGGGAGTACTCATGCAGAATAATAAAGTAGTTGCGTATGCCTCAAGACAGCTGAGAATCCATGAGAAGAATTATCCCACGCACGATTTAGAACTTGTTGCCGTTGTTTTTGTGCTGAAGATTTGGAGACATTATCTGTATGGCTTGAGATTCGAAGTGTTCAGCGACCATAAGAGTCTGAAATACTTGTTTGACCAAAAAGAGCTGAACACGAGGCAACGAAGGTGGCTAGAGTTGTTAAAGGATTATGATTTTGGGTTACATTACCATCCGGGAAAAGCTAATGTTGTAGCTGATGCCTTAAGCCGCAAGACCTTGCATATGTCTGCAATGATGGCTAAAGAATTAGAGTTGATTGAGCAATTCAGAGATCTGAGTTTAGTTTGTGAAGTAACACCGAATAGTGTAAAGTTGGGCATGTTAAAGATTAATAATGACTTTCTGGACAGCATTAGAGAAGCTCAAAAATTGGATGTGAAATTGGTGGATTTAATGCCTGGAGTAGATCATGCGGAAGATAATGATTATCAGTTGGATGCGCAAGGAGTGTTGAGATTTCCTGGTCGTATTTGCATTCCTAATAATTCAGATATGAAGAAAGCAATTCTGGAAGAGAGTCACAGAAGTAAGTTGAGTATTCATCCAGGAGCGACGAAAATGTATAATGATTTGAAGAATCTGTTTTGGTGGCCTGGTATGAAGCGTGATGTAGCACGTTTTGTGTATGCATGTTTGACTTGTCAGAAGTAGAAAGTTGAGCATCAGAAACCTGCTGGGTTGATGCAATCGTTAGAAATTCCAGAATGGAAATGGGACAGCATTTCAATGGACTTTGTAACGGGTTTGCCGAACACTTTGAGAGGATGTGATTCTATTTGGGTGATTGTTGATAGGCTTACAAAGTCAGCTCACTTTATTCCTATTAACATCACTTTTCCAGTATCGAAGTTGGCAGAGATTTATGTTAGAGTGGTTGTTAAGTTGCATGGTGTCCCGTTGAGTATTGTGTCGGATAGAGATCAGCGGTTTACTTCTGAGTTTTGGAAGAGTCTACAAGAGGCTTTGGGTCATAAGTTGAGGTTGAGTTCAGCATACCATCCTCAAACAGATGGTCAGACTGAACGGACTATTCAGTCTTTAGAAGATTTGCTGAGAGCATGTGTACTTGAGGAAGGTGGTTCGTGGGATACATACCTTCCGTTGATAGAGTTTACTTATAATAACAGTTATCACTCTAGTATCGGAATGGCACCATTCGAAGCTTTGTATGGTCGGCGGTGTAGGACTCTGTTGTGTTGGTATGAATCGGGAGAGAGTGTGGTACTCGGACCAGAGATTGTTCGAGAGACTACCGAGAAGGTGAAGTTAATTCGAGAAAAGATGAAAACTTCACAGAGTAGGCAGAAAAGTTATCATGATAAGCGCAGGAAGGATTTAGAATTTGAAGCTGGAGATCATGTATTTTTGAGAGTCACGCCTGTGACCGGTGTTGGTAGAGCTTTGAAATCTAAGAAGCTTACTCCTCGTTTCATTGGTCCGTATCAGATATTGGATAGAGTTGGAAAAGTGGCATATCGGGTGGCGTTGCCGCCAAATTTGTCGAATCTACATGATGTATTTCATGTGTCACAGCTCCGCAAGTATATTTCAGATCCGTCGCATGTCATTCCCATGGACGATGTGCAAGTACGTGAGAATCTCACTGTGGAGACGAAGCCTGTGAGAATTGATGATCGGGAGGTGAAGACATTACGAGGTAAAGAGATTGCTTTGGTGAAAGTGGTCTGGTTGGGAGCTGCTGGCGAAATCTTGACGTGGGAACTAGAGAGCAAGATGCGGGAGTCTTATCCCGAGCTGTTTGATTAAGGTAATTTCGAGGACGAAATTCTTGTAAGTAGGGGAGAGTTGTAACGCCCGTCTTATTTTGATTAAATTCAATTGTGACTTTGCTATGTCTCGTTGCATCGTAGTCATAGTTGAGTATGTGTTTGGATCGAAGGAAGGAAATTGAATCGGTCGAATTGTAGGGAAATAGTGTAAAAGTCCGTAGCAGTTTTAGGAAACTTCGAAAAATCATATCTTTTGATCCGTAAGTCGGATTTGACCCCCGTTCGAAGCGTTGGAAATCTAAAGAGATGTTCTATCTAGAAAAAAATTGAAAAAAATTTAATTTTTCTGCTATGACGATCTTCACACGAGCAAAAACTGCAGTTATGCAGAATTTGAACGTGTTCTGGTGGAATGAGATTTTGTAGCAAAAATATATTCCCGTAGACTCTTTTACCCTCAATTACATCATTTTTTTATGAAAGGAAAGACGGAAAAGAGAAGTTACGCATTGAGAGAAGTGGAGAGCGAAGAATCATCCATCGGCGAATTCGGGAGATTTCTGCAGAAAAATCACCGTAGAGCAGAAGCGGAATCGGAAAGCGTGGAATTGGCCTCAATTCTAAGGTAAGGGTGGGGTTCAATTCTATAACTGGTAGTATGATCGAATTCATGTGGGGATCGATTCATAGGTATAGTTTTCGTTAATCGATAAATGTTAAGGAAAAGGTTTCCCTAATGGGACCAGATTTCTATGTAGGAATGAATGTGTTATGTGGTTATTAGTGCGATGCTCTAAGGTTTTCCTTATGGGCAAATACGTAGAACGAATATGCTATACAGTTATTCGTACAACGCTCTAATGGTTTTCCCTAATGGGCGTCAAGATGACCGAGTTGGTCTAAGGCGCCAGTTTCAGGTACTGGTCCAAAAAGGACAGTTACCTGGTTGTGATTGATTTGTAATTAATTATGTGAGAAGATGCCGTAATGTTGTTATTACGATAAAATGTTAAAGATTAATTGTAGAACTGATGTTGATGTTATACCTGTATAGGAATAGCCGTTTTGTGTGAACACTTTGAGTTCCTATTTGTTGATATGATGTTGCAATGTTCCTTTACATGAACAGTCGTAAATGTTGAAATTATGTTGTTATTGTTCTCATATGTGAACGAGTAGAAAGTGATGGTTGTATGAGTGGTATGATGTTATGATGCTCTGTTATGGACATTCTGGTTGTAGGCATAATGCCTTGTTATATGGTTGCTATGGTTGTGTTGTAGTCCATAATAGATGCATTTCATGGCATAACATTTGGCCTGGATTGGCGACGGTTGTGCCTGTATTGGCGTTATTTGGAGTGTTGGTTCCTAGATGGGTTCGGGGTGTTGGCCCTGTCCCGAGTTTTGGAGTGTTGGCTCCTAGATGGGTTCGGGGTGTTGGCCCTGTCCCGAGTTGTGGAGAGTTGTCTCCCAAATTGGTACCACATGCATATGCACAGTTGAGTCGCATTGTTGAGTCACATGAAGTTGCATAATTATGTTAGTTGTATATTAATGTTGTTTTACGTGAGGTATGGATTGTTGCAGTTGTTGTCGATGATGTTTATGACTTCGAAACTTATAATGCTGTGATGAGTTTCTGGCATGTTTTCTATCATGCTCTATGTTATATTAATGATATCTCACCCTTTACGTTGTATGTTACCTCCTCTGGTGGTAATTTGCAGGTAGTTCGGAATGAAGTTCCGCTTTTTCGATTAAGTGGTCGTTGGTCGCTCTGATACGTAGCACTCTTGGGGGGATGAACGATTATTTATGTTGTTTATTTGATGTTTTCTTGTTGCTGAATTTTACTAAGTATTTTAGTTGAATTGATTGTTTTTTTTGTTAATGCACCGAATGCTGGTTGTACGCACTGGAATGGTGGGTCGGTAGTGCTGAAATTTATGACTGAACTAATTGTTTTGTTGAATCTATGCAAGATGATTGCTTGCTGAATTTTAATCGAGTTGGTTGCAAGTTTTATGATTTTACTTTAATCATTAAGAATGTTGGAAGTGTTTTATGTTCCGCTGCAAATTAATAAAATGTTGAGAACTCGATATGTTAAGCAAGTTGTCGTATGTTCATCCAAGTTCATGTGATATGTATCATTACTGAATGCATGTTGCCTAGTTAAATTAAATGGTAAAATGCATGCTTCTGCTAGCTGAAAAATGTGACGCCCAGGTTTTTGTCTGTGTGACGACCGTCACAAGTCCATGACGACCGTCATGCGTACAAATTTCGTGCACTCTGATTTTGATTTATTTTAAATATGCGTTGGGTAGAAATGGGGTGTTACAATTATCAAATACTTGCAAAATATCAGACAAATAACACGGAAATAACCCGAAATCGGATCGAAAACAGTTAAACATCAGTTGAATTATGCATCAATATATATATATATATATACGATTTCGTGTTATCAAACTCCCCTAAGCTTGAATCTTTGCTTGTCCTCAAGTAAAACAGGAAAAAGTCGGCAAGCACGAGGCAGCTGCTTCGTTCGCAAAGTTGGGAAAAACCGGGATTCTTAGTAAGAACAAAACGAGTACGGTGACGACACTGGACTACAAGTCTTCGGAGGTCTCTTTCTTATGCAAATCGGTCTCAGTCATGCTACTGTAGCTTGGTGTCAAGGTTCTCGCGTCAAGTTCACCCTGTTCGTTCTAGCGCAATCACATTAAGCCCGTTGTCCATACACTTTCATGGCAAGTCGACCTGTTAGTGAATATGATCTCATTTCTGTTTTGATCTTTTTCATTGCTCATAAGCTTATACCATTGATTTTTTTCAATGAGTTTTCGTACCGTTGGGCTAAATGCTCGGGTGAGGAGCACCTAACTTAGAGGGAAACGCGTCTTTATATTTTGGCTAAATGGCTTTCTTTTCATGATTTTTCATCTTTTTGGAGATCATACACTTATTTGCATTGGTCGCTCGCTTATAAGTGTTTTAGGATGGTGCTGACTGCTAGTATAAACTACTTGGGGCTGAGTTTGCGTAGACACTTGAAACTTTGGTACACGTAGGTAGTGAAACTGACTCGCATAAACCGGAGATCTAAGGTGTCAGGACGGTACTGGTTTTGTTAGAATTGTCGTCTCCTCGGAGTTTCAAAACTTGGTTTGAACTTGGGCGCATTCTCGTGATGCTTTTGCTTTTGAGGAACGAACGAAAATTTTTTGTTTACGTCGAATAAAGTGGGGATGTTTGCGTAACGGGAAAAAGATATATAAAAGAGCTTTTATTTGCTAAAACGTGAAAATGTTCGAATAGAAATTACGGAATTCAAAGTACACAGGAATGGGAAATAAACGCTCCGCTCCCACACTATTTCAATCAGTGTCCCCACGGATTTGAAAGAATGCGAGAGGGAAGTACAAGTAAATGAAAATACAAAGAAACAGAAAATATAGTAAACAAATAAGGAAAATGGTAACTAATCACGGCCTCTGCCTCGGTCACGTCCTCGCTCGCGTCCTCTGGCTCTGACTTGGTCGACTCGGTCCTCAAAACTCATTGCTCTGGTATGATAGACATAGTCGCGGAGTCCTTCGAACTGCAAGGTCAGATTCGCCAAGTTCTCAGTAATGGTTTCTTGGCCGGTTTGGAGTTGTTGCATTTGGGTCCGATGCCAAGCTTCGAACTGCTCTGCTCGCTGATTCTGCTGCTGCATCATAGCGAGTATCTGGGCCTGCTGGTCGACAGAACGACGGAGGTCTTCTTCGGAGTAGTCGGGCACTGGACGATGGCGGCGGCGGCGGTAGGATGTACCTTCGGAAGGAAGTGGTTGTGATGCCTCTGGTTGCTCAGGTCTGTCCAACTCATCTTGGATTTCGTCATCAGAACCTTGGGTGTGGGTCTGAGTTGGAGCAGCGACAGCAGGAGGGGAAGTGAGGTCAAATAGCCAGTTGGTACAATCCTCTGGGTGCATCCGGGTGCATGATGGAAGGATGATGCTTTTGACGGTTTTTCCACGCACGACCGGGTGGTATTTGCCATCGGCTCTGGAACGGATGAGGTGAGAGGCTCTGCAGTGGTCGGTGTCGAGGAACACCGAGGGAATGGCATGGAGGTGCTGGAGGCGGTCATCGAGGTTCATCCCAAGTGCAATGGCAGTGACAATCCCGCCAAAGTAAAATGGCTTAGAGCCACGATTACAGTTGGCCTGAATGTGGGCCAGGAGGAACGGAGCGGCGTTGATGGGCTCGTTGTTGAAGACACAGCGGAGAAAGAAGAGCTCTTTCGAGTTCACCTTATGGTTTCTATCCCGGGCGAAGATGGTGTTGCTCAATGCTCGGTGGAAATATCGGATGGTCGGGTTGTGGATATGCGTTGCGTGCAGAGAATCCCAACCATCGGCATTGATGCCGGTTCACTGGTACCAGAGCGCGAAGGCTTCGTGCTGGAACTGTTCGGTGAGGCGGCGGTGGGCATTGTCGCCGCGAGGGAATTGTAAGATGGCGGAAATCTGGTTCTGGTTCACTTGGTAGTTCGTGCCGAACATCCGAAAGCATGCGGCACCGGAGTGTTGGCTGAGGTCGCCGCTGGAAGTGATGTAGGTGAACGAACTTAGGAACTCGAGGGTGAGTTGTTCGTACGTCGGCAACGGATTGGTGCAGAGGTTCCAGATGCCGGCTCTTTGAAGCATCTAAGTGACGCCGTCAAGGAGTTCGAGCTCCGTGAGCGATGGGATATGTGGATAGTGGGTCGGCTGTAGCGACCATTGATGGAAGGCGTATAGTTGGCTCGCTGTCTCTCTCCGGAGTCGCCCTCGCTGAACACAATATTGTTGAGGTCTGGGGTTTCGTTGTTTCTCGCCATTGTTGGAGGATATAGAGGAAATGTGGATTTAGGTGGTTCTGTGGAGTGGAAAAATGTGACAGAAGTGTAGTTGGAAATTGAGATGGGAGTTGGAATATATGGTGCAAGGTGGGGAAAACGAAAATTGGGAGTGGGGTGTGAGTTTTTGATGATTGGGAGTTGAAAGGATGGAAGTGGGAGAGAAAATGCAACCCCTGTTATATCAGATAACAGTTTTGGGCTCGTGACGGTCGTCACACCAACAAAATCTGCAGAACGCAGAATTTTGCTATGGGGGTGTTCTTGCAATGACTTTTAGGCCTATAAATGATATGGCAATGTATTATATCGGCCAGTAAACAAAGAATAACATAAAAATAACAGAATCGATGAATAAAGAATAAAACGGAAATATCATGTAATTGAAATGGTTGTTTGTAATGTAATACATAAGGGAATTAAAAATGCAAAAATCAAAAGAATTGAAAACGGACGGAAAGTAGAAAAACTAAACTAAACTAAATCTAATATCTAGTCTTTGCGTGCCTTCAATTCATCAAACTTCCGGGCGTAGTAGTCGAGCTGGTCACAGACTAAGTCCATGAAGACTACGAGTTCGCTGTGTATGCCTGTGATGTCGTCTTTTACAGTAGTCAGAGCTGCGTCAACGTTGTCCAATCGGTGCAGAACAATATCCATTTTGTTCGTGGTCTCCTCAGGAATGGGCTCAGGATAGGTGTTGTAATGCGGAGGAGTCGTAGGGTCTACTTCAGCTTCTGATACAGCATCCTCATAGTACATATAGTCGCGTGCTTCAGAGATGTGATCACTGTCGTACATGTAGTTCTGTGGTGTTGATTGAGGTGAAGGAGGTCCCATAGGCTCATCCAATTCATAAAGCCAGTTGTCCTTGTTATGGATACTTGTCATCTGATGATTTGGCAATGTGAATAGCTGGACAGGTTTTTCATTTATGAGGTACTCGTAAGGTCCAGGTCCCATAGTTCTTAAAATGCGTCTGTTAAAGCAGAACTGGATATTCATGGGTCGGATGGTGCCAAAACTAGTGTTTGCATTTAAGTGGAATCTAAGGCCAAGCTCGTGGGCAATCATTGTCACGAGGCCTCCTATTAGAATAGGTGATTGTGGGTCCTGAGTGAGGCGTCATAAAGATCTCATCATGAAAGGTACTGCATTCACTGTACGTCCCTGAGAAGCACAGAACATGATAAATAACTCTTCTTTAGATACTGTAGTAATATTTTCTTCTTTCCCGAAAAGGGTGTGGGCTAGTGTCTTATGAAAGTATCTGAAAGCTGGGTTATGAATCTCATCATTATACATTCTGTCTGGTTCAGGGTGATAGTCGCCTGTGATTCTACCCCATAATTGGTTGAGTTCAAAATCAATATCATCATCTTCTGCACTGATGAACACATGCGGTCCGCTAGGAAATCCTAGGAGGTTAGCTAATGACATTCGGCTATGGGTTTGGTCCATCCCAAACATCCTAAAGGTGATCAGCTCTGTGTTGGATCCAAAACCATAGTTGGGTAAGTACCTAAAGGAACTAAGGAATTCATAGGTGAGGTCCTTATAGGTAGCAGAACGGGTTTTCAAAGCAGTGTTCTCCCAACCCAGTTGATTGAACAGGTATTGGATGCTATCAGTGATTCCTAGTTTCTCCATGGTAGACTTATCATAATACAGCGTTAAGACTATTTCTCTGTCAGTTAATGCTTCAAATCTTGCCTTTTGAGCTAATCCTCGAAAATGAACCTTTGTGAAGTCGTACGCGGCCATACTCGCAGGTAAGTCGGAGAAAAACAGGAGGAAGGTTTGAAGACTTTTAAAATCCTGAAAAGTTTAAAACAGAAGTTTGAAGTCCGGATTTTTAAAAACAAAAAGCGGTAAAAACAAAAGATAAAAGAGAAAAATAAAATAAAAATATGAAAATAAAAGAAAGTAGAAATAGTAGCAATTTTAAGTTTAGAATTTTTGTTAAAGTTTCAAAGTAGAATTTTAAATAAAAATGAGAATGAAATACAGTAACGAGGAAAATGCGGGAAAAATTGGGTTGCCTCCCAGTAAGCGCTGTTTTTAACGTCTAAAGCCTGACGATAGCTTGGTGACAAGCTATTCGGGTGTTTGAGCTGGAAGCTCAAGCAATGCTATACTGCAGACTTGAGGGCTGTTTTCGTTCTTATTATAATGTTTTAGACGTTGTCCATTTACGATAAACGGTGCATTCGTCTTATCGGTAATTTCAACAGCTCCACTCTGAAGTACTTTAGTCACTTCATAAGGTCCGGACCACCTAAATTTTAGTTTACCTGGGAAGAGTTTTAATCTTGAATTAAATAGCAATACGATGTCTCCCACACTGAATTGTTTCTTGACTGAACGTTTATCATGCCACTTTTTAGTTCGTTCTTTGTAGATACGGGCATTTTCGTAAGCGTCCAATCGAAGTTCTTCTAATTCGTGTAAGTTCAAGATTCGTTTTTCTCTTGCCTCGGTGTAGTTGAAATTAAGTGCTTTAATGGCCCAGAAGGCCTTATGCTCTAATTCTACAGGGAGGTGACAAGATTTACCGTAAACTAATTTGTAGGGTGTAGTACCTATTGGTGTCTTAAAAGCGGTCCTATAAGCCCATAAAGCTTCATTTAGCTTTGATGACCAATCTTTCCTTGAGGTAGCGACAGTCTTTTCCAATATCTGTTTTATTTCTCTGTTCGAGACCTCTACTTGCCCGCTAGTTTGCGGATGATAGGGTGTAGCTACTCGGTGTCGGACTCCATATTTAGAAAGAAGTTTATCAAATATTCGCGATATGAAGTGTGATCCGCCGTCACTAATGACGAGTCTGGGTACACCGAATCTAGGAAAGATTGTGTTTTTGAAGAGTTTGATTACTACTCGTGCGTCATTTGTTGGAGCAGCAATGGCTTCTATCCATTTGGACACATAGTCTACCGCAACGAGTATGTAGTTATTACCAAAAGAAGGCGGGAATGGTCCCATGAAATCTATTCCCCATACGTCGAAGATTTCTACCTCTAAGATTCCTTTCTGAGGCATTTCATCGCATCGTGAGATGTTGCCAGTTCGTTGGCATCGATCACATTTTAGCACAGCGATGTGAACGTCTTTCCATAGGTTAGGCCAGAATAAGCCGGCTTGGAGAATCTTAGCGCACGTCTTGGATGTACTAGCATGACCACCATATGGTGCTGAATGGCATTGGGAAATGATATTTTCTATTTCTTCCTCTGGGACACAGCGACGGTATATGTTATCGGCCCCTCTCTTGAAGAGTAGAGGTTCGTCCCAATAATAGTGTTTCAGATCGTGGAAGAATTTCTTCTTTTGCTGATAAGTGAGATCCGGTGGAAGCACGCCTGCAGCGAGGTAATTAACGATGTCAGCATACCAAGGTAATGTGACTTGGGCATAAACGGCTTCTACGGCTTTTTCGAGTTCTGGATCTTTCGAGATTAAGTTGGGCATGTCACTTTCTAATTTGGCTATCAGATGTTCGTACGGGAAATCGTCATTTATCGGTACTGGTTCATGTTTGATGCCTTCTATTCGGGATAAGTGATCTGCAACAACGTTCTCGGTTCCTTTCTTATCCTTGATTTCTAAGTCAAACTCTTGTAATAACAGGATCCATCTCAATAATCTTGGTTTGGCATCCTTTTTGCTTATTAGGTACCTAATGGCAGCGTGGTCTGTGTATATGATAATTTTTGCTCCTACTAAGTAAGAACGGAATTTGTCAAGCGCAAATATAACTGCTAGAAGTTCCTTTTCTGTTGTAGCGTAGTTCATTTGGGCAGGATCTAAGGTTCTACTGGCATAGTAGATGGCATGGAGTTTCTTGTCCTTCCTTTGTCCTAGAACTGCGCCTACGACATAATCACTCGCATCGCACATGATTTCGAACGGTAGTCGCCAATCGGGTGGTTGCATAATCGGTGCGGTGATAAGGGCTGATTTTAATGTTTCGAATGCTTTTAGACAGTCATCGTCAAAGACGAACTCAACATCTTTCATCAACAGGCCGGTCAAAGGTTTTGTGATTTTTGAAAAATCTTTTATAAATCTTCGGTAGAAACCGGCATGTCCTAGAAAACTCCATATTTCTCGTATGGATTTTGGAGGTTGGAGATCTTTTATAATCTCTATTTTAGCTTTGTCGACCTCAATTCCTTTATTCGATATGACATGTCCTAGAACTATTCCTTGTCGAACCATAAAATGGCATTTTTCCCAATTTAGGACGAGGTTTACTTTTACACAACGTTCTAATACCATTTCTATGTTTTGTAGGCATCCTTCGAAACTTTGTCCACATACCGAGAAATCGTCCATAAATACTTCCATTATGTCGTCTATGAAATCTGCGAAGATTACCATCATGCATCTTTGGAAGGTTGCTGGAGCATTACAAAGTCCGAACGGCATTCGGCGGTAAGCCAAAGTACCATAAGGGCATGTGAATGTAGTCTTTTCTTGGTCGTCAGGATGAATGGGAATTTGGAAAAATCCTGAATAGCCATCTAGATAGCAAAAATACGAATGTTTGACTAATCTTTCCAACATTTGGTCTATGAAGGGTAACGGGAAGTGATCTTTTCGTGTGGCTTTGTTAGGCTTCCTATAATCAATGCACATCCTGCTTCCAGTCACGACTCTTTTTGTTATTGATTCGCCCTTTTCGTTCTTAACTACTGTTACTCCTCCTTTCTTTGGTATGACATGAACTGGGCTAACCCATTCACTATCGGAGATTGGATAGATGATTCCTGCATCTAGCAATTTCTTTACTTCATCTCTGACTACAGTGCTTAGGATGGGGTTCAGTCTTCTCTGATGCTCTCTAGAGGTTTTAGAGTCTTCCTCTATTGTAATTCGATGCATACAGATTGAAGGGCTTATACCTTTTTGTAATACCCCAAATTTTACCCTTATATTTAGTCAGTCATTTCGCATAGCATCTCATATGTACATTTGCTAACCACTAACAAGTTATGGAGGTGTTTTGTCTTGCAGATTTGGTCCCAGGGGTATTTTGGTCATTTTACGCAAATTCTGCTAATTCCTTGAAGACGGGCTGTTATTAAGTTCTGAGACGTTTGATACACTATTTTTGAGGCATTTACCTATCACCAGGTCTGATTATATCAAGGTGCCAATTCGACATGGTCGATATTAAAGTTTGTCAAGCACAACTGGATTTAAGGCTCATTTCATCACTCATGGCTTACTTCCAGAGCACTTCAGGTTCCGTTAATAAGGCACAGTTTTACTGGGGTATTATTGGATTATTGCTCACAGTCTTTGGTCGACGGAATACAATTACGGGCAAGGTTATCATTGATATTAAATCGATGTTGATCACAGCGTGCATCCGGGTTTGGGCTATAAAATGATTGGTTAGAATTTAAAGTTGGAATGCGATTTGAATTTAATCAAGTGCTGAGGTTAAGACTACAAATGAACGAACTTTCGGGAAATGCTTACAGTTTATGACTATGTTAATAAGTTTAAACATTTGTGGATTTATTCACAAATATTTATAATTTATAACTAGAAATAAAGTAAGTAAAATCAAGAGCAGGTCATGAATATAAAGGAAAATCTGACATTTTATTTCATAAAAAGGATCATCATACAAAAGGGAGTGAATTGTTTTACATTTTTAATTGTGATAAAATTACAATTATGGATATTACATTAACTCTAAAAATCCTAAGTCCTAAAATTGCTAAGTGTCTTCATGATGGCCCTTGAGTTTCTCCACGAGTCCTCAACTCACCTGCACATCAAAGCAGAACAAAAAGTATAGAGAAAATGTTAGAAGTTGTTTTTGACACTCTCAGAACAGTGTCATCATCGAGTGCCGGGAGTGGCACAACCGAAGCTGCATCCTACCCCCCGTTACCGATCCGCGCCGTTGGCGTCAGATCAGGTAACACCTGTTCTTATCGTTACGGGACATCCGAGAGATAGAAGTGATAAAAGAAGCGGGACTGATTCGTTTTGCCGCGATCGGATTTCCAAACTGATACGAGAATAAGGCCACATGATCAATCTGGACTCAGACCCGGATGCTGGCAGGTCTAAATCACTCTGTGCTCTAAGTTTTTTTTCAACACCTGAAAAGCCACAAACGCATCAGTATCAGGTTCAGAATTTTGAACTCAAAACCTAAACAATTCATGAGTAGCATCAATTCTGAGTTCATGGAAAGTCAAGTCCAAACAGAACAAGAGAACTGAAATGCAAGCCAAAACTGCATCAAACGGCATCAATTCCAAACAGAACACCAAATACAAACTGAACTGCATCAAAACAATGTATCAGAAGGCAAGTTCATGCGCAAAGAGCCAGAAGGAATATACTATAAATCTGTCATAACAGAAAGTTCCCAACAGGATCCAAAGAAAGGTGTAACAGCAGTTAATGTATCAGAAAGCAAGTTCAAACAGAATAAGAAGAATGAAGTACCCAAACAAGCCGTATCAAGCTGCATCAAAAAATGTACCAAAGGTTGTCAGTTAGGGGCAAGCTTCAATCAATTCGGATGGCAAGTCACAAGAATGTACACCAAGTTGCAGCACAAAGCATAGCGCAGACAGGGGCTCAGTTATGAACATCATTGCCCCCAACAAACAAGTCACCGAAACGTGAATGATATCAAGAGAAGTTATCAAACCATACTCACGAGTGAAACCGAACCAGTTCAGAATGCAAACAGCACAAAATCATGGCACGGATTATACCAGCAAGGACCAGCAAACATAAACATCTCAGTTCATGAAATAAACAAGTGCACAAACACATGGCTCAGTTAATCAACATCATAGCCCAAATCATCATCACCAATTCAATCAGAAGCAACAATATAATCAAAAGCCAGGATTGTAGTATCCTGTTCCAAATGGTTCAGACAAACGTCATCATTACCGCGTACTCTTCTCGGCGGCAAAGACCAAGGCAAAGCGTCCATCCTGAAAGAAGAAGAAGAAAAGTAGGTGTTAATAATCAAGTTGAATGGAAACAGATCGCAATATCCAATCAGGTTTGGTCCCAAAACAGATCAAAACAAAATCTCATCAGGAACCAAATCGGTATCCAAGTTCCCCAAAGGCAATCCATTCCACATCTGAAAAATAAGCATATCAGAGAAACCCAATTAGACCCAATCAAGGAAACGAAGAAACTGGATATCCACAAATCAAGACAAAGCCATTCAGTTATCAAAATCAAATGAAAACCCGGGCAAATCCATATCCGAGAATAGGGAATCCTGAAAAAGGGAAGTTCAGATAAGATAAGATCAAACATATCAGAAAAAATGAAATCCAATCTCACCAAAATCCCAATTAAATTCTAAAAGAGGAAACAGAGTTCAATCAGTATTAGATTCATATCAGAAAGCATCCAATCGTAATCAAACCAAATCAAATCAGACAAAATCAAATCCAGGTAAAATCAAATCGCATGAAAGTGAAAGAATAGTGCAAATCCATTACGGATTAAAGGCCCAAAAAGAGAAGTATAAAGGAACGATCTCACCTCAGAGAAGAGGGGGAGGAAGGATCGCAAAAACCCTAACAGAGACGGAACGGCGAAGCCCTAACGGACCATCGCGAGCCAACCCTAGTATCCGAGAGAGAGAGAGATCGGTGGGACAAGTTCACCAGCGCCGTTCATCAAACGACGGGCAAACCTCCTAAAGACTCAGCAACATCATCGCCTCCGTTCGTCACTAATCGCGAACGAAGAATGTAAGCCACCATGATAACATTTGTTTTGCTCTGTTTTCAGGATAGGGTGACATTAACAAAGGCCATCAACGGAGAAGAAGATGATCGGCATCGAATGAGAGCCGCGAGAGAGAGATGGAGAAGAAAGTGAAGCGGCGCCGCGAAGAAGTCTGGGTTTGGAAACCCTAAAGAAAACCTTCCATCTTATGACTAACAACTGGGTTGGGTCCGGGTGTGGTTACCGGCCCAACCCCCTCCCTTTATTTATGTTTTTTTATTCTTTTGTTTTGTTTTTTTAAAGAATTTGTTTTTTTATGTTTTTTTAAATTGTTTTTTTTATGTTTTACTTTTATAATTAAAAAAAAAACTGTTTTAAAAAAATAAATAAAAAACATTTTATGTAAATATTAAAATAAATAAAAAAAACTTTTTTAGAATAAAATAAAAAAGACTTTTCTTAAAAATATTAAAAATAAAACCTTTTTAAAAGAGTAAAATATTTTTAAATTAAATCTTTTTTTTGCAAGCTAATATTAAATTTTTTAAATAAAACAATAATAAAATCTCAAATTTGCATTTTTCTCTTCATTGTCTCGTAACTCATTTGATTGCCGCCTAACTCTGCCCACTAATGTCGTTTGTTCATTTCGCCGCTCATTGCATTTACCATTACTTATTCCATTACTATATTGTAACTGCTTCTCATATGTAACCTCGCGAACCAATAATCGCGCTTTAAGTTTCTGCCTTTAAATTTCTGTTTGCATGACTTTAACCTCTGTTTTATTCCCTGTTTGCAATTCAATTATCTCACACCTTCATCAATATTTCTGTCACATTGCACACATCCGAAGGTTAGGTTTAACTGTTTGGCCGCCGCGCCAATAGTCCGTAAAACTTCACACATTCAATTTCAAATCCTCAAAACTACAAACTACAAACCCTAATTTTCACAAATGCCTCGCCGCAGACAAGATTACAATTTTACCCCTAGCATTAGGTCAAAGAGCCGCCGCGCTCATTTTAGGGTTTCCCGCCGTGGAATCCCTAACTTAACCTAACCCTAATTACAGCTTAACAATTCAACGTAGAGATTTGGAGTTTCTACACTCCGCGTAAGCGTGTCCTTAAGATGCGTTTATTCCCCTTGAGACCTTGACCACAGTTAAGAAGTCTCTAACCTCCCTTTTGAGGGGAACTACGATTACTCTGATTCCACCCCCGTAAGGATACGTAGGCACAAGATGCGATGTCTTGCCGAGTAAACTTAGAATTAACCCCTTAGGTCTCCTTTCTCACTTTTTAATCCTTTGTACATATACCTTAAGCAAATAAATAAAGCAAATAGTAAACATTTGAACAAAAGGTTCCTGTAGAGTACTACAGAAGTTTAGGGTGCTAATACCTTCCCTAAATTTAACCAACCCCCGAACCCTAGATCTTTCCCCGCATTGTGTTTATGATGCAAAATAGGTTTTCCCTCTTTTGACCTTTTCCTTCGGATAAATCAAAGAGCAGTTGTGAATTGAATTGCGATTCAAACTCATTAATAGTTTGTGATCCTATTTCCACCGCAACACTTTTAGATCGCTTATGTTATAGCCTAACACGGTGGGGTACTTCTTTAGGACTTCTAATAGCTTTTTGGTTTCTAGTTGTCCTAAGTCGTAGTTGACTATCACTGGTATTTTTAGTTCATCGTCTAGGAATTCATATCTAAGGTTTTTGGGTAGTGTTTTAAGTTCTAAAGATGGGTTCTTCGGACCTGACATATGGTTTGGGGTCAGTGCTAAGCTTTCGCTTAGGCTGTCGTCTTTATACGGTTTACGCCAATCATCGTCTTCAGAAATATCGGGTATTTGAATCTTTATTATTTCTGAATACGTGGTCTCTTCATTTTCAAGTTCTCTTATGCATTCGTCAATTTCGTCTACTAAATAGCAGGTATCGTCTATGGCTGGTGCTTGTAAGAACTTGGTGAGAATGAACTCTATCTTTTCTTCTCCTACTTCGAATGTTAGCCTTCCTTTCTTCACGTCTATAATAGCTCCGGCTGTAGCTAGGAACGGTCTTCCTAGGATAATTGGGGTAACAGTGTCCTCTTTAATGTCCATGATTATGAAGTCGGTTGGGATGTAGAATTGTCCTATGCGTACTGGAACGTTTTCCAGTATTCCGACGGGGTATTTTACTGATCGGTCAGCTAATTGTACGAACATTTTTGTTGGTCTTAGGTCTCCCATATTCAGCTTTTTGCATATAGATAAAGGCATAACACTGATACTGGCTCCTAAATCGCATAGAGCTTTGTCTATTACAAACTTTCCTATGACGCAGGGTATGGTAAAACTACCTGGGTCTTTTAATTTAGGAGGCATGCGGTTTTGAATAATAGCGCTACACTCTATAGTAAGTGTAACTGTTTCGTTATCCTCGATCTTTCTCTTATTCGACAGGATTTCTTTGAGAAATTTAGCGTATGACGGCATTTGAGTTATTGCTTCTGTAAAAGGAATAGTGATATTCAACTGTTTAAGGAGCTCTATAAATTTCTTAAACTGTCCTGAAGTTTTGGAGTTTATTAGTCTTTGAGGATAAGGGATAGGTGGTTTATATGGCGCTGGAGGTGCTTGAGTTTTTTCACTTGCGGTATCCTCCTTCTCGTTGTCTTCCTTCTTCTCTAACTCGGATTCCTTTTCTGCTTGTTCAGTTGGTTTTTGTTGCATGGCTGAGTTTTCGGTCCTTGGATCGATCGGTTCGTCCAATTCTTTTCCACTTCTTAGTATTACAACATTTGCTTGACCTTTTGGATTCTGTTCGGGTTGTCTAGGAAACGTGCCAGCGGGTGCGGCAGCAGAGGCTTGTTGTTGAGCCACTTGTGATATCTGTGTTTCTAACATTTTGTTGTGGGTGGCTAAAGCGTCTACTTTTCCGGTCAACTGTTTAATTTGCTCGCTAGTGTGTATGTTTTGATTCAGGAATTCTTTGTTTGTTTGAGCTTGAGTAGCTATGAATTTTTCCATCATCAACTCGAGGTTTGATTTCCTAGGTGCAGACTGAGCAGCAGCTGGTTTCTGATATCCTGGCGGAGCAGCAGGCATTTGCAATGCATTATCGCTTTTGTAAGAAAAGTTTGGATGATTTCGCCAACTTGGGTTATAGGTATTTGCGTAAGGATTTCCTTGAGCATAATTTACTTGGTCTGGTGGATTCCGGCTAGCAATGGGCATTCGGGCGCATTATGAGTGGTGTTTCCGCATAACTCGCAGTTTGGAGTTACGGCATCGACGGTTGCAGTGGGGTTAACGGTCGGACTGTCAATCTTCTGTGCTAGAGCATCTACTTTAGCGTTGAACTTTTCAAGGCTGCTGATCTCGTACATCCCACCTTTTGCTGTGGTTTTCTCTGTTGGAGTGTGTTCACCTCCCCATTGGCAGTGGTTCTGAGACATGTTTTCGATTAGTTGATAGGCTTCGTCGTATGGCTTATCCATAAATGCACCGCCCGCGGCGGCGTCTATTGTTAATCTGGTATTGTATAAGAGCCCATTATAGAAATTATGGATTGTCACCCAGTCTTCTAGACCATGGTGAGGACATGTTCTCATCATATCTTTGAATCGTTCCCATGCTTCGTAAAGAGATTCAGTATCTTTTTGTCGAAATCCGTTGATTTGAGCTCTAAGCATAGCAGTTTTGCTTGGCGGAAAATATCTCGCTAAGAAGACGTTCTTCAACTGTTCCCACGTCGTAACAGAGTTGGATGGTAAGGATTGTAACCATGTCCACGCTCTGTCTCTAAGAGAGAATGGGAAAAGACGAAGTCTTATCGCGTCTGGAGTTACTCCATTTGCTTTCACTGTGCCTGCGTATTGTACAAACTTCGTTAAGTGTTCGTTTGGATCCTTAGTTGCGTTTCCTGAGAATTGGTTTTGTTGTACAGCTGACAGCAATGATGGTTTCAGCTCAAAATCGTTTCGAGTAATAGTTGGGGCAGCAATGCTACTTCTAGGCTCCATCTGAGAAGGTGTAGCGTATGCCTTCAGCGGTTTGTTTTGAGGTGCTTCAGCCATGTTTGATTCTTCTTCAGATTTGGGAATGGGAGTGAGAGGATCGGGAATGTTATGTTTGAGTTGGTACTCAATGATTCGACTTCTTAAATGTAAGAAGCGTTCTAGTTCTGCGACTGAAGGTTTTAAGATATCGCCTTGTGGGCGATTACTTGGCATACAATCGACAGCACTAGTAAAGGAAAAATGAAAATAGTTAACCTAGTCTATACAGCGTAACAGAAGGTTACACTATTGACTAAACGGGTCCCCGGCAACGGCGCCAAAAACTTGATCGCGACTTTCTATGTCTAATACAACTTAACTGCAAGTGCACAGTCTATCGCGTAGTAATAAAAGATATCGATCCCACAGGGACTCGTAATCAAACTAGTGTTCTCGGGAGTTACTATGTTTAGCTAGGTAGATAATGTTTAAGGGAATAAGATTGTCACTTAAAGGGAACTAAAAATGTTACTTAAATTATAATTACGTGAATCGATATGCAGTAATTATGTTCTTCAGGGATTTGACAAGTTACCGGTATATGAAATATTTTTCAGAGTTTATTTAAGCAGAAAATAGTGATCTGAAGACTCTCGTCTCACGATGGTTATTGACGCTAATCACAATTCTAAGGGCCAAATGTACGCTTTCATGTCCCATTGGAGGTTAAAACTGTTTTTTGGAAATCTCTAAGTTCTAATTCATTTTAAAGTGTTTTCGCTGTTATTAAAACAAATGACTAGTGTTTACTATCTGGTCTTGCCGCAGCTTTCGCTTGTTGGTTCGTACCTTAATTAATTTCCCACTTTCGTGGCAAAACTACTTTTAAATAAGTTCTCGCTTTCACGACGAAGTTTATTCAGTAAATAAATTTAAACACTCAGACCATACACAACTTTTGAAAAAGAGAGTTTTCAACCGGTTATTATCAAATCCCTTCCGAATTATTATTACATATCGATTACTTTGATTTAGCTAGACATGGATTTGGGAAAGGAAAAACATAAATAAAAACAATGAATAATAACATGCATCATAATGAAAACTAAAATTACGATTAAAATTTAAAACCTGTAAATATTCCAATTGACCTTTGGGCAGATCCTCCACAAATGTTGGCAGGATTCTGGTCTTTATGCCAATTGATCGTACAAGGGAAATAGGAATTACAGAAGAAATGAAAGGCAACAAAAAAATAGAAAGAAATAAAACTGAACTTTTGCTCTGGAAATGAAATTGGGCAACACTTCGTTGTCTGAATGCGGCTCCCTTTCTCAGCTCCCCTCCTTCCCCTTTTATAGAAATAGAATTCTAACGGTTATAACTTGAAGAAGGTGGACTTAGAGGCAGAAATATCAGGGAGTAGTGGTCCACTATTTAGGACTTGGAACTGCGTCTTGCACGTGCATTTGAAGTTGGGCGTTTTTGCCTGCATGACGATCGTCACGGTGTGTGACGGTTGTCATGGAGCTGTGACGGTCGTCACAGCAGCAAAATATGCATTCTGCGTTTTTCCTGTTGTTTTCATCCGGTTTTCGTCCATATTTCATCTGTGATTGCTTCTTTTCTTCATATTGCTTTGTTTAGACGTGATTATCAAATACCTGCAAAATATCAGATAAATAACACGGAAATAACCCGAAATCGGATCAAAAACAGTTAAACATCAGTTGAATTATGCATCAATATATATATATATATATATATATATATATATATATATATATATATATATATATATATATATATATATATATATATATATATATATATATATATATATATATATATATATATATATATATATATATATATATATATATATATATATATATATATATATATATATATATATATATATATATATATATATATATATACGATTTCGTGTTATCAAACTCACAACGAAGAGGAATGCTACCCAGGTCGAGTCCGTAGTCACGAAATTGTTGCTTGAGCCAAAGTATCTGCGCACAACAACTTCCCGCTGCTATGTACTCCGCTTCAGCCGTACTAAGTGCTACACATGCTTGCTTCTTGCATGTCCATGAGACTAGTGCATTTCCCAAGATGTGACATGTTCCACTTGTGCTCTTTCTATCATTTTTACAGCCTGCATAATCCGCGTCAGAATATCCAATTAAATTGCATATACTACCTTTAGGATACCATAAGCCGACATTTCTTGTTCCTTTGAGATACTTCATGATTCGCTTGACTGCCATCAGGTGAGACTCCTTTGGATTTGCTTGAAAGCGAGCGCAAAGACAAACGCTAAACATAATGTCAGGGCGACTTGCTATCAAGTATAGTAAGGAACCAATCATACCTCTATATTTGGTGATATCAACTGACACACCGGATTCATCTTGATCTACATATGTACCGGATCCCATAGGTGTAGATAAAGTCTTGCAATTGTCCATATCAAACTTCTTTAATAATTATTTGCAGTATTTTGATTGATTGATAAAGATCCCATTCTCGAGTTTCTTGATCTGAAGTCCAAGAAAGTACTTCATTTTTTCCATCATAGACATTTCAAATTCTCCTTGCATCATGGATGAGAATTCTTCACATAACTTTGTATTGGTTGAACCGAAGATTATGTCATCAACGTATACTTGTACCAAGAGAGTATCTTATTTTATTTTCTTGATGAACAAAGTTTTGTCTACTTTTCCCTTTTCAAAGCCTTTGTCACATAAGAAATTGCTAAGTCGATCGTACCATGCTCTTGGTGCTTATTTCAATCCATAGAGAGCTTTCTTTAATTTGAAGACATGAGATGGATATTTGTAATCTTCAAAACCAGGGGGTTGTTTGACATATACTTTTTCATTTATGAATCCATTCAAGAATGCGCTTTTGACGTCCATTTGGAAAAGCTGAAAATTCATGGAACATGCATAAGCTAATAACAGTCTAATTGCTTCTAATCTTGCAACTAAAGCGAATGTTTCGTCAAAATTGATTCCTTCTTCTTGGTTGTAACCTTGGGCGACCAATCTTGCTTTGTTCTGAACTATAATACCATTTTCATCGAGTTTGTTCTTAAAGACCCATCTTGTTCCAATGATATGCTTGTTGTTCGGCCTAGGGACAAGATTCCAAACTTGATTTCTTTCAAACTGGTTCATTTCTTCTTGCATAGCTATTATCCATTGATAATCGCCTAAGGCTTCATCGATTTTGGCCGGTTCAATTCGCGAAACAAATGCCATGTTAAGACAAGAATCCTTGAGATTTAATCTTGTTGTAACACCTTGACTGATATCACCAATTACTTTATAGATCGGGTGATCTCTATGAGTTCTCCATTTTTTCGGTAGATCATTGTGTACTTCGTTTTGTTGTGAATCCTCTTGCCGTTGTTTTGGTTGATCACTTGCAATATTTTTGAGAGTGTTTTCTTGAGAGGTTTCTACTACATCATCATCATCATTAACAATAATATCATCCTTTTTGGAGGGGTTATATTCATCAAAATAAACATGCATAGATTCTTTAATAGATAAATTTCTTTTGTTAAAAATTCTAAAAGCCTTACTTGAGAGAGAATAGCCGAGAAAAATACCTTCATCGGATTTCTTGTCAAACTTACCGAGATTGTCTTTGTCATTGTTCAAGACAAAGCATTTACACCCGAATATGTGGAAGAAGGATATGTTTGGTTTTCTTCCTTTGAACAGTTCATAGGGGGTTTTCTTGAGAATTGGTCTGATATTCACACGATTACTTACAAAATACGTCGTGCTTACTGCATCTGCCTAAAAATATTTAGGAAGGTTTGAATCACTAAGCATTGTTCTTGCAAGTTCTACCAACGACCGATTCTTTCTTTCTACGACACCATTTTGTTGTGGAGTTCTTGGTGCAGAGAAATTGTGTGAGATTCCATTTTCCTCGCAGAATTCTTCAAATAGAGCGTTCTGGAATTCTCCACCATGGTCACTTCTAATGGAGATAATTGAAAGTGACTTCTCATTCTGAATTTGTTTTGCATACTTCTTGAATGCCTTGAAAGCTTCACTTTTATGCACTAAGAAGAAAGTCCATGTATATCTAGAGAAGTCATCAACAATTACTAATGCATAAACATTACCTCCAAAACTTTTTGTTCTTGACGGTTCGAAGAGATCCATGTGTAACAATTGTAGTGGCCTAGTTGCGGACACCACATTTTTGGATGTGAAAGTTGATTTGGTCTGTTTCCCTTTTTGGCATGTGCCACACAATCTATCTTTGATGAATTTGATCTTTGGAAGACCAACAACTAAGTCATGTTTGATCAATTTGTTCAAATGCTCCATATGAATGTGAGCAAATCTTTTGTGCCACAACCAAGAGTCGTTGTGGTTCGCCATAAGACACTTAACCTTCAAACATATGTTATCAAGGGAAATCATAAAAATATTATTGATTCTATTACCTTTTAACATTACCTCAGAAGTGACTTTGTTTTTTATCAAACAATCATCTTTAGTGAAGTTGATTCTGAAACCTTTGTCACAAAGCTGACTAATGCTAAGTAGGTTATGCTTTAGGCCTTCTACATAAAGGACATCTTCTATGGTTGTAAAAGGTGAATGATGCCTACGCCAAGGATCTTTCCTTTGTTGTTATCACCATAGGTTACAAATCCTTTGGCCTTAAGCGTTAGATGTGAAAATTTGGTAATGTCGCCCGTCATATGCCTTGAATACCCATTATCAAGATACCACTGATAAGAGGAGGTCTTCAAGCATACCTTGTCGTCTTCATCATCAGAATGATGTGAGTCCATTAGTGCTAGATTTGCGCTTTGATCACTATCTGATTCTGATGAGGAGTTTATCTCGTTATCTTCCCATGCTACATATGCTTTATTTTTTTGAATCCCTTTTTGCTTTTAGAGAGATCGTTCTTGGAGAGTTTAGGACAATTTGGTTTGATGTGTCCTAATTTTCCACATTCATAGAATTTGACAGATTGTGTGGATGTTGACGCCTCTTTCTCTTTGTTTTTTTTGAAAACTTCTTCCTTTTCATATAGTTAGAATTCTCAATATTATTTTTAGAACCAAAATATTTTCCTAACCTTTTTACAAGAAGCATGAAGTTTTCATCTTCAACCGGATCGTCTGCTTTTTCTACTTCTTTGGAATCAGCCTTTAATGCGATGCTTTTAGATTTCTTCTCTTGATTTTCATGTTTCTCCAATCGCCCAAGTTCTGTTTCATATTCCTGAAGTTTTCCGAACAATGTGGCGGATGTCGTCGTGGCTAGGCTTTTCTTTTCAGAAATTGCTGTCACCTTGGGCTGCCATTCTCTGGACAAAGATCTAAGCACTTTAAGATTTAATTCATCATTATTTAATGTCTTACCGAGTGCTATAAGATGATTTGTCGAGTGCACAAATCTTTTCTACAAATCAAGAATTGATTCTCCTGACTGCATTCTGAATAACTCGTATTCTTGACTCAACGTGTTCAACCTTGATCTTTTAACTTCAATGGTTCCCTCATGTGTTTCCACTAAAGTGTCCTAGATTTCCTTTGTTGTTGTACATGTTGAGATGAGAAAGAACTCGTCCATACTTAGTTCACTTTGTAGGAGATTGATTGCCTTTTTGTCATAGAGAACCTTTTTCTTATCAATCGTCATCCCATGAGGCTTTGGGCTTTGTTGATCCTACACTGTTAACGACCGTTGTAGGAACAAACAGACCATTTTGAACAGCATCCCAGATTTCATCTCCTTGTGTTTCTAAGTGGGCCTTCATACGAATTTTCCAGAAATCAAAGTATTCACCACAAAATAGTGGAGGCTTGTTGCTATTACCACCGTCTTTGAATACACCTTTATTATTTGCAGAAGCCATACAGGATCGATTAGGAACAGGTTACCTAAACCTGCTCTAATACCAATTGTAAGTAAGAATTGCCCCTAAGAAGGGGGGGGGGGGGTGAATTAGGTTCTTTTGGAATTTTCTGGTTTTAAGAGAGTTTTGTTACTTTCTTTTAGCCGAGTGATGTTATGAAAGCTTGTAAAGGCAGAAAGTAAAAGAGACACAGGAAATTATAGTGGTTCCCCTCACACTCCGAGGGTACTCCACTCCCCTTTCGTCTCGAAAGAGATTTCACTATAGTTAGGATCAGTGTACAACTTTCTTACTAACCTATAGGAAGATCAAAGGCTCTTAAACACCTTTAAGATCTAAACACTAAGTGCAATGAGAACAATCTTCTCCAATGCACACACTTGCTTTTAACAATCCTGAACAGCAAGGGGAAATAAATACAATCTGATTTTTGTAATGATTTGTAACAATGTATACAGTTGTTTATCAATGTTGAGATTAATCTTCTCTCTTAATGGGAAATTCTACAAGTTTCTAAGACTTATTGCTCAAGAATTTTCTTTTCAAAGGATATGAAATTTATGCAGAAAATTCTTTATGAAAATTGTTTCTGATTTAGATGTGGAAACTGAAAAGTATGTTAAAGAGTTTTTTATTGAAAGAGGTTGTTTGAATTTTGAAAGAGTTAGGTATTTATATTACACAAACACCTCTTGAGAAAAACATGCAAATCTCCAAAAAAATTGATGAACAGTTGTCATGTTTCAAAAGAAACATTCCACAAAAATTTGATTGAAGAGGTGCAATTTTTCAGAGAGATTTATCAAAAACGTTAAGTGAGCAATCAATTGCACAAAGAGCCCAATCGATTGCACCTTCACAAAAACACTTGAAAATTCAAATTTTCAATAGAGCAATCGATTGCACCTTTCAGACCAATCGATTGCACTTCAAAACAGAAGTGAAAAAATTGAGAAATTTTTAAGCATGCAATCGATTGCACCAAAGCAACAATCGATTGCTTACTGAAACAGAAGCAAAAATGAGTTAAAATATTGATCATGCAATCGATTGCTCTAAGAGTGCAATCGATTGCACTTACAAAAAACTTAGAAAAATTCTCATTTAAAAAGCTTGTGTTAGTGTGAAAAGTAATGTAAACGATTTTTAATGATTTGAGCAATTAGGACTTAAATACTTAATGGAAGTTCTCATTATACCTTCTGAGGAAAACATCCTTAAAATTGTGTCTTTGTCCTGATTCTTGGTGGTTGATCATCTTTTCCTTCTTTAAGTGGTTTGTCTTCATCAAAACATATGTTGATCTCTGAGTATCTTGATTCCACAAGCGTATGATAGAGTGTCTAGAGAGATTTTGTGGAAAGCCCTAAAGAAGAAATGGGATATGATTGCATATATCCAAGCCACCTAAGATATGTACGAAAGGGTATCGACTAGCATTCAAACACAGGATGGAGAGAGATGCAATTTTCTCATTACAATTGATTGTATCAAAGGTAAACCATAAGCTCCTAGCTTTTTACCTTAATTTTGGATGTACTCATGGAACACATCCAAGAGCTAGCACCAAGATGCATGCTTTTTACAGATGATATAGTCCTATTTGGAGAGTCGAAGAAATATTTAAATGAGAGATTAGAAACTTGAAGACGAGCTATAGAAACACATGGTTTTCACTTAAGTAGAAGTAAGACGGAGTATATGGAATGCAGGGTCAACAAAAGAAGAAGTGTTTCTAACCTAAAAGTGAAAGTTGGAGACCATATTATCCTTCAAGTCACACAGTTTACATATCTTGGACCCATAATATAGAATGATGGAGAAATAGAAAGGGGTGTGAACCATCAAATTCAAGCTGGATGGTTGAAATGGAGAATGACTTAAGGTGTTTTATGTGATGCAAAGGTACCAGTCAAGCTGAAGGGAAAGTTTTATCGGACTGCGGTAAGATCTGCGATTTTGTACGGGATAAAATGTTAGGTGATTAAGAATCAACACGAGAATAAAGTAAATGTAGCAAAGATGAGGATGTTGCGGTGGATATGTGGTAAGATTCGACAAGATAAAATTAGAAATAAAATTATTAGATAAAGTGTCAGGGTAGCGCCTATAGTAGAGAAAATGATAGAAAATAGACTTTAGAGCTTTATGCATGTAGAGAGAAAACCTGTAGATTATGTAGTAAGGATAGTAGACCAAATAGAAAGAAAACAAACAATTCGAGAAAAAGGAAGACCCAAAAAAACTATAAGAGAAATTTTTAAGAAAGATCTCGAGATTAATTATTTGGATAGAAGTATGATCCTTGATAGAACATTATGACGAAAATTGATCCATGTAGTCGACCCAATATAGTGGAATAAGGCTTAATTGTTGTTGTTGTTGTTATACGCTATGAGGTGTTTTTTAACTGACTAAGTCATGTGTTATAACGAGTTTTTTTTAGAAACACATATCAAATCTCTGCACCTATTTGACACATACCTGATGCATTTAGAATATTGCAATGAGTTTTTCTCCTAACATCATTTTGAAATTTTTTTCATTTGACAAAAAATTGCAACAAATGTTTTTACTAAGTAGTTGTACTCTTTGCAAAATTAAGCGTCGTAAAGAGTTTTATTGCTTTGTGAGGATATTTTTACCTCTCAATTTTGTTGTTTTTTTTATAGTATTTTTTAGATTGTGAATATATATATATATATATATATATATATATATATATATATATATATATATATATATATATATATATATATATATATATATATATATATATTTTTGTTAAATGGAAATATATTTTAGAATGTTTATTGTGTTTGTAGGGAAGATGTATAAATGCATATGAGATAAGATTTTCTAGGTCTAGCCTCTAGGGAGGACATACATAGTCTTTAAAACAGCCTGGTCTGTTTGTATTCCTTCTTGGCTTTGTATTAGTGACCCTTGAACTACCTTATCTAGTCATGTTATACTAGAACACGTTTTTGTCTCAAACTTTGGACAAACGCAAATGACCACCAACATCATGTGTGAAACATTAAAGCACCACATGATGGACTTTTTAGCTTGTTGTCATTTTCTTTCAGAGAAAAATTGATGATTGATATTAGCCCAATCAATACTAGTAGTGTGCCTTATTCACAAGTCTCAATTCTAGCAACAACAAAAAAAATCACGTGGACCTAATTTATGTGATTGAATGATACATGAACCTCCACTTTGTAGTGGGTCATTATGATCCTGTCTGTTAATATATCCTATTTAGGTTGAATTTCGTCTCTATTTTCTCTTCTTTAAGCCAATACTTTGACTAGGAATTAACCCTACACTGTACATGCCATACATCATTTTCAGTACAGCTAAAATGGCCGCTGATTACTCCAAATGATCACACTATAACAGTTACTTAATCGGTTCATTTAACAAGATTTTTTTTATAAGAACAAGACCGAAGTATAATTAGCTACAAACAACCATCTAATTTGAACGGAATGTTACAAAATTCATTCAAGATTTTAGTATTATGATTTTTACAATTCTATTAATTTTTATGAGTAAAAAATTGTACTTAAACCCTTGATGTTGATTTCTCTCTAGTGGTCTTTATTGTGATTGTTCTCTTCTCTCTTTTTTTTCATGCATCTTGACAATGAAACACTGGATTTCATTATATTGACTAATTTGAAAATTAAAATTAATTTTAAGTGAAAATGTGGAATATATATTACATTACAAAGATGTAGGTTCACACTAAGCATGATAGGACCAACATAATGAGACATAATTTTATGTTGATTAGAAAATGTATTTGTATCAATGGACATACATTGGCAAGACTCCGAAATCTAATATCCATAATACAGGATTATGGAAGGAGTTGCACGAGTTCAAAATATTAAAAATGACATGAGAATTTGAATCATTATTAGTGGTTGTTTGTTTTTTATTTATCAAAATTAAGTTTCAATAGAAATACCTTTATAGTTTGACAGGAGTTTTGCATGTTGTAGTTAAAGTCTGTTTAAACATGTTGTTGAAATATGTTTTGTTTTAAAGCATATCGAATTAAGTTTTATTTATAAGTCCAATTGTTTAAATTATCTTACCAGTTTATAAATAGACTGTTTTTCTCAGGTTGTTGAGAGAGAGTTTGGTTGTTGATATTCATTCGTAATCTTTGAACCCTAATAGAGAAAGTGAATAGTAAAATAGTTATAACCAATCCTTATTCTTTTTCTTCCTTCTTCTCTCTCTTTCGTAAAACCTAATATGGTTTCTTGTGTTTGTTCAAAAAACTCAATCTTTCTCATATTTTGATTTGTTCTTGACGACATCGATTCACATTAAACTGGTGTCGTGAGCGTGGAGATGAAAATGTCATCAACAAAGCATGGGATTGAGAAATTCATCGGTGTGAATGATTTCGGTTTGTGTCGCGTGAAGATGCAAGCCCTACTTGTGAGTGCATTATGCTCTTAGAGGTTTTGAATGATGTCAAAACTAGGTATTTAGCATTTGTATAATGGATTTTATCTTTCTATGTCTAGGTTGCATCTTTATCTTAGGACACCTATAAAACATGTCAAAAGCATTTGGACAAGTCAAAAATATGAAATTTTATGAAAATTCATGTTAGGAGTCGACACATCCATGTTATAAGGAGTTGACTCCCTATGAAGGAGAATGAAATAAAAAGTTTATGTTGCTGTTTACTGTGAATTTTGGTAAACAACCGTTGATCTCTCAATTTAGGGTAAAATTGAGTAGCTTGCAGGATCGACCATACTAAATCCTAGGACATGTGCTAAGTATGCAAAAAGACCCTAATCTGAACTCCACGTCCGACTATGACATCTTTGTAAAGTAAAATAACTTGAAGGTTAAAGGCAGTATGTAAAAGAAAACACATAATGCGTCGAAGATTAAAGGCAATAACGTAAAGAGTGCAATAATATAAAGGCTTTGAAAGTAAATGTCGAAAGTAAATGTTGAAAGTAAATGCAGTAATGTAAATGTGTAGGAAAGTAAATGACTTTGAAAGTAAATGCAGTAATGTAAATGGGCAGGAACGTAATGACTTTGAAAGTAAATGCAATAATGTAAATACAGTAATTGTAAATGTGCAAGAAAGTAGATGTCGAAAGCAGTTAAAAGACTTTGAAATTAAAAGCTTGAAAGAAAGTGCAGAATGTTAAATAGCATAAAATGTAAATGAAAGTAAAGTTGCAGAAAGGTTCAAAAGGACAATTTGAACGTAAAAGATGAAGGTAAAAATGCAGAATAAGTAACAACATATAAATGATAAAGACAAATAAATTGCATTAATAAAAAGGGGTTGGTGTTGTATCACGTACATTCTCGCTAACTCGTTTCTCTACACGCGAGTACTTTGAGTGATTTGGAGTGACTAGTACAAGATGAATGAACACCCTTATTCTATAAAAATAACAATTATTTATAACGCTAGCAAATAACTACTAAATGGAGATTATTACTTCACAATGTGTCCTTTTGGCACTTTTTCCCAACTTCAACTGCTCCCACGTTCGTCCACTACCAGCTTGAAACTTAAATATTAAGAAGTCCCTCCAGCCTTGATGGTAACTGTCGTGCGTTTCTTCAACATGATCTTGGTCGAAGGCTTCTCCAGCACTTAGCATTTTTCTAGAAATTTTCCCAACCTTTCTTTGACCCAGGCTTCCTTAAAGCTGTGTCGAAACCTTATGTTTTTTAAAATAAAATTCTGACTTGAGATAATTCTGATTTTGCTGGCGTCAAAAATGAGAGCTAACAAATTGCCCCCAAGAAATGTCCTTTCGCCAGCCTTGGTAGGAAGGTCATTTTTTATAACCGTTTCGATGCGTACGAACTTGCATGGCCTTGGCTGAACAATCCACTACTTATTTAGTGGCTAACTATTCACTTTCTTTTGTCCTACGCTTATGACGTCATGCCATCATGATAAATCCTTAAACGTCTTTTCAGCCGTATTTATCATCACTTTGTCTTGAAAACGTATGTTTTGCAGTCTGACAATAACTACCAACACTCATCATTTCTCAAAAATAAACACGCGTCCCACTATCTGATTAACTTCAACGGTGGATTCAAGCTTTTAGGATTTCTAAACGCCTATAAGTACCTTCCTTCACCATTTTGTGAACTTTTTACACTTCTCAGAATCTTAAGCATCATGTCTCTTTTCTTCAGTTTTCTTCACCAAACTTAGGAAAAAAAACCATTTCCTTTTACTTCCCTCAACAATGGCGTCTTCCCAATCCAACTCTCATGAAAAGAAACCCAAAAGGGTAGATTCACGCAGTTCAAGCTATCCATTCCTCCCTTTGCAAATATTTCTGGCCCTTAACTAGTGGAAAATCGCCACTGTGTGCCAGAACTCACCACCGAAGTGGCGCAAAGCATCTACCGGTCTCAGGTAATGATTCCTTTAAGTGTTTCAGATAAACCATACGCACTTTCTGGTCCTCTAGCTCAGGTTGGAACTTCTGATGAAAAACTAAGTGAGTTTCTTCCTTCTTACCGGAGATCCAGGCTGTTAGGGCAAAAGAGCTTATCTAGACTAACCAATATTGTTGCTGAAGAACCCCCATTGCCTAAGATTAACCTTAAGTATCTTACTGATGGTACTAGGCTAGTGAGAGCCATCAATCCCCTTAAGGATTTTGATCTTTGGATGGCGATGTTGGAAAAAGTTAAAGCTGATCATTGGAAATCCATAGGGATTTATGACCTCTTGATGTTGTCGAAGACTAACATACCATACTGTTTGAACTTGCTAGCAGCATCTTTATACTTTTGGGATAGTACTCGTTACACCTTCCATTTGGCATGTGGGATGGTTACGCCGACCCTTTTCGACATAGCTGCCATTACAGGGCTTCGCCCAGATGGCATCCCCTATCACCCTGAAGTAGATGCTGAAGACCACATAAACATCTCCAGCTCCAAACTTACTTATACCCACTTCATCAAACACCACTTCGATCAAACCCATGAAGGTATCTCTGACGAAGAGCATATAGCGTTTCTCGCCGTATGGCTGTCGAGATATGTCTTTTGCACCAAATCTTTGCAAGTAGCTAAGAAGTACTTTCCTCTTGCTAACCAACTTCATAATAATAGAGGAGTTTGCTTGAGTGAACTCATTTTAGAGAACCTCTATGAGTCCCTTAGCGAAGGAGCTTCTCAACTGAAGCATGTGGATGCCCATGGTTCTGTACATTTGAGTGGCTCTCTTTGGCTGCTTCAACAGTGGCTTAATGTAACTTTTCAGGCTAGCCTTCTCAGGAAATGGGCAATTGACGAAGCTTCTGCTGAAATAATAGGAAGGAGCATCGAAGGGACCCATCTGGTCCAGTTGACTCCAAATGATGATGGCGAAACCCATAGAGGGTCCTTCACCAATTATATTCTAATGTTTGCCAAGCGCCATGAGTTTACTCCTAGCATGGCACCCTTTGCTGAAAGAAAATATGGCCCTGTGTGGTTCAAGAGGCCATTTCCCAATCCTTATGGGAAGCTTGACAATGAATCTATTGCTATTTGGGAAGCCTTTTTAATCCCCCGAGTCATTGTCAACAGGAAAAACTTGGGAAGAGGTCTAGCAGCCCTGATTGCATATCAACCAAACTTCGTTTCTCGAAAATTTAGGTTGGCTCAGAGTTTTCCAAAATGTTTATATGAAAAGAAAGTCCAAGTTATTCTTCATACTTGCCAGCTTCGACGAAGAAACGGTTACCGCTATTTTCGACGACTGGAATGACAAGAAAGGAGTTCTCTCACCTGTGTTTTTTGAGCCTTCTTTCCTATGCACTTCCTCATTCTACCACTGGTGGGCGAAGCATTACACTGAAGATTTTCTTAATGTGACCACCTTTTCTTCATTGCTTGACCGAGCTTTCCTTGATGTGCCGGACAAGACGAAGAAGAGTAAGCTCGCTCATATATATCTAAGAAATCCAAGCTTTCCAGAAATCCTTTGAAACTATCTATCGACCAGATGATCTTAGTCGAACCATTCATGAGGCTGCTGTCACTTTAAAGAGAAATTTTTTGCAAAAACTGGATCAATTAAAAATCCCTTCCAACGTTCCTCGTGAGAAACGTTATGAGGTAGCTTTTAAAATTTTTCCTCCAAAATTCTCTCGCCTACCTACTGCTGATTTTAGAGTGGCACTTGCCCCTCCATTTCCAGATTGGTTTATCTGTGGCGAGGATCTAAAAATCCTTCAACAGCAGTCTCCACCAAAGGCTCGACGAGTGGTTCCGACTACGCATACTTTAGACAGTTTCAAAGGAAACCTTCATATATGGATTCAGGATGTTCGTGTTGAATCTGACATATATGAGGGTTTGATGCCCTGTATATATGGTTCTGTAACCACTTAATACAATATTTAACTTGTAATCATCTCCTGTCTTCTAGCTGTGCCTAGGAAAACCTCTTCTACTAGGGCTGCTACTTCCCAAAGTTGCAAAGAACTAGAAGGTAGACAGGTATATTTCACATCCTTTGCCTATGTTCTCACTATGTGGTTCTTCTCTCACACTTGTATTGCCTTTTTCCTTTCTAGGCTGGGCGAAAACCTTCAACTCCTTCCAAGAAAGGAAAGAAGGACGCTCCAATTGTTGTTGCCTCAGATGCTAATGAGTCTCCTAAGGAGATTCTTACAAAAAGAGAAGAAATTCTCGAGAAGACACCCACTACAAGTGGTGTCGAAAGACAACCTTCCATGGTGACTTCGAAGCCAACTTCTGGTGACCATGGGGGTGACAACTCAAGTCCTGGTGATGCACTTGCTCAGGTATGCGCACCAAAAATTTATTATGTTTACATATTTTCCTCGACTTTCATAGCCTTATTTTCTTTACTTGTGTTATCAGGCTGATACAATCATCACCAACCCTCCGCCAGCTTCAGAAAATTTTGCCACCATCCTCCTCAATAGCCAAGGTGAGCCAACTTATCATCCTTCTTCTGATGTTGGCTCTGTTTTGAGTGAGGTAAATCAACATGTTTTTCCCTCCATAGGAAACATTCCTCCTCCGGTTCAAACCAATACTTAACACGCTTAGGATGAAGGTTCTGATTCTTGGGATGATGAGGCTTCTAGCCCACCTACTTTTAACCAAGTTGAACCTATGGTTACTGAAGAAGTGGTTGTTGAACATGCAATTATTCCTGCAGACCAACCAACCAATGACAATCGCAATCAAGTTGTTCATGAGGAACTAAGGGAACTGCACCCTAAACTAGCTCATAATCAAGATGACCATCCATCCACCAGTGATAGAGGTGAGACAGTTAGGATTGAAGAAGTAGAGGAAGAAGACAAAGAAGAAGAAGAAGAAGAAGAAGAAGAAGAGGATGAAGAACAAGAAGAAGAGGAAGGGAAATAAGAGGAGGAAGAGGAAGACTAAGAAGGTCCTGAACTCCACCAGACTTCTTCACATGTGGTGAAGAAAGCTTTAGCTCATATCATAACTCCTGAAGATCCTTTGGCGGCACTTAAGTGGTTAAACCCTAGGGAGTATGCCAAACGGATCCTTGGGCAGAAATGTGGTTTCTCTTCTGGCTCTTTGACTACTTATGGTCACCCGGCATTAGATGACTTTGTTAGTCCTATCCTCTAATCTATCAAGAATAAATTCTTCAAGGGAGATATTTGCAATGTTCTGGCTTCAGACCCAACACTCTGTCTCTTTTTAAAGGATCAACTCAAGAAACTTGACCTTACCACTCTTAATCCAGACATTTCTAGTTTCTTGATTGATTTGACTGTTGTGGTGGATGACTTGTCTTCAGAGATCAAACGGATTCCTTCTATCCAGAAAACTATCATGGACACAGCAGGTCGTGAGAGTGCAACTTAGACTAGTGCACAAGAATCAGAAGCCAAGGTCGAACAAGGTTGCTTAAAAACTGCGACAAGAAGAGATAACCTCCAATCAGAAAGACATTGAGGCATGGAAGCAGCAACTCGAGGAACTTCAAGCAAAAATTTCTAATGCTAAAAAACGCAACCTTGAGTTGCAACACTTCGACGATCCTGAAATGGCCCAAGAGCTGAAGAGCGCCATCGACCTCATTGATGCAGCTCAGGTTTAAGAAGGAGCTTGCATCATCCAAGCTTGACAAATCTCTGTGTGAGTCTCACCTCAGTCATCATATGAAGACTTTTTCTCAGCTGAAGTTGAAACTTTCCTTCTAATGTCTTACTGACCTCTGGTTGTAGTATTGTTTTAATCATCATTTATTTCTTGGCTTTTTCAAGCCTTCTATGTAATGACAATTTTCTGCTTTCTGATATTTTTAATTAATCATTTGCACCATATCACATCTTTCGACGCATATTTTTATGGCACATATATGATGTATTTTATCCATGGTCTTAATTTTGAGTCCACTTTGCAATTAAGGCTTTCTACCTCTTTTCTAGAAAACATCACTTTTCTAGTTTCACTTAATGCTCCAACGGCATAAGCTTCTAGCTTTTCTATAGTATTTAAGGCGTAGCCTTTTTAGGCATACTCCCAAGACCAATCTCTATGCTTCCACCGTTTGACTGGCCAATCCATATAAAGTTCCTCCTCTAAAAAAACCTTCTTTCTCTTGAACCACGTCTTGCATTTCACAGAAGCAAGTATGAATACTAACTCAAGAAAGCCCGTCATCAAGGAACCAGCTGATGGTTCAAAGAAACCTGAGGTGACAGTAAAGGCTAAGGAGGCCCAGAAACTTGAAGCCTATAATGGAGTACCCTTTCGTGCGAAGAGGAACCAAACCAGGATGAAGATCCCCAAAAAAGGGCGTCCTCATACCAGCAATTCTGATGACGAAGCTGATGAAGACTACATGGAGTTCCTTAAGTCCATTGATTTGAGGGATTTTGATTAATCCCTGCTTGAGTTATGAATTGTTGTATTGATTCCCTTTTTACTTTGTACGTCATGTTAGCCTTGTTTGGCCCATTTTGGCTTTTGTGCCTTTTAATGAAATTTATGTTTTGACATGAACTTCTTGCAAGATAGGCCTATATTTTTTCAAATATTTGCCATTTACTTTCAAGATTATTTTATCTTTGTCTTCTTCAATCTCATAGGCCCCGTTGGAGAATATTTGTATGATTTGAAATGGACCTTCCTATTTAGGATACCATTTGCCTAAAGTCCTGTCTTTTTGATCCATAGGCAAGATTTACTTTCCACACTAGATCCCCATATAAAAAAGATTTAGGCTTGCCTTTTTTGTTGTAGGATTCTTCGACCCTTCTTTTTTGTCTGCTTAATAACTCTAAGGCTTTAAGCCTTTCTTCATCCAAATCCACTAGTTCCTCCATCATCATTGCCCAATAGGACTCAGAAGTGATCCCATGATGTCTTTGGATTCTTACAGATTGCAAACATATCTCAACAGGCAATATTGCATCATGACCAAAGGTAAGTTGAAATGGTGTAGTATTAGTAGCCTCCTTGGGGGACGTTCGACATGCCCAAAGGATCTGGTCTAATTTCTTATGCCAATTTCTAGGCTTCTTTCCCACATGCTTCTTAATGAGTCCAATCACCACCTTTTTGGCAGCTTCGACTTGCCCATTCGCTTGAGCATAATAAGGCGTAGAAGTCAAGAGTTTAAAACCTATTTCTCTGGAAAATTCCTGCATCTTTCAACCAGTAAAAATTGATCCTTGATATGTTGAAATTGTTTCTGGAATACCAAATATGTAAATAATGTGTTTTTGGATGAATTCAATAACATCTTCTTGACCTACATTTACTAATGGTATTGCTTCAATCCATTTGGTAAAATAGTCAATGCCAACCAAGATATATCTTTGGTTCTTTGAAGATGTTGGTCGAATCTCTCCCACTATATCCAAAGCCCATCCTCTGAAAGGCCATGGTTTCACTATGGAGTGCAATTCACTTGCAAGAATATGCTGTATGCCAGCGTGAATCTGACACTCTTGGCTACCTTTGGCGAACTCTATGCAATCCTTCAACATAGTAGGTCAATACATGCCCTGTCGAAACAACATCCATTTCATTTTATGGCCAACTTGGTGTGCTCCCCAAGCCCTACTGTGAAATGTCGAAAGCGCTAAATATGCCTCTATTTCATTAAGGCATTTCCACAAGACTCCCTCAGGGGTCTTTTTAAACAATTCATTACCCATAAGTATATAACTTAAGGCTTGATACCTGACTCTTCGTTCTGTCGAAGTTGTTGGTTTTGCAGGTATTCGATTATAGGCTTTCTCCAATCTTCATCTGTTAGACCGTTTATAGCAAAGATTTCAAAATTTTCGCCATCCATGCATCCAAGTTTAATTTTTTCCAAATCTGATGGGCACAATCCAACAACTACCACTTTCCCTCTTGCTTCAATTACTTCCTAAAGGCTTTCCTTCAACACTTTGTATCCAGAAGCAATTTGAGCTAAGTCATTAGTAATCTGATTTTCTATTCTGGGTATGTGTTGGATGGTCACTTCTTCAAATTTCTTTAATAGCCTATTTGCTATCACAAAGTACATAATGAGATTCTCTTTAAAACATTTGTATTCCTTTGTGATTTTGTTTACCACCAACTTTGAGTCTCCAATTATTTCGACTCTAGTTGCCCCCAATTCTAACAAAATTTCAAGGCCAGCAATCAATGCCTCATATTCAGCCTCATTGTTAGAGCAAGGCCCTTCGATGCTAAATTTAAATTTTGTTGGAATTTGCTCAGGAGAAATAATAAGTATGCCCACTCCTGTTCCATTTTTATGGCTCGACCCATCAAAGTATAATTTCCAGGATTTCAATTCAACATAATTCAAATCCTTTTCATTGACAGAATGGTCAACTATGAAGTCTGCCATTATTTTCCCTTTCACAGTCTTTAAAGGTTGATATGTTAAAGAATATTCTGTTAATGCTAACGCCCATTTGCCAATTCGACTGTGCAAGATAGGTTTAGATAACATATGTTTTATAACATCAAAATGAGACGAAACATACACATCAACAGGCTTTATATATTGCTTTAATTTGGTACAAGAGAAATACAAGCATAAACATAACTTTTCAATCATGTTATACCTAGTTTCTGCGTCATTTAAAACTCTACTAAGATAATAAATGGCTCTTTCGACTCCATTTTCATCTTCTTGAGCCAACATACTCCCTAAAGTTCTATCAGATGCAGCTATATACAATCTTATATTTTTATTTCTACAAGGTGGTGACCAGATTGGAGGGTGACTTAGGTAATCCTTGAGCTTGTTGAAGGCTTCCTGTTGTAAGTGCCCCCACTTGAAACCATCTTTGTTGAAATGAAGCAATGGCGAAAAAGATTGTGTCTTGCCACTTAGGTTGGATATAAACCTTCTTAAGAAGTTGATCTTTCCCAATAATGACTGCAACTCCTTCTTGGTTGATGGCGCTTCACTTCCATTATGGCTTTGTTTTTATTTTAATTTATTTCGATCCCTTTCTTGTGGACCACAAAGCCTAGAAAATCTCCTGCCTGTACACAAAAAGCACATTTAAGGGGATTCATTTTGAGACCAAATTTTCTCATCCTTAAGAATGACCGCCGAAGATGTTCAATATAACTCTTCCCAGAAATAGATTTTATAACAATATCATCAATGTAAATTTGCATGAAAGTATCTATAAAATCATGGAAGATAGAATTCATTGCTCTTTGGTAAGTGGCACCAGCATTTTTAAGACCAAAAGGCATTACTACCCATTCATAGGTGCCTAAAGCCCCAGGACATCAAAAAGCAATTTTAGGAACATCTTCCTCAGCAATGAATATTTAGTTGTAACCAGAATATTCGTCTAACATGCTAAGATATTCATGTCCTACTGCAGAATCCACTAACATTTCCGCTACTGGCATTGAATATTCGTCTTTTGGAGTTGCAACATTTAAATATCTAAAATCTATGCAAACTCTTAAAGAACCATTCTTTTTTATAATAGGTACTATATTAGCCAACCATTTGACATACCTGGCTGTGCGAATGAATTTGAAGCTAAGCAGTCTTTCGACCTCCTCTTTAATCTTTAATAGTATTTCTTGTGCAAACCGTCTTGGACCTTGCTTGACTGGTTTTTTCGCAGGTATCGTAGGTAGCCTATGCTCGACCAGCTCCCTGCTTAAACCAGGCATCTCGTCATAGTCCCAGGCGAAACAATCTTTTAACTCTTTCAATAGCTGAACCACTTCGACCTTTAGTTAGGGGTTCAAATTGGCGCTGATGTACGTAGGCCTCTTGAGTGCCCCTCACTAAGATTAATTTCTTCTAAAGGATCTTGTGTCAGCATCTTAACATTGTTTGTTAGCGAATCTTTTTCAAACCCCAAAGGCTCATCTTCATATATGGTGTTGAGCCTTTGGCTTTGCTCTCCAATTTGGATCTTATCTGGAGGTTTTAGATTGAAGTCGTCACTAGGAAATTCTTGGTGAAATTCAGAAATGGCTTCGCCAGACATGTGGTTATTAGCAGCTTCCAGAGCCGCTTGTAATTTTGTTTCAGCCACATAGGCCGAAATTTTCTTCAATGCTTCAAATTCAGTCATGGTCACTGAATTCACTTCCCCACCTTGTGGGGTCTACTGGAGGCCCGCCCAAACATGGAAGCTTTCTTCCTGCTATCTCACTATCCCATCTAAACCCTTTGACAAGATGCAAGTATAATGAATGGACTGTTGCTTCATCTGGAGTAAACTCAAACTTTGCTGGAGGACATGGAGAAATGTTCGCTAAATGCTTATCAAATTGCTTCTCATCAACATAATTGACAGGGATTTTAAAGTATCCTTGATCAACTTCAATGTTCTCTACTATAACATCCAACCTCCAAATGGTAATTCTTTGATGCATTGAAGAAGGTACAACCCCTATGCCATGAATCCACTCTCTTCCCAGGAGCAGATTGTAATTTGCTTTGGTTTCGACAACCATGAAAATTGTGGGTCTAGTGATTGTTCCCATAGTAAGATCAACCTTGATTACTCCCAAAGTGGAGCCAAATTTTCCCTCATAGTTCGGCATAACCATGTTGTGGGGCTTGGTATCATTATCACATTTCCCAATCCTACTTAGTAGAAAACGGGGCATCAAATTTACAGTTGCGCCACAATCCACTAGTATTTTGTTGATGGGTACGTTCTCCACTTTTCCAGTGATATAAAATGGCTTCAAATGTCCCTTCATAGCCTCTATAGGGCGTTCAAAGAAAGTTTTTTGCTCCTCTACACACTCATTGTTCATTATGTAATAGCACACAAGCTTGTGTGCCAGCATTTCCATCTTAGTGTTCTGATCCAAATCTTCTACCTCTGTGACCTAGACAAATTCTCTAGGCATGACAGATACAACATTCACTATGATGTCTAAGGAGACTGCTGATTCGCTGTCAAAATTGTCAGTCATGTTCTCGTCATCTTCGACTTCTTTTGCTGGCTGGTTCTGTCGAGCCTCAAACAGCTTTCGCCTTATAGGCATCTCCTAAGCTTTTTCACCTTGATTGCCAATATTGGTACTTGACTCTCCCTGTCTTGGTATCCGAGCTTCTCTGATGCCCTTTCACCGACGCTATTCTCTTCGCCACTGTGACCGGGTCATAGGGTTTTTTCCTTTGTAATTTTGAGAAATGTACACTGACTTGTTAGTGGTACGATTCTCCTTTAGATACTCGAATGAATAACCCTTCTCCACGTCGAATTTTTGCCATTTCTTCTGCCGTCTTCCTTCGACAAGTTTAATCTAGCTTCATGTTGGCATGTTCCCAGCTAGTATGTATGTGTTGGGCTTAGCTGGAGTTTTTATCCCTGCCAAGGGTTTTCTGGGATCAAAGTTTCTTGGGCCTTGGTTCATTTTCTGCCCTCAGCTTCCATTGGTTTTCTCCAGATCATGAGCAACTTTTTCATCAAAAATGGTGCTACACCTAGGACACAACATCACTCCTGATCCATTTTTCTAGCAACGATGCAGAAAGTCAATAATGGTTTCCTCCTGCTTAGGGTATAACATTTTGTTATGTTCATCTTGCTTTTATGCTTCACCTATCTCTTCACCCTTTCGATCTGTGATCTCGACCATGTTTACATCAACCTCATCTTCCAGCTTCATTTTAGACAAGTGAGCTTCAAGGTTTTCGGTATTCTTGGAATCTTCAGCTTCACCCACCATTTCAGTATTGAACCTCTCAACGTCAAGGGATGTGTTGAAGTACTGTTCTGCTGCCATGCATATCCAGTTCTCTAACAAATAGCCATCCATTTTCATCATCTCTCCTACCAACAACATGTTGTTCTACAATTCTTTGATGACTTCAACCCTAGGAACATTTCTGCCCATAGCTTCATTGGTGGTGACACTGTCCGCACCATCCTCAGATTCCTCGCCAACTTCAACTATGTTAATGCCCTCAGCAGTGTTTCTTCCCAACTTTTCTACTACCACGTCTAATCTCTTAGCCGCTTTATCGATTTGAACAAACATATCAGCAGTCTTCTTGGTCACCAGCATCAGACTATGACCATCAGTATTTTCTAGAATGTTTGATGTTGGGTTACAGTCTTCAGTTATCTTGGTCATCTCAAGTTTTGTGGTGAAGTTCTCAGTGAGTTCCACCATCTTGACTGGAGAGTTAACCTCTTCAATGGTTCCGACCATCTTAACTTCTTTAGGCTCTGCGTAGTTAGCTTATACAGTTTGTAATGGGTCAGAGTCAATCTTCATTTGAGTATTCCCCTTGTCTCCGAACTTTAGCCTTCCTTCTTGAATGGCGTTTTGCACCAAATCCCTGAAAAGAAAACATTGAGAAGTTTTATGACCCAAGCAATTGTGGTACTTACAAAAGCCTCTTTTCTTTCTTTGTTCTAAAAGATGTACTTTAGCACCCGCAGGCACTATTATTTTCCCATCCTTAACTAACAAGTCAAAGACTTCGTCACATTTAGTAACGTCGAAAGTGTATGTTTTATTAGGAAATTTGTCATTAGACTCAATGGGGTTTTTTCCATTTGAAGGAGTTAAGAGTTTACAAGCATAAGGTGGGCTTTGCTTTAATTCAGCAACATCAACCTCATGTTCTTTAAAATGAGATGTGTCATCATATAGATTCTCTACATCTTCATTACATTCGACAAAGGCTACTTTTTTACCCCTGTTGAACCTAGCTTTCTATTCCTTTAGCCTTTCTAATCGTCGAACTCTATTAGCTAGCTGTGCTATATCTCTGAGATATTGGGCATCCAAATTTTTCCTAATGGAATAATCAAGACCCCCTGGAGCCATTTCGACCAACTCGTGTTTTGGTACTTGTGTAAAGCATCTGGCCCTAAGAAGTCGAAACCTATTCAGGTAATCATTAATTGGCTCAGTGACTTTACACTTGATACTAGCCAATTCTTTCTGGACTGGCCATGGGCTGCATTTGTTCAAACACGACTACTGGTGGTGGCGTCTGTCCTCCCGTCGAAGAAACTGGATATGGAGTGTTCTGAGACCCCATGCTATTTGACTAAGTATTTGAAATGCTTCCTTGAGGATCAACCTGTTGATTATCACTTGTTGTCATTCTTTTAGTGTATCTTCTTTTTGGTACTTCTTCGTGTGTTGTGGCTAACTTCCCACTCCTTAATAAAATACAATGAAGTATTTACCAAGAAGATGAATAAGATGAAAGTAAACTTTGGAATGCTTAGCACAGGGTCCTACCAGGTGTGCCAATTTGTTTATTCTGAATTTTGGTAAACAACCGCTGGTCTATCAATTTAGGGTAAAATTGAGTAGCTTGCAGGATCGACCGTACTAAATTCTAGGACATGTGCTAAGTATGCAAAAAGACCCTAATCTGAACTCCACGTCCGACTACGAAATATTTGTAAAGTAAAATAACTTGAAGGTTAAAGGAAGTATGTAAAAGAAAGCACGTAATGCATCGAAGATTAAAGGAAGTAATGTAAAAAGTGCAATAATGTAAAGGCTTTGAAAGTAAATGTCGAAAATAAATGCAGTAATGTAAATGGGCAGGAAAGTAAATGACTTTGAAAGTAAATGCGGTAATGTAAATGGGCAGGAACGTAAATGACTTTGAAAGTAAGTGACTTTGAAAGTAAATGCAATAATGTAAATGCAGTAATTGTAAATGTGCAGGAAAGTAGATGTCGAAAGCAGTTAAAAGACTTTGAAATTAAAAGCTTGAAAGAAAGTGCAGAATGTTAAATAGCATAAAATGTAAATGAAAGTAAAGTTGTAGAAAGGTTCAAAAGGGAAATTTAAACGTAAAAGACGAAGGTAAAAATACAGAATAAGTAACAGCATATAAATGATAAAGACAAGTAAATTGCATTAATAAAAAGGGGTTGGTGTTGTATCACGTACATTCTCGCTAACTCGTTTCTCTTCACGCGGGTACTTTGAGTGATTTGGAGTGACTAGTACAAGATGAATGAACACCCTTATTCTATAAAAATAACAACTATTTATAACGCTAGCAAATAACTACTAAATGACGGTTATTTCTTCACAACGTGTCTTTTTGGCGCTTTTTCTCAACTTCAACTGCTCCCACGTTCGCCCACTACCAGTTTGAAACTTGAATATTAAGAAGTTCCTCCAACCTTGAAGGTAACTGCCACGCGTTTCTTCAACATGATCTTGGTCGAAGGCTTCTCCAACACTTAACATTTTTCTGGAAATATTCCCAACCTTTCTTCGACTCTGGCTTCCTCAAAGCTGTGTCGAAACCTTCTTATGGTTTTTAAAATAACATTCTGACTTGAGATAATTCTGATTTTGTTGGCATCGAAAATGAGATCTAACAGCTGCATATGAGTCAACATATAGGCCCTTGAGGTCAACACATATCATGAATGCGTCGACTCCCTCGAGATGTGGTTCGACTCCCTCAAAATGCTCAATTTTCTAAAAACTTTTTGTCCACTTGAAGTCGATCCCCAAGCAGCATGGGCCGACTCCCAGCTCCTATGAGTCGACTCCCTATTCGAATGGGTTGACTCCTTCTGTTTCAAAATGTCTAATTTTGCTATTTTATGGACCTTATTTTTGATATTTTTTTGTTTACACACACACACAAACCTATATATAGTCATTCATGCATCATTTCAAGGTATTGAAAGCAAGAATACACAAAGAACTTTTCATCATCTTTATTCTCTCTCATTGCATTCATACAACTACACATAATTATTATTTTTGTGTGATTGATAGATAGTTTGATAAGGTCCAATTAGGATTTTTTGTAATCAATTAGGTTGGAAATTCTTTATGGGTTTCAATATGAATCCATTTGGGGGTTTCATACAAGACCAAAGATTTATTTGGGAGTTTTCACAATAGTTTGCAATTTGGATTCAGGTGAGTGAAAACTTTCAAGAACGGTGGTTCGTTCAAAGGAGTAGCTGTAACCAGAGGATCAAATTGAAAGTATTGAGTCACTTCAAATTTGGAGGGTTGAATTGTTATTTCTTTTCTTGTAAACTACATTTGCAAAGGTTAATTTTCATTATCTCAATTCCACTGGAATTGAGGGCAGGCGTACCCAGAGCGAGGCCGATTGGGGAACTGCCTAAATAAATACTTCACTCTCTCTCTCTCTCTCTCTCTCTCTCTCTCTCTCTCTCTCTCTCTCTCTCTCTCTCTCTCTCTCTCTCCCTCTCTCTATTTATCTATCTATCTATTTATGTATATATCTATCTATCTCTCTCCTTTCATAGAAAATTGTTAATCCATTGATTGTGTAATTGATACATGAGATAATTTCTTTGTTTAATATTTCAAACTGTTTAGTTAAGTTGATTGCACTCCATTTGATTGTACTTGGTTTTTCATATAAACAAAACCAAATAAAAATATGAGTTGAATTCATTCCACACCAAGTGTTCGACAAATTACTTAAGTTAATTTTTGCTCAATATTTTATTGGAAATCGATTATCTTTGCATGGTTTTATTTAAACGTTATTGTTGAAAATATATTGATTATCTCTCTCATCTTTCAAATACATTTTATATGGTTTAATGCATATCTGATCTTTTCGGTAACGGTTCGGGATAGATGATTATCAATCTGAGATTGTTTCCACTAGTCATTGTTAAACTATATTTAAAATAGATTTTAAACAAGAAAATTTCATTTGCGATCTATTCAACCCCCTCTAGATCATGTTTATCATCTAACAAGTGGTATCACGAGCACCAATTTATTTTGTGCTTCAAATTCGCTCATTAGATTATGGCTTCCGAACCTAAAGGGGCATATAATAAAGCGCCGATTTTTAATGGCGAGAACTATGGCTATTCGAAAGATTGTATGAATATCAATATCAATTCTATTGATAGAAAATTATGGAGCGCCTTCCAAAATGATCCATTTGAAATTACTATGACCAATGTGGATGGTGTTGTTTGTACCTAAACCAAAAACACAATGGGATGCGGAAGATGAGAAAAGATGGTCTGGTGATTGAAAAGCAAGGAATATTATAATCTCCGTTTTAGGAGTTGATGAATATTATCGTGTTTCTCATTGTAAAACCGCTAAAGCTATGTGGGACGCATTACAAGTTTCCAATGGAGGTACAAGTGAATTCAAACAAGCTAGAATCAATACCTTGAATCAAGAGTTTGAACTCTTTCACATGAAGCATGGTGAAACCATTACAAATATGCAAAAGAGATTCACTCATCTTGACAACCATTTTAATGCACTGGGTAAGCCGGGTTTTAATGATATTTCTACTAATAAAATTTTGAGACGTCTTAATAGAGAATGACAACCTAAGGTCATCGTCATTAAGGAAGCTAACAACCTATTGGCTTTTGACACTACTACTTTGTTTGGTAAGCTTGAATAACATGAGTAAGAGCTTATTATCTTAGAGAAGCATGAGAGGAAGGTTAATAAAGAAAAGAACAAGTAAAATGAGGTGAAAAAGAAGTCAATCGCTCTTGTTGCTTCTAGTTCCAAGTCCTCAACAAAAGAGCATGATGAAAGTGAAGCTAGTGACAATGAAAAGTCGAATGATGAAGGAATACAACTTTTTGTTAAAAAGTATCATATATACATTAAGAGAAATGAAGTAAAGCACTCCGAAAAAAATCTCATCAAATTTAGAAGACAAGTTAATTCATTAAAGCAAGATGAGAACATGAGAGGAAAGTCCAAAGGTTCATGTTTCAACTGTGGTAAAGTCAGAAATTAAAAGTCGGACTATCCACAACCTAAGAAGGATAACAGTAAGGTTAAATACAAGAAGTCTAGCAATCATATAATAGCATACATAGCTTGGGAAAGTGATAATGAATCGGCAAGTGAAGGTAGCTCAAGTGAGAGTGATGAAGATGCCAATTTTGGTCTTATGACCCATCATCATAATAAGAAAAATGTAAGTCATCCTAAATATGAACTATACCAGTGGGAGGTAATTTAAGATTAAGCTATTGATTAACTTAACTCATAAAAGCAAGAGTCGCCACTGCTCTTTATCATTTCCAAAGGAATGAGAAAATAACAAATAAAACCCGCAGAAGTTTTAAAACAAAACTAATAAAACGAAGAGATAAGGGTACAGGGGTTGGTTATGCAAAGAGATTGTGTTAGCACCCCTCACATCTATAGTACTATATAGGAACCTCTTAAAAATATGAGTTTGGCTTAAAATCGGGTTGCTTGCAAAATTATTGGAGAGATGAGAAGAAAAATATTTTTTAAAATTTTTTGTTTGACAAGACTTCCTAAGCCTCGTACCTACGTGGCAACAAAATGCAATGGAGGATCAAAACCTCGTAGTTCATGGTAAAAATATAAAAAAAGTGTTTGTTTTGATTTATTTTAAATGAATAGGCATTTCATCATATTCGAGTGGAAACTCAACTTACTACCCACAGTTAATGAGGAAGGAGCATTTGCATTATCTTGAAATAAAGGACTTTTACTTGAATTGAAATCAACAAGTATTTCACTAAACATCTAAGTGGAAAATGTCATTACTTCACTACATTATTGTGGAAGTGTAGGAGTTACATCACTATAAAAACACAACTAATGACTATTCTTAGGAAAAGGTTAAAAAGAAAAAGATGCACAAAGGCACAAAAGATTTCAATGAGTTTTGTGTTTTTAAGTCTTTTGAAATTGTTTTGATATGCTTAAGATGTCTTAGAATTTATTAAGAAAAAGGGTTTTGAAAATCACTTGACAAAGTCAAGGTTTATTTAGAAATGATTCAAGTTTGAAAACAATAAGGTTTTGAAAAAGGAATACGTTTTTAAAAATTAAAGAAGGGGAGGAGATGAAGAGACTATCTTAATGAAAGAAAATAAATAGCAAGAAATAAATGGTCTCATTTTAAGGTAGTCCAATAGGAAGCTTTTGTATATGTATTGTAAACTAACCAGGATCTAGTCAACACTTGACAAGAGTCAAAACCAACATTTCATTCCTTTGGAGTAGGCCATAAGTAACAAGTAAGCACATAATAATACAAGCATAGTTGAAAGAAGAACTCAAGCTATAAGGTCAAAGCTATGTATCAGAGCCAAGTCATCAAAGGTTAACTAGAAGTCTCAAGTATCAGATGAATCCAATAGCATCGGGAAAAGTAACCAAAGTCCATAGGTCCAAAAATCAAACACCAAGTCAAGCTAAGGATAGTAACCATTAGTCTAAAGATTAGAGAACCAAGTTTTTTAGGGAATTTTCCTTTACTAATGTCTTTAAAAGAAAAATAAATTCCCAAGGGGAATAAGGAAAAAGAAGCATAAATATAAACAATATGAAATGTAATGCTAAATATAAAGGCATAAAAGTAAAGAGGAAGAAAATAAATGACAAGAAAATTAAATGGCATAAAGTAAAATTAGCATAATAATAATGTTAGTATTGATGTTAGAGTTAATGATCCGATTCAGAAAAAATTTAGCGTTATGTTAAGCAATCGTAGCATAATCTATTAGGAAGATTATACTATGGGAAACCGGTGAATAACAATTTATGTACCATACATGTTAGAGATATGATAGAAACCATACTCCTAAAACATGTAGCACAAGTAAAAACCAAGGAGGGATCAAACACTAAGTCAAGGATTTTGGTTCATTACATCAATCATTCTTCATGCTAACTTAGGACAAACTTATGCATCAATAAGTACCTCAAATGATCCATGATCAATTGGAAGGTAGATTTGAAATGATGAAAGTTCATCAAGTATCAATCCAAACTTCATGAACAAGATGGACTCTAAATCATCCATTTGATCAAGAGAAAAGAAAAGAAAAAAGAATGAGAAGTAGAGGAAATGAAACTAAATTGAACCATGACTTGAGATTCATCAATTTCAATCATATTTCTTGGTGGATTAAAGTACTAAACCTATCATCAATCCAAAATACTAAAAATGATCAAAATGATCATTTATATTAATAAGTTCGAATTGATGAAGATTCATTCAACCTCATCAACACCCAAAGTCCATTGAGATTGGGGAAGATTTTGATCAATCAAGGCCTAATTCAAGTCAACTGAAGTCAAACAATATATAAAGTGCAATAATAAACAAATAAAATGCATTAAAGTCATTTTAATTGAAAAAAAAAGGAAAATAGTAAAGTAACATCAAACCATCATATAAAATTGCAAACAAAAATATAGAAAAAAAAAAGACTTAAAATATCTTTAGGAATTTTTCGAATATTTTTTAAAACAGAAAACTATTTTTAAACAAATTAAAACAAGGAAAATAAGAGAAAATTAAAAGAAAATAGAAAAAATGAAAATAAAAATCTCAAAAGAAGAGAAAAAAATAGAGTGAAATAAGAAGAAATATTTTAAAGATTTTTTTATTATAATTTTTGAGTGGAAATATGAATTAAAATGAATTTTATAAAATAAAAGCAAAATAAAACAAAATAGACACAAAAAAAAGAAGAGAAAAAGAGAGCCCAGATTGATGTCATTTGGCCAAAGTTCGCGCATCCAAGGGATCTGATCAAAGGCACATGGTGGACCTTACTTGAAAACACACATCAGATCAAATTTGAAATCAAACACCTCCAGTCATCTTCTCCGGTGACTTGCTCACCGGAGTTGGAGAAATGGTAAGCTCAAGGAACAAAACCACCACCATTACAACCATATCATTAGTGAGAATTCAACCATACGATTCATTTTCATTTATTGAAAGTGAGCATGGAGAATTTTAGAGAAAACTCAGTGAAAATGAAAACACGAAAGTAAAATTAAATTCCAAATACGATCAACCAAAGCAAGATAAGCTAGGGAAAAATCAGAGAGTATCATACTACATTTTGGTAACTTGTTTCAATTCAAACGATGCTCAGAACTATCTTGTCCAAATATGGTCGAAGGTGCTAAAAGGAAGATTTGGTTAGCACGACTCAGAGACCCTCAAGGCTTGGTTCGTGTTGCTATAGATTTAGAATATGTCAAATGCTTAGAATTTGAAAATGATTTTTCAAAATTTTAGTGGAAATTATGAGTTTTAGCAAAGGTTTTAGGGGCTATCTAACCTTGAAATTGAGTGCAGAAGTTTCCCCTATTTATAACTGAGGTGAATGAATGAAATACGTGTGAAAATTATTTAGAATTTGTATGATTTCGTGTACAAAGTTTGTGATGAAAAATTGATTCCAAAGTTAACCAAAACCTTGCCAATACAAGTTATCTTTGCTCAGAAACTATCACTTAACATCATCATGGAAAAAACACGTGCAAAGCTAGGCACAATTTGGAGTAGTTTGTGATCTGCAAATTCTGACCATGAACAATTCTTAGTTTCATGAGGCCAATTTTAAACCAATGGTAAATATTGTACACTTGACCTTTAATTCTCATTCTTTTTGCAAAATTATCACATTATAACAAAGAATACAATGTGAAAACAAAAGGTTTTATTTGGATGCCTAAGAAAAAAGGTATGTCCTTGTAAAGTTGGTATCATGACCAGTAATTAGAGGTAAAAAAATTTTAAGTCCAAAATGACTTATAATGTGTTCAAACTTTTGATGGCTTTCCAAGCATAATTGATCTTTTATCCTTGAAACAAACTTGTAGATGGAATCAAATATGATAATTTGCAAAAAGAAGCACCGACAAAAGTTGAAAATTGAGAGAGTTATGATCTTTGGAAGTTAGGCAAATATCACTTGAATTTAGGTCAAATTTCATTAAGTCCACAAAGTGACCTCTAATATTTCCAAACTTTTGATGATATTTCAAGCATAATAGGCTCTTTAATAGTAAAGAGAAGTTAGAGGGGATGTCAAGAAGAGTCATTTGCCCAAAGAAGCACTAAAATGTTGAAGTATGAAGAAGTTATGATATTTGGAAGTTAGACTTCGAATGTTGCCTTTTTGGTCAAATCTCTTTGAACAAACTTGTAACCTTGGATTTTTTCTTGCATTTCAAGGTATATGAAATCAAGTTACATACTATTGATTATCCTTTGATGAAATTTACAATGGATTTAAGAAACTTGTTGATAAAGGCATGGAAATAAACACATCAACTTTTGAATTGTCTTGAGAAACAGGCTATCAAACTTTGAAGTATCTTTGATAAAATGAAGTTGAATGATGCTTGAGACCAAATGATTTGAGATTATTGGTCATGATTTGATGAAAAACATTATAAAATCAATGGTTGACCATACCTTGACTTTAGGAGCTAAACCCTAGCTGAGGAGACAATCACATGCTCTTGATTCCAAGCCCTGCCTTACAAAAGAAACAAAAGGGACAAGGCATATTTTTGTATTATGATTAAGGGTTAGTGAATTATAAAGCATATAAATACAAAAAATGTAAAAGGGTACACAAAGAGGTGCTTTATGATCTCTGCAAAGGCAAACTCAAGGATGAGAGGGTTAGGAGACAACCAAGTTTGTTATCTTGATGCTTTGCAAAGATGTAAATGAGGTGGGATCTTAGGGGTAAAAATTAGGGTATGTCAGATGCCCCTATTTAAATATCTTTTATCCAGAGATATGAAGATTGACATATTCTTCTCGACAAGATTTGAGAGACTTAAATACAAAAGGCCTAATTTTTGGCTCTAACATACCGCAAAACACAGCATGCACATGACTCTGTGGGAAAAGGTGCCACAAGAGACCAACTACTGCTGGAGAAACTTAGAAAAGGAAATAGAAACTTCGTAGGGAAAACAAGAAGAGACCCAATTGGGGAGTATAAAAGTCCACGAGAGATGGGAAAAGTGTGTAGATGAAACTACGACTTGAAATTTCTTGAGATAAAGAGAAAAGAGTAGACTCGCCAGGAAAATAAATCAATGGGGAAAGACTCGACTTAGGGATAACTATGCATGTAGATAAACCATAACAAAGTTAGAGAAAACAACAAAGTAAGATCCCATTGGGGAAAACTTAACAATACGAGCAGCAAAAAGATACACCCACTCCATAGGGGAATAAACCCGGAGAGGCAATGGATCACTTTCTTTATTTTGGGAATAAAACCCTGAATAGGTAGTGATAAAAATGAAGAGGATATGGACTCCTCTGGGGAACTTCAATGGAAAATTCATTTTCCCTACTAGAAAAGAACCTCCTAGGTAGATAATGAGAAAGATGAATCACTACCAACTTATTGTTGAAGGTAGTAAACAAGATAATATTGACTCAAAGATTGACAATAAACAAAGATTATGATAATAAGCTTCCATTATTTTTGGTATTCCACTTATAATAGGTCTTAGTTTCTTCTTTAATCAAGTCTCGAACTTGAAAAGGGTAACAGACAAGCTTCAGAAAGGATAGCCATTTGTTGGAGATAAACAATAACTTTGCTGGAGATACTCAAAAGAGATGTGAGTAGGTCAGATCATACAACACACTTCTCAAATTAAGAGACAACCTCGGTTGGAGATGAAAGATTCAATGGACTGCAACATGATTCTCAATTAAGGAGATAAACACCTGTTCAAATAACGAAATAATTCAAATTTATAACAAGCTTCCACTATTAGAATAGGGATCAACTTCTTCTTTAATCAAGTCTGTCACTTGAAAAAGGACCAAATATAAGTTGTCTCTGCTAAAGGGACTGCAACATGCTAGGAATTAACGTAAATCTCCCAAATCTCTAGTCATCAGTCAAGAATGGGTCATAGTTTCTTATTCAATCAAGCCCTTCACTTGAAAAAAAGGACCAAATATATTTTGTCTCTGCTAAAGGTACTGCCACCTTCTAGGAATTAGGAATCTATAACTCTACCAGGGATCTTTAAAAGAGATACCTGCATGTTAGATTGCAAAACAAACTTCTCAAATAAAGAGATTGCAAAAGAGATACCTCTTCTCTAACAGGAATATACCAGAGATATGTCATATGACGGAAAAGTTGATGGAGTCGCAACAGGCTTCTCAAATAAAGAGATGCCACGTGTTTAAATAATGAGTCCAGAGCTTCACTTGATTGGACGAGGACCAAGGATTTAACGTAAAAGTTCTCCGCTGAGGATAAACTAAAGAGATGCCATTCAACGTGAAGATATAGATTGATATATGGGGACATACTAGCTGCTCATATAAAGAGTTCTCCACTTGAAGTCACACAAAAAGTTTAAAATATCAAACAAGCTTCTTAAAGAGACTTCCACTTGTTATTTCAAAGGCTTACCATGCTAGGGACATACAAGCTTCTTTCATAAAGAGATCGCCACTTTCTGTCAGAAAAAGATTCCAAGAGAGTGTTATCAGAACACTATTGAGGAAACAAAAATCTCATCTTTTGATGGGGAATCATAAACAGATTTCTGCTGAGGAAAATAAAAATCCTCAAAGGTGCAAAATAAATTCCTTTCCATCATCTAGGTTTTACAGCCTAGAGAGATTCAAAATAAATGTTGCAGGAGACCAAAGTTCAATTCAGGAACAAACTAGAGAGAAACGTTCAAACAAGATTCTACCCAATGAAGAAATAACTCAATTGGGGAGCGGTTCCATCCAGATAATGAGCTAGAAAGGAAAACTAAAGCAAAATTCTTCCACGAGGAATAAACTCAGTGGGGAATTAAAAAGGATATACACTTTTTCTTATGGTAGACACTTTAATGGAGAGAGAATACACACACTTTGTGGGGATAACATCACTAGAGAAAGTGGATAAGAAACCCCAAGAAATACGAGATGAGCATGGATCTTCATTCAGCTATGCATGATGTATGTATGAATGAATGAATGTATGTATGGTATATGCTTACAAAACAGGCTTAAAGATAAACCAGGGATGACCAAATATCAAAATATAATCGAATACTCAGCTAAATCTCAACAAGATGGAGACACCGCTAGAGATTATGCTGAAGATCCTACAGGGATTCAACTGGAGATAAACATAAGCCACTGAAAGAACGAAGTCATGCTTCAAGGATCACATCTCTAGGTAGAGGAAGATACTGCTTGGGGAGAACCCAATGTTCAATCTTCTAACATCAATAATCCACTGAGGGGATAACAACATGAACTCCGTTTCGAGGGCATGGAAAGATCCATTGGGGAAACATAACAACACAAATCTTCCAAACTCTTCTTGGGGAAAATAAATGTTGAAACAAGTTTGGTTCATGCCATGAATCCTCCAAGGTTTAGATGATAACAAAGTATTTGAAAAAACAATTAGGATCTCTTACTAGCCAATTTGTATGTGTAGGATTATATTTACTTGATGAAACTAGTTCTACCTTATAAATGGTTTTGGTTCGATTCAGGTCACACTCTTGCAAGATCTTTCAAGAAATAATGTTGCAAATACAACTAGGATATACACACATTACCTTCAGAAAATATGAGTCTGTTAAGAATTCTTACTCTTGTGTTGATTAAGAATCTTTGTAATAGTGTGTAGTATTACTTGAACACCTCTGGTATTTTATCAAGTGTTTTTATTTTGTAATATATTCCTTCTCTAAACTAGCTGTTTAGATTGAAGTCTTAGACATGAGCTCTAAGCAAGGTAAAAGTCTTAGATATGAGCTCTAAGCAAGGTAAAAGTCTTAGACACGAGCTCTAAGAAAGGTACAATTTTTAGAAACGAGCTCTAAGCAAGGTGAAGTCTTAGGCAGTCGGTCTAAGCAAGAGAAGTCTCAGTTAGGAACTGATTGAGCAAAGTGAAGTCTTAGAGACAAGCTCTAAGAAAGGGAAGTCTTGGACAAGTGGTCTGAGCAAATAGAAAAGTATTATACAAGTGCATATAAGCAAGTGTAATCAGGTTGATTATTATGGAAAATATCTTACTTGGCAAGGGGACTAGAGTACTATAAGTTGGGAGAGGAACCAAGATAACTATTGTGTGTTCCTTGCTATTTTACTTTACTTCTGCCTTTATTTCCGCCGTACCTTATCAGATTCTGAACTTTGTTTCATAAGTAAATCTAACTTTTGCAAAACACAATTCAACCCTCCCTTCTTGTCTATTTTTCTCACCTTCTGTTGGCATCAGAGAAAGGTTTGTACATAACACTTAACAGTGGTACAGTTAAAGATCCAATGAGAAAAACATGGATCCTGAGGTTACTAATTCTAGTACCTCAAGGGGGATTCCCTATGATTACAATATCTCTGAGAGAAATCATTATACTACTAAACCTCTTATATCCAGTTGTGACTCTAGTGAATTTGAATTCTAGAAAAGCAAGATGTACACATATATCACTGGACTCGATGATGAGTTATAGGATATTCTTGAGGATGGCATTGACATTCCTATAGAAAATGTTGGTATGGTTGCTGACAGAAAAGCTCTGACTCCAGATCAAAAGAAAGTCTACGAAAAACATCACAGAGTTAGAGGAATTCTAGTTGATGCACTTCAACATGTTGAGTATTTAAAGATCATTGGTAAGTCCTCTGCTAAAACTATCTTTGGATCATTGTGTTTTACTTATCAAGGAAATCAACAAAAGTTTATACCATGTTCTCCAGGTTTAAAGAAGCCAAAAGTATGAGTTATTCAAAATGAAGGAATATGAGAATATTAAAACCATGTTCTCCAGGTTTAAAGTTCTTTTTCAGGCCTTCAAGTGCTAAACAAAAGCTACTCAACAGCTGATCATGTGAAGAAAATTATGAGAAGTCTCCTTCAGAAGTTTATACCTAAAGTAACAGCTATTCAGGAAGCTAAAGATCTGAATACGTTGTCTCTTGAAAGTCTAATCAACAATCTTCAAAGTCATAAGATGGAAATCAATGGACATGATACTTCTAAAAAGTTTAAATCTCTCGCATTGAGATCTGCCTGTGAAAAATTTGGTGACAAGTCCAGAAGATCTTCAAAAAATGGTATAGTTGATTAATTGTTTGAAGAAGAATCTGATGGAAGATCTGACGATGAAGATATGGCATGCTTCATCAGAGGAATACAACAAATGGCCAAAAGAAGCGGAAGATTATCTAAAAACAACAGGAGGGTCAACCTCAAAGATGAAGACAAAATTTGCTACAATTGCAACAAACCAGGACATTTTAGAAGTGATTGTCCTGAACCTATGAGGGACAATAAGAGAAAAGGAAGTTATCATAAGGATAATTTCAGAAATAGGTTCAAAAAGAATTTCATTGCAACATGGGAAGAACTAGATGAAAAAGAGTCAGAAAAGAAAGATAATGCTAATTTAGCACTGATGGCTCACTCATCTGAAGAAGAATGTCTACCCAAGTTTAAAAATGAAGATAAGGTGTTCTCTTACTCTAAATTTATTTCTTGTGCTAACAATCTTCTAGATCATTGCAAAATTTAAACAAGTCAGATTAAGATCCTTAGAAGAGATAACTCCATTTTATGAGAAGAATTAAAAGAAGTTAATATATCTCAAATGAATGCTCATCTTTGGGTAAGAATGATCATGTTTTTCATAAATTTATTACATATGGCATTAATAATACCAAAATTACATATATGATTTATGGAGTTGGAAAATATAATAAGGAAGGACTAGGATATGATGAAGGTTGCTCTAGTGTTAATAACTCTTCAAAAGTGCTTCAAGATTTATGCTCATCTAGTATTGCTCAAAATGTGTTAAATAACCATTTTGTTCCTGCTACTAAAGCAATGAATTCAAATGAACCTATTGATAAAAAGTTTAAAGGAATTGCTATAGTAGAATCGAATAGATCAGATAAGCTGATGACAACAATGTTCAAAACTTATGAATTACAGGATAAGTTGAAATCTGCTGATAAGGTTAAGAATAACTCCTGTCAAAACTCTTTTAAGCAAAATTATAGGAGTAAAGCTAAATATTCTCACAAGGTAAAGGGACAAAATAGGAGAAAATCTATTGAAATTAAACCCGAAAGGACCCATATGTGTATGGGTACCTAAATCTCAAATAATATTTGTTGCAGATATGCCCAAAGGAACAGATGGAATGCCAATCCTAGTACCTGGACAGTGGCTGCTCACAACATATAATAGGAGAAAGGTGTATGTACCAAACCCTGAATTAAAGGAGGAAGGAAATGTGGGTTTTGGATATGGCTAGAAGGGAAGGATAAGTAAGTATAAGTAAGTGTAATCTAGTTGATTATAATGGAAAATCTCTTGCTTGGAAAGGGGACTGAAGTACTCTCAGTTGGGAGAGGAACCAAGATAACTATTGTGTGTTCTTTTCTATTTTACTATACTTTTGTCTTTATATCTGCTGCACCTTATCATATTCTGAACTCAGTTTTAGAATCTGAACTTTGGTTCAGAAGTAAACCTAAATTTTGCAAAACAAAATTCAATCCCCCATTCTTGTGTATTTTTCTTAACTTCAAGAAAAACCACACAAAACTCCGCTACGAGAAGATGAAGACTTGTTAGGGATACACACAAAGCAAAACTTTTCGGGAAAATCAACCTCTGGGAAGGATAACACTTGTATCAACTCTGTTAAGGGGATGGAAATACCAGTTGGGATAAATACAACATGATTCTCGCAAAAGACAACCTTTAAGAGGAAAAACACATCTTTGTAAAAACACTATATGGGAGAAGATGGATATGTTGAGGATCAACACCATGAAAATTCCTTTAAAACTAAGAGTAACAATTGCACAAACTGCACTGAGGGAAATGTAAACTTGGAGAGCTTCAAATAAAACTCCTTGGGGATACATTTTTTTTTGAGAAAAACATCCTGGACTTACAGAGGAATCTAAGAAGTTAACAACACTGTAGATAGTCAACCTGCAATGGATTTTGAATTAAAACTCAACACAATGTGAGAGAAAACCCAACAATTGATTTCTATCTCAACACTTCTTAGTAGGGAAAACGTATCTGGATTTGCTACTTGGGTGGCACACAAAAGCAATAAAACCCTAACTAAGAAGGTAAAAACCTGCAGGAGATTCCACATCAAGTCTTAACACAAAATGAGATGGAATCTAACAATCTAAATAAAAAATTACATAATTACATATCTGCTTGGTTTCAACCTAGCTAGAGAATCATACCCAGCTGAAGAAATTTGTATCAAGACTTAGGAAACCCGAGTCAGGGGGAACTCGATTATAAAATCCAACACGTAATAGCAACTTTGAGGAAACCCATTATCTGATTAACAACTGTAGGGGAACCCGAATACATCCACAAGAACAACTCTGCTTGGAAGATAATTGAGTTATGTACTTTGAGATTTTACCATTCTCGGAATAATTGTTGACATTCCTTTTTGTATTCACAAATCAAAGGAAAATATTTTTAAAAATTTTTTTAAAATCATGAATATGATTTATCTTTTGTTTCAAAATTTATTATAAAAAATATATGAAATTTTGCAAAACAAAAACAAATAAGAATTGCAAACAAATGAACAAAGGCTCAAATTTTATTGATAGAATGGTAGTCCGCAAATGGCGTGACTTCATGGATCATCACAAAGTTAGAAAATGGTAAATAAAGGCAAAAGTTACATTGAAATAAAATCCCTAACAACTTTGAATTTCATTGTGCTAAAAAATTATGTTAAGAATGATGAGAATGAGAATCTTTGATGGGCAATGTTGCTTCAAGTGATCAAGTCTGGCCTAATGAAATTGCTTTCCATAATCCCAAAATTTTTCCTAGATTTCACTTTTTTATTTATGTCTCTAACTTTTGCCTAGACCGCCCTTTCAGGTTTTCAGCCCACCAAGACGTTCATATTTGCCTAAGCCGCCCTTTCGGGTTTTTTTTTAACTTAGTGAGCTATTCTTTTATTTTCTAGACAAAGTATTTCTTGACTGCATCATCATTCACAGGACGAGAGAGCTCCTCACCATCCATATTCGTAAGAATTAATGCACCTCTAGAGAAGGCTTTCTTAACGATATATGGGCCTTCATAATTAGGAGTCCACTTGCCCCGAGAATCAGTGTTAAAAGACAAGATATTTTTAGCATGAGGTCGCATTCTCTGAATACACGAGGTCGAACCTTCTTACCAAATTCTTTCTTCATTCTTTTCTGACCATGACACAGCCGTCATCCTCTTCTCTTCAATCAACTTCATTTGATTGTATCTGCTTTGACACCATTCAGCCCCAAACAACTTGTCTTCCATCATGACTCACATTGATGGGATGTCAACCTCTACGGGGAGCACTATTTCCATGACATACTAAAGTGATAAAGGGGGTTTCCCTTGTTGAAGTGCGGGCAAATGTAAGATACCCATGCAAATAAAAAGGGAGCATCTCATGCCAATCTTTATATGTCACAACCATCTTCTAGATAATCTTCTTAATATTCTTATTCACAGCTTCAACATCCTTATTCATCTTAGGTATGTAAGGAGAAGAATTATGATGTTCAATCTTGAAGTTGTCATAAAGTTCTTTCATCACTTTATTATTCAAGTTTGACCCATTTGGTGAAATAATCAATTGCTACCAAAATGAAACAATCTATGTTTGAAGCTTTAGACTCAACCATCATCATTCGTTTTTTTTCTTTTTTTTATTGCTTTTCCTTTTTGTTATTGCCCTTTTTTTTTTATGGGCATTCTAGTTTAAGTGGCAGACGATGCTGACCAAGAAAACTCTTACAACCTTCTATTGATATCTTCATCAAGAAGTTCCCCAATATTAACTTATTTCTTGTTCTCTTCAGAACCCAAGTTAATCACTTCTACTTGCTCTTTATAAGGCTGAATGGTATTCTCCTCGTGCTCAAGCAACCGAGAAATCTCATCAAGAATTTCCTCAATACTCTCTTTTTTTTTTGCTTCAAACACATGGAATTCAAAGTTGGGAGAGGACATATGATCATTGTTTTTAATGGATTTATCAAGAATCGATCTGCACAATAATATATTCTTGATTTTAGGAAACAAATAAATGCGTAAGTATTATGCAGATATTGAAATTTTTTTATTATCTTTTGGTTCTTTAGGTTACCATTTTCCAAAAAAAAGCAAAAAAGCAAAAATGTATATGGATAAACAAAATAACATTTTATTCATGATCTTAAAATCTGAAATAAAGCCCACACATAGTCACTTTCACCTTGGGCATAATGAAAGGATTTTGAAAATAATTAAAAAAAAAAACAAATTACTTTGAAATGTGCATAACAGAAGGAACATCAACAGAAATCCAGTTTTGGCAAATCACTTCATTCGTCACGAAGTCTGGAAAATCTTGCTCTGGATCATCTTCAGTAATGGTATCAACTTCTAGAGAAGTAGGATGGATGAAGCCTCCACTATGGAAAATCTTTGAATTGGGCGAATAACAACCTCTTGCTTAATAACTTTTGCAGACTTAGGAGAAAACCTGAGACTGGAACGACACTTGTTTTCAAGAAGATTCACGACTTGTCCCCAACCAACAGCTGGACCATGTTGAACCACTTGTTGTGCATCCTTCAAGGAAGAGATTGATGCATCATTCTTCTTAGTAGCATTATCAACAATAGAAAGAGCTTGGAACAAAGTTCTAACAGTTTTACCAACATCAATGTAAGAAAAAGATAAGAGACAACTCGCCAACATTGCTTGCTCACCACAAACTACTACCAACTTTCCATTTTTTACAAACTTCAACTTCTGATGAAGGGTTGAAGTAACTGCTCCAGCTTCATGGATCCAAGGAAGACCCAATAGGCAACTATAAGCAAGATGGATATCCATTACTTGGAATTTAATATGAAAAGATTGAGGGTCTGTCTTCGTGGGGAGATCAACTTCCCATATAATAGTCTTTTTAGATCCATAAAAAGCCTTGACAACAACTCCACTATACCACATTAGAGTACCTTGATAAGAAATCCTAGATAAAATATACTTAGGCATTCAAAGAGGAACCAGTTTCCACTAAAATATTGGATAAGGCATCAACTTGACAGTTTTTTGAGATATGCAAGCCAGGTTGTGATTCATGCCTTCCTCAGGAAGCTCTTCGTCATTGAAACTTAAATTATTACATGCGGTTATATTTCCAAAAATACCATCAAATTAATCAATGGTGAAATAATGATCTATAAAATATTTTTCCTATAACCTTCTCAAATCAGCCCTATGAACTTCAGAACTCATCAGCAATGATAAAACAAATATTTTAGACGGAGTCTGAAGGAGTTGATCAACAACCTGATACTCACACTTCTTGATTAGCTTCAAAACTTCATTAGCAATAGAATTTTGGTTCAATCCACTAGATTTTCCTGTCACAAACCCAGATTCTGATGGCATAACAGGCGCTTCAACTTGAACTCGCTTATCAGCAGAAACATCCTCACCCCTCTTGGAAGGCACGGAAGCAAACACACGACCACTATAGGTCACTCTACTAACATCAACAATGTTAATAATGGGAGAAATGGAATAGGAAATTCCTTACCATTCTCAACCAAGATAGTATTGTATCTATAAGGAACAACCTTATAAGATTTGTAAGGCATAAGACCTGGCAAACAGATAACCAAAGGAGAGACATAAGATTTCTGACTATTGTAAGTAATTTCCACTAGTTCTGGAATATTAAAATGAGGAATCACGACATTCACTTCATGATCAACATTAGACTTTTCTCTAATAACACAGAGAAGTCTCTGATCAGACATCTCTTGAAGATCTCTCTTCACAACAGAACATCCACGAGGACTCCTTGAACAAATTTTGCAAGAAGTGTGATCATGTTCATAATAACTGAGCCTACATAAACTAATTCGTATATCAACCCACGACCCCTTAACCATATTAATATTAAAGATAAGGTAGTCCCCAAAATAACCATCCACCATATTTACAATAGCACCCTCATGCTTGGGTAATGGATTAGCTTGGACGTTGGGTCCAGAGTCTTTGAAAGATAAAATACCGCTTCGAATCAATCTTTGAACTTCAACCTTCAGTGCGAAACAATTCTCAATATCGTGAACAGGTGCCTCTTGATGGTAAGCACAAAAATGGTCAGACTTGTACCACCAAGAGAGATCCTTTGGGATAGCATGTGGATCCCTGGTTTGCACAAGATTTTTTTGTACTAAAGCATGATATAATTCAACATATGGCATAGGAATCAAGTCTAATTGAACCTTCTTCCGAACACGGTTCTGTTGATTATACTGCTGATGAGTATGTTGTTGTTTTTGAAATTGAGGTTGATAAATAGGAACTGCCTAAGCAATAGGTGCAACATTAATAATAGGTGTGATATACACCTCATGTTGTTGTTGATGATTATTCCTTCCTCGAGACCTTTTATGCCTTCCTGAGAAATAACATTAGACCCACCTTCTTTCTTATTGGAGAATCCACTTCCATACTTTTTAGAATTACCAGAAGAACCAACTTCTTTATCCAAACGTCCCTCTCAGGCACCTTCTTCAAGACACATTCCCATATTCTTCATCTCAGTGAAATCATTATAAGCGCTAGCTACCATCCTTTCGTAATAAAAGGGATTCAGTTTTTTCAAAAAGAGCTTTGTCATTTCTTTCTCCTCTAGAGGTGTACTGATATGAGAAGCATCTCTGAGCATATTCCTAGAAAGGCTCCTTCTCTTTTTGAGCCATAGCACAAAGTTGATCTCTTTCCGATGCCATATCCAGATTATATTTATACTGTCGGGCAAATGCTTCACCCAAGTTATTAAAAGTACGAACCTGACTACTATCCACCTCTCAAGGTATCAACCCAATGCACATATGCAACATAACAGGTATAATATGAAGATATTCACAAATATACATGTATAAAGCAAACAAACATGAACAAAATACAACTAGAAACAAGGTGGGCTTAACCCTCTAAAGCCATTTCCAGTGAACTCTCCATTTCTGTTGCGATGAGAATCGGATATCAAGCTATTAATTAACTTGAACCAAAAATTCAAATATTCACCACCAAGATTTGATTTATCCAAAGGAAAGGGTAAAGATCGGAAAAAAAACCCTAAGTGCGCTACGTGACAACGAAGCTAAGAGATCAGGGGTTGGTTATACTAAGGGAAGGTATTATCACCCTAAGTATCTGTAGTATTCTACAGGAGCCTCTTATTTGGTAGTTGTGTTATTGATAATGTTTGTTTGCTAATGGTTATGTGCTAAGGTAAAGACCTATGGGTATATTCACTAAGTATGCTCTCCAAGACATCGCATCTCGTGCCTACGTATCCTAACAAGGATGGAATCAGAGCAACCATAGTTCTCCTAACTAGGGTGAAAGAACTCTTGACTATGGTCAAATTTCAAGGGGAATAAGCATCCATACAATGATACTTATATAGAGTTAACAAACTCTCTAAGTCTATGTTGAAAGACTAACTGGGGGTTTGACTTTAAAAAAGTCAAAAGGGAAAAATTAGTACCCATAACAATGGTACACACATAGAGTTAACAAACTATAGACCTAAGTTATAGGATTCCTAACAAGGTATGCTAAAAAGGTAACGGGTTCTAACTTAAGGCTAAGTTGAAAGTCCTAATGACTCTAACAAAGTTAAAGGGAGGTTTGAGAATAAATGAGCTATCTATGACATTGAGTCAATAGAGATACTTTTCTTTGGATTTAGGAACATAAGGGAACCCTTTGTAGGATGAAAGCTAACAAGCTACATCACTTTGGAGAATTTATCAAAGCTTAAGCATATATATACATTCTTTCAAACATGATGAAGATTATTAGGGTAACAACCAAGAAAGTAAAGCAAGCATGTGACAACATCAAACAAATAACAAGGTTAAAACCGAATATTCGTCCATAGAAGTTTAGAATTAAACCAAATGGTTACAACAAAAGGTAAACACAAATGTTACAACATCTAAATGGCTATGAAATAAGGTTCTTACAAGACCAAACATCATAGTTGATAAGTACAAGTGAATCATGCATAAGTTAAAACATTACTTATCATGGCAAAGTTCAAAACTCAAGATCAACATGCATAAGTCAAAACATTACTTATCATGGCAAAGTTCACAATTTAAGATCAACATGCATAAATCATAACAATATTTAAGGCATGTATACAAATCAAGTGAAGTGGAGGTAACAACCAAAACATCTTTGAACAAGGGTGTGACATGTCTGACAACAACATGTGAATTATGGTGAATCGTGTTAAACAAGAAGGTAACAACCAACATGTAAAAGAAGTTCAATCATGGAAAATGAGAAAAATTTCAAAGGTGATTCATGCATACTAAACATATTTCAAAGAAAAAAACAAGTATTTAGGAACACTCAAGGTAACGAACCAGAGACATGAAGCATATGAACATTAAAACCAATTGATCATATAAGAGAATCACATGTCAAGGACAAGGTAACAACCAAGTTTTTATGATATTCAATCATGCATTCACATATTAACATGAACTTGAAAAAAAATAACCATCATGTAACAACAAGGGTATCCAAATTCACACATTAAGTGAGGTTCATACAAGGTATGTTGGGTTTATGAAAGCAAGGAGAATAAAAGAATCAATCAAAAGATCAAAAGGGAACCTAAGAAACCCTAAAAAAGATCATATACTTTCAACATACACAAGTACCAAATAACTAATTTCTTTTGTAATTTTCTTGCCATTGACAAAAAAGTAGACATTCTTATGAGAATTTAGCAAAACGTGTGGGATCAAAATGATAAAAATCAAAGGAGTTATGATCAAATCAATTTGTAAAATAAAACATAAAAACAAAGCATTAAAAATAAAGGAATGCACTCAATAGGGTTTGAACCCACGCTGCTAGGGTTACCACCTAAAATTGTAACCATCCAATCAACACGCGCATTGTGAATCATAAATGGAAGCAAGCATATATGTGAAATAAGCTTTAAAAATGAGAAAAAAAGCAAAAGGGTGGTCGTTGGGACTCAAACCCTGGTCAGGAAAGGCAAGAGAGTACTAGAGCGCGCATGGTAAATCACTGGGGTGGTGATACATCCATTGTATCACCCCCTTAAATAAAAACATAAGCCTGAAGATGAAAAGAAACTTGACCTGAGGCGTCATGGCTGGCCTTGATCATCACCAATATTCAATTTGCAAAACCAAATGTAACTTTGTCAATACTCAATGAAATAAAAACCAATCTTGCGTATTTTTTCACAAGGAACACAGTGGTACAATTGATTTTGTCTGAAAATGATTCTAAACTAAAACACGATAGCATGATCTCATCAAGCTCATATTTTCAAATTCAATGGTACGATCTTATTCATACATGATTAGCAGTAATTAGTGGTTCAAAATCACCTCATACAACATAACAATCATGTTTATGGTTAATGCACATCAAAGCATAGCATGGTTAAAAAGTTTCCAAGTTTGAGGGAACTTACCTCTTGAGTCAAACTTGTAAAATCTACAAGAGTTTTTATAGAACCAAGATGATGATTTGGACTACTTCCTCGATCCTCCTAGGAACTTTTCCAATGCTTGAACTCCCTTGAAAATACCTAGAACAGGTTGATACCTTTCTCTTGCAAAATGATGAATGTGAGGATTTTGGTTCTAGTGAAAATGGTCACATAGTTGGGGGATGATGTTATGGACACATCAAGACATGTTTAAGGGTTGAGTTTGTGTGATCAAATTGCTTGAATGTGGTCAGAATGAAGTTCTAGGATAGAAGATGCAGAAAGTTAAAAAAACTTGGTTTTGAAAGTTGAATTTCTATTGTAGCAAGTTTTGGATGGAAATGAAGGTTTAAACACCTTCAAAATGTGTTTTATGATGTGCTGGAACAAGTGGTTTGAAGATTTTTGGTATGGAAATGCAGATGGAGTGGTTTGTGCAAAGTGGAAGTTTTTTGGTTCAAGTGGAGATGATTTGCAAGATGCTGATCTTTGGGTGGTTTGGAGGATGTGTTTGATGGTTTTTTCTCTTATATTCCAGCTCTCATGTTACTCTTGAAGAATAAATTAAACCTCTATTTATAGGGGAAGATTAGAGTGCAGAACTTGTAACTTGTTGGTTTCAAGGTTTGGTTGAATTCTAACTTGATGTTTGGTGGTTCTCCATGGTTTCAAGGCAAAGGTACAATGAGATATTGAGTGGTTGGATACTCTAGATCTTACATTTGCAGATGGAACAAGTTATAGTCTCAAGAAAAGGCATTTGTGGTTAAAGTTGCTTTTCAAGAATGGTATTGCAACCTTTATGTCCAAAACTTCCATAAATGGTATGGAATTTGAATCATGGTACAAAATTTTTTATGTAATGACTTCAAAAGTAGTTAAAACTTATGATGTAGATATACAAGGATCAAGGTTGTCGATCAAGGGATTTTGCAGATTCGCTTGATCTTGGAACTTGTTCTTGGCATGAAAATGAACAAAACATCAAGTGTGGAGGGCTAACTTTCCTCCTTCGAAACTCCTAGCTCAAAAATGGTATGGATGCGTTCTTGTACTTTATGAAAACCCCTAAAAAATGTATACAACTTTCATGTGGTGAAATTCTTGAATCCAAGGGGTTCATGGTGAAAACGGGCCTTGAAGTTGGCTGAAAATTGAAGTAACAAAGATGTCTTGAAAATTTTCTAAGTGTTCAAAGATTTTTCCAAACTTTGAAGCTTCATAACTCAAAATCTAAGAATCGTTTTCTCATAGGTCACTAGGACACTTTTTATTAAATAAATATATCTTTAAATATATCTTTGGAACTTACAAAATAGACATGTGTATTGAAAGTTATGGCCTTTCAAAGTTGGTATCAAAATTAGGGTTTCTTCACACACTTGGAAAATATTCAAGTTCTCCAAGTTTTCTTCTTTTGCAAGAAACCTATTATACATTTATTTCTTCATGATCAAACTCATTGATTAAACATATTTTGATGAAATTTGGCTTGGAAGTTTCAATTTGAACCAAAAACCCTAAAAGTCAAAGAGTTGACTTTGTCAGATGAATTTGTATCAGGTGAATTCAACTGTGTGATCTTCAATGGATTTGCATCTTGAGACTTCTAAATCATCCTAGATAGGCTCTAAGGATGTATATGAACATGTTGAATCAAGTCCCAAGTCTTGGGATCATGCTTTAATCAAAAGTCAAAGGCACGGTTGACTTTTCCTAACAAAACCCTAATTTGGGGGCAAATGAAAATTGGACTTCAATAATCATGCAATGAGATCAATTAGAACTTCATTCTTGTTGAATATAAGCTTCTTAAATGTATGGAAACTTAATTTTATGATGAAGAATCCAAAACATGGACTGATCAAAAATAGTCCTCTTGATTCCCAAGGTGCAAAATCCTAATTCAGATGAATCTCAACAACAACCAACTTGAAACAAAGTTAGGATTAGGAAACAATGATTGATGCTCCTAGAATGATAATGTAATCTATGGTTCAAAATTTAGGGTATGACATACACATCACAAGATGGCTCTGAGGACAAAAATGTCCCTTCAGGAACCTTAAACTTAGCAGGGATCTTCACATTGGTAACACGGAAAAGGTCATGAGCATTCTTCCCAAATAGTTCTTTCCCTCTCAAGGCTTTTATCTCTTTCTGCATTTTTTTTGGAATTGATCTTGAAACTCATCCATACTTTCATAACACCAATGTTATCACTAGGTTCAACATAATAAATAGGTTATTCAGTACGTGAAACAATATGAATCACAGAAGGAGGAACAATCATAACTAGTTGCACCATAGGAATCTCAACAACATGTTCCTAACCTTCAGGCATAAAGTTCAGATACTTGCCCCCAGGAAAACCATTGGGCATATGACGTTGTAGAGCACTGACTGGAGCCACATAAATAGGATTTGATATGATCTCGGAAATCACAGCCACTTGAGGATGAGTCTAAGTTGAATGAGGAGATGGAGGAGGAGGAGGTTGATTCTGGGTAGCAACCAAAGATTCAACCAAAGCATTCAGTATTTCCATTCCAGCTCTTAGAGTAGTTACCTCTTATTGGAGTTCTCTTATCTCTTGTTCAAGATGATTCATATTTCTCTAATAACTAGCTCGAGTATTCTACTGATGAGACAACTTCTCTTCTGAGAAGACCAAGAGAAAGGAAATAAGACCTCTGTAAAACTCTCAAAAATCAAGACCAAAATGCAAAATGATGCATGATATGCAATGCAAATGTTTTAATTTTATTATTAGTTTTCAAGGAACTTTAAGATATCATAAAGCAATTGTAAACATCATAAAGAAATAACACTTTTGAAATACTGAAAATCCTCATTTCATTAATAATTGGAAGGATTACAATTTGAAGTGCAAGTTTCAAAAGATCCTAAATACAAGAGGAAATAGCTAGATCCTAAGGATCCTAAGGAACCACATATGAAGATGATCCAACTCCATGTTGATACTTCCTCATAATCCTCATGATCTATCTTTCATAAGTACTCTTCATGGTAGCTTTCTCTATCACAAGCTGATCTACAATGCCTTTCCAAGCACCTGAAGTAGAAAGATGAATACTTTGAGATGGTGGAATGCTAGAGGAAAATAAATCCTCTTGCTCTCTCTGCCCCTTCATAACATGTTGCTCAACAATCTCTATCAAATTATCATTTTCTTTCAATTTCTTCTGCAATTCCATCTTCTCAAGATTTGAAGAATGAAACTTGCCTTCCCAAGTATCCCTCTCTTGCTTCATTCTGACTAAAGCTTCTTGAAATTCTTCCATGTTTTTAATAGGAATGGTAGGTGGTTTGGTCACCACGGGAAACATTGGCTTCTCATAAGCATATGGCATCTTGAGCTCCCTTGCTCTCCCCTTCACCTAATGAGTATAAGAATTCAAAGCTACAAGTTCTGCTTTCCAAGCTCACTCCTCCCTTTTCTATGAATGTTGTGCCAAGCATGCACCATCCACTTCTTAAAACCTTGAGTATACTTCCCTTCTTGGAAAAATAAACTCTCCAACAAGATGTTATTAGGTTTATCTTTCAAGGCCTACCCAAACAGGCGTCTTGCTAAAATTGAATTTTAGTTGATTCCTTTTTATGTACCAAGAAGAGGCACACTAGAGAACTCTCCACAAATATCAATAGTATTATCAAATACAGGAGAATACCAAGTGATGTCGGCATTGGTAATGGATACGATCCTTTGAGACCACCTTAAACAACCGTTGTTTTACTTGAGGATAGAAGACTGTGGGAAGTGCAAAATAAACCACTTGTACAGTAGAGGTACACAACATACAGTAATTTCATTACCCTTGGAAGTCCTATGATAGATAGAGAAATAAGTATCGCCAAGCAAGGTTGGAATAGGATTCCCAATCAAGAAGATCCGAATAGTATTAACATCAATAAAATTGTCAATGTTAGGGAAGAAGACCAATCCATAAATGAGTAAGGCTAAGATAACCTCAAATCAAGAATTTTGAAGTCAACTCTTGAATACCTCCTTTGACAATAAGATTGGCATCTACACCAGATTTCCTTAGGTGAATAGTTGTTTCAATGACATGTGATTTAAGAACTTCCTCCAAACAACTAAAAGGAACCTTATCAGAAACTAGCACACCCTTAAGATATGCATACTCTTCCAAGGTAGGCATAAGCTGATAATCTAGAAACGTGAAACATTGGTAGATGAAATCATAAAAATGAACAAGAGTATTAAGAAGTCCATCTTCAACATTGGTGAATAGAATATCCAAAATACTTCCATAGCGATCTTTGAAATCCATAGGATTAACCACTAATGATACTAACTTTCTCAACTCTTTTAGATTAGGGACTCTGAAACTATATTTTGGAGTGTTCCTCCTTCCAATGTCCATGATCACAATGCCTGCAATTTTTGCAAAGAGAATCTCTAAGTTCCTTGAAAACTAAGTGAAATAGGATGTTCATGAGTGCGTAATTATGAAACAATCACAAACATGGTTTAAAGGTTCGACGTCACGAGCATGGAATCAAGGGTAAAAACCACCGACAAGGTATGTACTAAGGGTTAATCACCTGTAAAACAAGTTTCTACAAAGTTCTCAGAGTCATAATTCCATATTTCGGATATTATTGGCATAAATGACTACTCGTCAGCCAATAATATTCTTAAGAGAAACTCGTCAGAGTGTAGTATCGTGTAATAACTAATCCAAGTATACACCTGAATAGTCACCACACTACATCTTGAGATGGAGGAATTTTGCTTGAATTGAAACTAACAAGTCTATCACTCAAAATCTAAGTGAAAAATGTCATTACTTCACTATATTATTGTGGAAGTATTAGAGTTGCATAACTAAAAAAACACAACTAATGACTATCCTTGGGAAAAGGTGCACAGAGGCACATAATATTTGAATATGTTTTGTGTTTTTTAAGTCTCTTGAAATTATTTTGATATGCTTAAGATGTCTTAGAATTTATTAAAAAAAGGGGTTTTGAAAATCACTTGACAAAGTCAAGGTTTATTTAGAAATTGGTTCAAGTTTGAAAACAAGAAGAATTTGAAAAAGGAAGAAGATTTTGAAAATTAAAGAAAGGGAGGATATGAAGAGACTATCCTAATGCAAGAAAATAAATAGCAAGAATTAAATAGTCTCATTTTAATGTAGCCCAAGAGGAAGCTTTTGTATGTGCATTATGAACTAACTAGGATCTAGCCAACACTTAACAAGAGTCAAAGCCAACATTGCATTCCTTTGGAGTAGGCCATAAGCAACAAGTAAGCATATATTAAGACAAGCACCAGTTAAAAGAAAAACTCAAGCTATAAGGTCAAAGTTATATATCATAGAGAAATATTTGAAGGTTAACCAGAAGTCTCAAGTATCAGATGAATCCAATAGCATAGGGAATAGTAACCAAAGTCCATAGGTCCAAAAATCAAACTCCAAGTCAAGCTAAGGATAGTAACCATTAATCCAAAAACTAGATAATCAAGTTTTTAGGGGTTTTTCCTTTATTAATGTCTTTAAAAGAAGAAGAAATGCCCAGGGGGAAAAAGGAAAAAGAAGCATAAACATAAACAATATGAAATGTAATGATGAAAATAAATGCATAAAAGTAAAGACCAAGAAATTAATTGACAATAAAATTAAATGACATAAAGTAAAGTTAGCATGATAATAATGTTAGGATTGATGTTAGATTTAATGATCCGATTCCGAAAATTTTTAATGTTATGTTAAGAAATCGTAGCATAATCTATTAGGAACATCATACTATAGGAGATCGGTCAATAACAATTTATGTATCATATGTGTTAGAGATATAATAGAAACCATACTCCTAAAACATGTAGCACAAGTGAAAACCAAGGAGGGATCAAACACTAAGGCAAGGAGATTGGTCTATTACATCAATCATTCTTCATGATAACTTAGGACAAACTTATGCATCAATCTAAAATACCTCAAATGATCCATGATTAATTGGAAAGTAGATTTGAAATGGTGAAAGTTCATCAAACATCAATCCAAACTTCATGAACAAGATGAACTGTAAATCATCCATTTGATCAAGAGAAAAGAAAAAGAAAAACAAATGAGAAGGAGAGGAAATGAAACCAAATTGAACCATGAATTTGAGACTCATCTATCATCAATTTCAATCACCTTTCTTGGTGGATTAAGGTATTAAACCTATAATTAATTCAAAGTACTAAAAATGATCCAAATGAGCATTTAATAATAAGTTTGAATTGATGAAGATTTATCCAACCTCATCAACACCCAAAGTCCATTTAGATTGGGGAAGATTTTGATCAAACAATCCCTAATTCAAGTCAACAGAAGTCAAACAATATATAAAGTGCAATAATAAACAAACAAAATGCATTAAAATAATTTTTAAAATAACTTTAAATAAAAGTAAAAGGGAAAATAGCAAAGTAACATCAAACCATCAAATAAAATGGCAAAAAAATATAGAAAAATCAGAAAAGATTTAAAATAGTTTTAGAAATTCTTGGAATATTTTTTAAAATAGAAAACTATTTTAAAACCAAATAAACAAGGCAAATAAGAAAAAATTAAAAGAAAATGGCAAAAATGAAAATAAAAATCTCAAAAAATAACACAAAGTCTGAAATGTGAAGATATATTTTAAAGAATTTTTGGATAATTTTTTAGTGAAAATCTGAATTAAAATGAATATTATAAAATAAAAGAAGAATAAAGAAAAAGAGCCATCAGATTGAAGTCATTTGATCAAAGCACACGCATCCAAGGGATCTGTTCAAAGGTACATGGTAGATCTTACTTAAAATTACGCATCAGATCAATTTTGAAATCAAGCACCTTCGGTCATCTTCTCCTGTGGTTTGCTCACCGGAGTTTGGGAAATGGCAAACTCAAGGCACGAAACCACCACCATTACAACCGTGTCATCAGTGCAAATTTAACCATATGTTTCTTTTTCATTTATTGGAAGTAAGCATGGTGAATTTTGGAGAAAACTAAGTGAAAATGAAAACACGAAAAGTACAATTAAATGCCATATACGATCAACAAAAGCAAGGTAAGTTAGGGGAAAGAATCAGAGAGTATCAGGCTACATTGTGGTAACTTGTTTCAGTTCAAATGATGCTCAAAACTACCTTGTCCAAATTTGGTTAGCATGATTCAGAGGCTCTGAAGACTTGGTTCTTCTTATCATAGATTCAGAATATGCTGAATGTGCTAACGGAATCAAGAAATAGAATTGAAAATGCTTAGAATTTGAAAAAGATCTCTCAAAATTTAACTGGAAATTCTGAGTTTTAGCAGAGGCTTAAGGGGCTATCCAAGCTTGAAATTGAGTGCATAAGATTCCTCTAGTTATTGTTGAGGTAAATGAATAAAATACGTGTGAAAATTGGTTAGAATTTGTGTGATCCCATGTGCAAAATTTATGATGAAAACTTGATTCCAAAGCTAACCAAAGCACAACCAAAACCTTGTCAATTCATGTCGGTTTTACTCAGAAACTATCACTTAACATCATCATGAACAAAACACGTGCAAATCTAGGCTCAATTAATTTGTTATTTTCAAATTCTGACCATGAGTAGCTCTCAGTTCCATGAGGTCAATTTCAAACCAATGGGATATCTGGTACACTAGACTTTTAATGCTTACTTTTTTTGCAAAATGATCACATCATAAAAAAAAATACAATGTGAAATGAAAGTTTTCATTTGGATGTTTGATAAAAAAAAGTTATGTCCTTGTAAAGTTAGTACCATGACCTCTAATTAGAGGTAAAAAATTTCTAAGTCCAAAATGACCTATAATGTCTTCAAACTTTTCATGACTTTTAAAACATAGTTGGTTTTTAGTCCTTGTAACAAACTTGTGGGGGGCATAAAATATGATGATTTGCAAAAAGAATCACCCATAAAAGTTAAAAACTGGGTGAGCTATGATATTGGAACTAGGCAAATATCACTTGAATTTAGGTCAAATTTAACTAAGTCCATAAAGTGACCTCTAAAGTTTCCAAACTTTTGATGATCTTACAAGTATAATTGACTCTTGACTTGTAAAGAGAAGTTGGAGGGGATGTCAAGAAGATTCATTTTCTCAAAGAAGCACTCAAAATTTTTGAAGTATGAAGAAGCTATGATATTTGGAAGTTAGATTTAGAATGTTGACTTTTTGGTCAAACCTCTTTGAACAAACGTGCAACCTTGGACTTTTTCTCGCATTTCAAGGTACATTGATGAAACTTGCAATGGATTGAAGAAACTTGTTGATTAATGAGACTTAGCAATAGATTTAATAAACTTGTTAATGAAGTCATGGAAATAAACACATGATCTTTTGAAGTTTCTTGAGAAACAAGCTATCAAACTTTAAAGTATATTTGATCAAATAAAGTTGAATGATGCTTGAGACCCTATGATTTTATATTAGAGGTCACTCTTTGATTAATAACCTTTGAAAATAAATGGTATACCACACCTTGACTTGAGGAGCTCAAACCTTAGCTGAGGAGACAATCACTTGATGCTCTTGATTCCAAACCCTACCTTGCAAAAGAAACAAGATGGAGAAGGTATATATTTTTATTTTGATTAAGTTTTAGTGAATTATAAATCATATAAATACAAAAAAAAAATAAGAGGATACACAAAGAGATTCTAGATGATTTTTGCTAAGGCAAACCCAAGGATGAGAGGGTTAGAAGACAACCAAGTTTGTGATCTTGATGCTTTTCAAAGATGTAAATGACGTGGGACCTTAGGGGTAAAAATTAGGGTATGACATGAACCTATATGTGAAATGTTCCATTATGAATTACAAACTACTTTTGAGAATCTATATGGTGAAGTCGTAGACGCTTTTAAAAGGCTGGCTTCGAATAACAAAATATTTTCATATATGAAGCTAAAAATTTAAGAAAAGGAAAAACAAATGGAAGCTATTAAGAAAACCATATTAGATGCTTAAAAAGATAAGATTAAGGATGAGAAACCTTCTTGGTTTGGTTATGATACTTGTCACATTTGGCAAAAGGAAATTATTACTCTAAAGGCCAAATTGAGCAAGGCTTTAGAACAAAAAGTAACTTTCATTATTAATTGTATAAAATTGAAATGATTTTTAAATGTGTCATACAAGAAGTAAAATTATGTTGTAATGGAGTCTAATAGCAAAAGTCATTCACATCATCATTTGAATTATCATTACTGTTGTAAGAAAGGTCTCACCATTGCTAAATGCAAACTTAGGAGATATTTGTTTTCTAATGGTGTATTTCAATGGTTGCCCAAATGCAAAAATAGTCCCACTCACTCTCAAGAACCCAATGAAAATTGGATATCTATCACTTTTGTATGATTATTGTAGGTTGAATATCTTAGCTCTACGGAGATAATGTGGTTTCTTGATAGTGGATGCTCAAGGCATATTATGGGTGACATTTCCCTATTCATTGAATTCAATCCAAAGAAGAAATGATTTGTGACCTACGGAGATAACAATAAGGGTGAAATACATGGTAAATGTAATGTAGGTAATCCTTATTCTACTACTTTCTCTAACGTAATTCTTGTTGAAGGTATTAAACATAATCTTCTTAGCATTAGTCAACTATGCAACCAAGGATATAAAATAACTTTTACAAATAGTTGTTGCATAATTAATCACAATGAACATAAAGATTGTTTGTTGAAGGCCTTGAGGGTTAACAAAATCTATATGCTCCACTTGGATGATGTATCTTTAACAAGTACTAAATGTTTAGTAACCATGAGTGAAGACTCTTGGTTATGGCATAGATCCTTAACACGTGTTACGTTTGATCTAATTAATAAAGTGGTCTCAAAATATCTAGGCATCTGACAACAGAAAAATAAATTTTCAAAAGACCACCTATGAGATGCATGCCAAATGGGAAAGCAGACAAGGGACGTTTTTAAATCCAAAAATATTGTTTCAACTTCTAGACCCCTTGAGATTCTCCATATAGATATTTTTGGTCCTTATAGGACAAAAATATAAGGTGGAAATTGCTACGGCTTTGTTATAATATACGACTACTCTAGATTTTGTTGTGCTATCTTTTTGCAAAGTAAAGATGATACTTTTTCAGCTTTTACATCTTTTCAAAGTTATCCCAAAATAAACCAGGTTCAAGCATAGCTTCTATTCGAAGCGGTCATGGAGGTGAATTTGAAAACCAACTCTTTGAGGATTTTTTTTATAAACATGGCATTAAATATAGTTTTTCATCTCGAAGAACTCCACAACAAAATGGTGTTGTGGAGCACAAAAACAAAATTTTAGAGGAGTTGGCAAAAACTATGATTGTTGAGAGTATTCTACCAGAATATTTTTGGGTCGATGCTATTAGCAAGACATGTTATATTTTAAATAGGATACTTATTCAATCACATCTTCATGTCTTCAGATACAAATGTTTTGTCTTAAATATTGGTAAGGATAACCTTGGGAAGATTTATGCAAAAGCTGATGAAGCGTATAGAGTGTATAGAGTGTACAATAAGATCTTATTTACTATTAAAGAGTCTGTGCATGTCACTTTTGATGAATATTATCCTAGAAATGTTGGAAAAGGTATTTCTTTTCATGATGCAAATATATCTTCAGAAGACATACTCAAGGACACCGAAAAGGGAATTGATCAACCTGAAGCGGTGAAACCTAAGGAGGAAGAAAATGACGATTTTGAAAAGGAGAAGGATGAGAATCTAACTAAAGTGGATGATCTTCCTTTTTCTTGGAGTTCTTCCAAATGCCATTCAATTAATAACATTCTTGGAAACACCAACAAAGTTATGACAACATACTCTAAGCTAAATAATTTATGTCATTACTTTGTGTTTGTTTCACAACTTGAACCTGAAAATGCCAAAGATGCATTGATTGTTGAGCATTGGTTAATGGCCATGCAAGATGAGTTAAATCAGTTTAAAAGAAATGATATGTGGGACCTTGTCCCACCTCCGTAAGATCACCAAATCATTGGTACTAAGTGGTCTTTTAGAAATAAACTCGATGAATACGGAGTGATAACTCATAACAAAGCCTGACTAGTGGCTCAAGGTTATAACCAAGAGGAGGACATAAATTATAAGGAAACTTATGCTCTGATTTCCCGCCTCGAGACTATACGCCTTTTAATAGCATTTTCATGCTCAAAAGACTTCAAATTATTTCAAATGGACATGAAAAGTGCTTTCCTTGATGGTTACATAAATGAGGAAGTGTATGTTTCACAACCTCACGATTTTGAATATCATGAGTATCCTAATCATGTTTATAAACTAAAATAAGTTTTGTATGATCTCAAACAAGCACCTAGAACTTGGTATGAGCGACTTAATAAATTCTTACTTGATCAAGGATACTCTAGAGGGAAGGTAGATACAACACTTTTCATTAAACGTCAAGGAAAACATCTTCTTCTAGTTCAAATTTATGTTTATGATATAATATTTGATTCTACTAACAAGCATCTAGTCAATGAGTTTTCAAAACTTATGTAAGGAGAATTTGAGACGAGTTTAATGGAGGAGTTAAATTACTTTCCTGGGATTCAAATCGAGTAGCTCAAGGGAGGGACACTTGTGCATCGAACTAAGTATTCACTACTACAAAAAGATATTTAATAGCGCTTTTTTTGCTTTTTGATAGCGCTTAAAAGCGCTATTAATCAAGCCGCTATTGTAAAACAAAATTTTTAATAGCGCTTTAAAAGCACTATTATAGTACTGTTAATTAATAGCGCTTTTCCAAAAGCGCTATTATAGTATCGGTATTTAATAGCGTTTTTCCAAAATCGCTATTATAAGGCACATATTTAATAGCACTTTCAAACAAAACGCTATTATAGTACCGGTAATTTGCTTTAATTTTGATAGCACTTTCAAATAAAGCGCTATTATAAGACACATATTTAATAGCACTTTCAAACAAAGCGCTATTATAAGACACATATTTAATAGCACTTTCAAACAAAGCGCTATTATAAGACACATATTTGATAGCACTTTCAAATAAAGCGCTATTATAGTATACCAGTAATTTGCTTTGATATTGATAGCACTTTCAAACAAAGCGCTATTATAAGACACATATTAGATAGCACTTTTCCATAAAAGTGCTATTATAGTGCGTATCGTTAATAGCACTCTCTCTTTAAAACGCTATTGTAGTGCACTTTTTCTTACACAAAATCATTCTTTTGGTGTGTGTGTGTGTGTGTATATATATATATATATATATATATATATATATATATATATATATATGGCATCTTTTCCATCTTTGTCAGGTTTTAAATCAGATGTATCCTTCCCATCTTTGTCAATAACAACAGGATGTTCCCATCCTTTTAAGACAACTTCCCATGCCTTGCTGTCCAAGGATTTTAAGAAGGCAATCATCCTAGGTTTCCAGTAGTCATAATTGTCCCATCCAGAACATGAGGTCTGTTCACAAATCCTCCTTCTTTGTCCATGGTACCAAAAGGAATCATCCATAGATCTCACCCAGAGCCAGAGTAGGTGGTCTGCTCTGATACCAATTAAAATTCTGGTATCAGATATTAGATGTCGAAGGAGATGTTCCAGACACAATTATCTGTCTGTCAAGAACAAAGAACATAATAGAATAAATAACAATTAAAGAGACACGTAAATTGTTAACCCAGTTCGGTGAAACACACCTACATCTGGGGGCTACCAAGCCAGGGAGGAAAGCTACTATTAGTAGAATTAATTTAGAGCTAAACTCCCAGTTTACAACTCCTCACTTAATCTCTACCCAATGAAAATTCTCCCTAGAACCCACTAAACAAGAGACACCTCTCACTCCCCCTCAATCACAGTAGTGATAAACAATTAAATACAAAAGGAAAGACTTTAGAAGACATTCTTCAAAGTCACAACTTGATCTTGCTTACAAGCTTTGATCAAGTACCATACACTCTTTCTTAAAAGTTTTGAGTGAACAATCAACAATTGACAAATTACAATTACCAGCCTAGTCCAATTCACACATAAGTTATGAGTGAATGGCTCACAAAACTAACATACACACGAAGCCTAAACTCTAAACAGTTGCACTCGGTTTTTAATCCGTGCTTCTGTTATCTTCAAGCTAGGGTTTCAGCCTCTATAAATAGCAACACATCCTGGGCTTGGGCTGCACCAAAAGTAACTGCAGCAATCTTTATAAATAGCAACAATCTTCCAGATTTGATTTGTCCAATCAAATCTAATCCAATCTAATCAAATCAATCTCCTAAACTTTAATTGATCTCCTGCTATTAAATCCAAATCACATCCAATCTATTCCACAGAAGGTGCATCAGAAACATATTTACTAACGAAATAGAACCACACAGAATCCACATCAGATACGTACATCCAGCTTGCACAAAAAGATATGCTCACATAAACATTCATACAGAATGTTTAGATCATGAATGTCAAGACATCTCATTTGACATTATGAGAAAAACTGTTATACAACACAAAACAACCACCTGCTAATTCTAGCTACAGATGTCACAACGTCTTGTAGGACATCTTGTGATTGCACCTAGTCTTACCAAAATTCCTGCCAATCAAGAACTAACAAAGTGTTTGACAAATTACTAAAGTAAATTTTGGCCCAATATTTCATTGGAAATCGATTATCTTTGTGTGGTTTTATTCAAACGTTATTGTTGAAAATATATTGACTAGATCTCTCATCTTTAGAATACATTTTATATAGTGTAACACATATCTGATATTTTTGATAATGGTTCAGAATAGACGTGTCAATCTAGGATTGTTTCTGCTAGCCATTGTTAAAAAAAATTAAAAAATTTTAAACAAAAAAATTTCATTTGCAATCTATTCATCCCCCTCTATATTATAACATATGGTTTAACACTACTAGTTCAATAGGGTTTGTTAGAAGTGTTGAAAGGATTAGAGAAAATGAATGTTGCCCTAACAGAGAAGGAGAAGACAATGATGATCGAGAAAGCCCACAATGCCATCATATTGAGCCTTGGTGATAAGGTTCTCCGGCAGATCTCGAAGGAGAAGACAACGATTGGTGTGTGGATGAAACTCGAGGGTTTGTACATGAAAAAATCATCGGTATATGGTTTCTACCTAAAGCACGCTTTGTATTCAGTCAAAATGAGTGAGTAAAATGTCTTGGCTGAGTAACTAGATATATTCAACAAATTGATTCTTGATCTTAAAAATATCAAGGTCAAGATTGATGATGAAGATCAAGCGTTGCTGTTGTTGTGTGCTTTACCTAAGTCTCATGTTCATTTCAAAGAAATTCTCTTGTATGGAAGAGATTATTTGACCTTTGAAGAAGTTCAATCAACCTTGCATTCAAAGTACTTGAAATAAAGAAAGGAGCATAAACCATCTTTTATTGGTGAATGATTGTTCATAAAAGGAAAATTCTTGAAGAAAGATGGTAGATTTGAGAAGAATAAGGGTAAGGTTCTACAAAATTCTTATAGTGGTAATACTTCTACAATTACTTATTGTCATTGCAAGAAGGAGGGTCATACAAGAAAATTGTGCCCATATTGACTTAATAATCATGGTAGAAAGATAGTGGTGATAAAACCATTGTTCAATATGGTTATGAATCATCTAATGTCTTGATGGTTTCAAGAAGCGACTCTAGCAAATAGTGGATTATGGATTCAGATTGTACTTGGCACATGGCTCCAAACAAAGATGTGTTTGAGAAATTATATGATCATGATGGTGGATCAATGTTTCTAGAAAACAATAAAGCCTATAAGAATTCAGGATTTGAGTCAATAAGGCTATTGACTGACATCTGGTATGTACATGATCTTAAGAGGAATTTGATTTCTCTTGGTGAATTCGACAAGAAAGGATATGTTCTCAAAGGAGAGTAGAGTGTCCTAAAGGTAATGAAGGGGTCGAAGGAAGTTTTAAGAGGCGTGAAGAAACAAGGCTTATATACCCTTTAGTCTAAGGTTATAAGTGGTTCAACAGATGCGGCATCCACTAAACTTGTGGCGAAAAATATGTTGTGGCACAACCAACTTGGTCTTGCTAATGAAAGAGGCCTTTTCAAATTGTCAAAAAATAATTTGTTGTTTGGTGACAAGGTCGAAAAACAAGAGTTTTGTGAACCTTGTGTATTTGGTAAATTGTGTAGGGTGAAGTTTAACAAAGGTAAACAAAGAACACGTGGATCCCTTTATTACATTCATGCTGATCTTTAGGGGGCTGTAAAGAATCATTCACACTCAGGTGCAATACATTTTATATTCATAATTGATAGTTATTCCATAATTTATGGGGTTTCATTCAGAAGACTAAGGATGGAACTTTTGAAAATTTCAAAAGTTGGAAGACTCTGGTCGAAAACTAAACTAATAGGAAGGTCAAGAGGTTGAGGGCCGACAATGGTCTTGGATTTTGCAATGAAGCTTTTGACAACTATTGTGTTGTGTCTGGTATTACAAGGCACATAACTATTGCAGGTACTCCCTAATAAAATGGTTTGGATGAAATATTTAATCAAACCATTCTAGAAAAGGTTAGATGTATGTTGGTTAGTGTAGGATTAAAGAAGGTGTTTTTGGTAGAAGCTGTTGTGATTGCATCATACTTAATAAATAGGTGTCTTTCAACTGCCTTGGGGACAAAGACACCTGAAGAAGTCTGGTCGGGATAACCACCCAATATCGAAATGCTTAAAGTATTTGGATGCTTAGCCTTAGGAAAGATAAATTAAAACCTAGGGTATGATATGTATGTTCCTTGGGTACTCTGAAGGAGTCAAAGCTTATAGGTTGTGGTGCCTAGAACCAGGCCACATAAGGTGTATCAGAAGTCGATATGTAGTTTTCAATGAAGCAAAAATGGATTTCAAGAAAACTGATGATGGTGTTTGATGTATAAAGATCTATGGAGAAGATCTAGAACAAGAAGAGATTCCTATTGAGGTGGAGCATAGTGATGTTGAATTGCATAACTCAGATGAAGTCGAAGAGAAATTACAAGTTACTGATGAAGATTAAGATATTGATAATGACTACCTGCTAGAAAGAGATAGGTCGAGAAGAGTCATCAAGCCACCTCAGAGACTTGGTTATGCATATCTCATAACATCTAATTTAATCTCTACAAGTGAGGTTCTTGATGAAGAACCCAAATATTACAAGGAAGCTGCGAGGATTCGAAATATGATTGAATGGATGAAAGACATGGATGATAAGATGAAATCTTTTTATGATAATAACACTTGGGAGCTGATCGAGAAACTTGTTGGAGCTAGGTTAATTAGGTGTAATTGGATTTTCTAAGTTAAGGAAGGAATCAAATGAGTGATATCGAAGCGATTTAAGGAAAGGTTGGTGTTAGAGGGTTCACTAAGAAAGAATGTGTCGGCTACAATGATATATTCTCACCTGTTGTAAAGAATAGAACATAAAACTTGAACAAATGGGTGTGAAGATCGCATTTCTGTATGGTGATCTAGATGAAACAATCCTAATGAGGTAACATAAAAGGTATGTAGAAAAGGGAAAGAATGATTATATATGAAAGTTGAATGGGTATTTGTATGGCCTCAAACAATCTCCTTGACAATGGAAGAGAAGATTCAACAAGTTCATGGCACACATAGCTTTCACTAGGAGCTCGTTCGACAACTATGTTTACTTCAGATTTCGACTAGGAATTCACTTGTTATTTTGTTGCTTTATATGGATGATATTCACATAGAAAACAACAATTTCAAATATGTTATGAAGGTGAAGGCTAAACTCTATAAGGAGTTAGACATGAAGGATTTGGAAGCTGCCTATAGAATTCTTGGGATTGACATCTGAAGAGATGAAAAGCAGTTGAGATTATACTTATTTCAAGAGAAATACCTAAAGAAGTTTCTCGACAAGTTTGGTAGGTAAAATTCAAAGCATGTTCTAACACCAACTAATCCTTAGTTCAATTTAAGTACGACTCAAAGTCCTAGTACTAAAGCCGAAAGATCCTATATGAATATTCTTCCATATGACATGGTCTTTACGCGGCCAGACATAGCATACAGAGTGAGCCTTGTAAGCATGTATATGGCCAATCATGAGAAGGAAAACTAGAAAACATTAAAGTGGATTATAAGGTCGGTCTTTGAGCAGTGTCCTGATTTATGGTTGATCCTTGTTGAATTCCAAATATGTCTTAATTTGAACCATTATTCTTGGAATTTTTCAACTTTTTACTTATGTTTTAATTGATTTATTCAATGTTCTTGTGTGAATATTCAATAAAATTGCATGTACCTTTGAATGCCTTGATTTGTATGTTATTATGTTGGAATTAGGCTTGAATATCAAAGAAAAAAGACACAAAAGAATGGAAAAAGAAAGTCAAAGAAAAGAAGAATATTCAGAAAGTTCGCAGTGCGAGCTCAAGGAGAAGGCCAGCAAACTAAAGCACTATTTATGGTAGTAGTAAAATGCCTCACTGAATGCAATGCGAGGCCTGGGTGAAAAATTTCACAATGTGAAGTCAAAGAATCCTCAGGGGCGATTTAACTGTTTAGAGGCACTTCATGTGCCTAAAAGTGATGTTCGTATTGCAAACAGAGAGCTCGCAATGCGAGAAAGACATATTTTCTAAAGATATTTATGTACTTTTCTTGCTTTTTTTGGGATCATAACCTCATTTTCTGAAATAAAAACATTGTCTTAGAGAGAAAAAAAAACCTTAAGTTCTTCATTTCTTCATCAAGAAGTGATATTTTACAAGTAGAAGTTGGATTCACATCCTAGATCAATTCTTCATCGTGGACGCACATTCATCTTCTATCTTTCCTTGTGAAGCAAGCTACCATGGTGATGGGTGAAGGTTGGGAAAAACACAAGAAAGCGGGTGTGAATTGGGTTTTACAAATTTTTAATTGACTTGATCACAAACACATAAAAATAAGGTAAGGACTGTAAACGAAGGAACACAATTAGTTTATCCTGGTTCACTATTAAAAAAGCTAATCCAGTCCACCCACCGAGGTGATTTTGCCTTCTCACAAGGGCTTAATCCACTAATCTTTGATATGATTACAACCACCTCTAAGTTATCAACGACTTAGCCCTCTCGAGTCTACTGACTAACACGCTTAGTCACTCAAGGAAAATTCACAACCAACCTCTAAGTTGTTCAATAACAACTTAGCCCTCTCGAGTTTACTGACTAACACACTTAGTCACTCAAGGAAAATTCACTTTAAAAGTGTTCAGATTGAAACAAACTTAAGAGCAGTGTTTTCTACACAAATATGAGCAACAACTCTTTGTGTTTAAGATACTTTGACAAAGTGTACTTCAACGTTTGACTTGTGAATCGTTGTTTTGAAAAGCAACATGGTCTTGTATTTTTAATCCCAATAACTACAAGTTGAGGGATAAGAAGGCCTTTTAGCTTTGCTAGCTGCCTTAACCGGTAGAATCCTTAGAAAGCAGAAGTAGTAAAAGCTTAGAAAGCTTTTTGTTCAATTTTGAGCAAACTCTCTGCTTTAGACATTTTAGGAAAGATTCGTTTGTACGAATTTTGGTTTTCACGTTACTTTGGACTTTGATCTTTGATCCTTATCATGTATTTGAACTTTAGCATTGATTAGAGTTTCAGAATCCCTTCAGACGCTTTCTTGAGGAGTACATGTTTTCATCTATAGAAACACAAGTATTCATCAAAATCTTTGCGCTAAAAATTGATTCCAATAAGAATTGTATCGATGCACACTTAAGATAGATTTAGAGTACCAAATTGTTATATTTAAAATATATGCATTGTTATCATCAAAACTAGAGGTTATATGCAGAACCGAAATCTTGTTCTTACAATCTCCCCCTTTTTGATAATGACAAATCACGTATTTTTTATGAAATAATGTATATGCTTTAATGTACCAAAGATATCAGAGTTAAGTTTAGAATACTTCCCCTAAGATAGATGAGCTCCCCCAGAGTTGAATTCTTTTACCACTAGAAGCTTCTAACAGAACAATCCTGCAAATTGTTTTTCATGCTTGTATATATGTTGTTAGAATGTGAGCATGAGTTTAGAGAGCAGATATATATATATCAAAATCATTTCTACTACTCCCCTTTTTTATAAATAATAAGTGAGATACAAACGAAAAAGATAAAGAGTGAATCCTAAAGTTCCTAGGGAAGGGAAGTAGAAGGAGTTCTTGCAAGCAGTTGAGTGAGCATGTCCTTGATGGAGCGATTAACTTCATCTTCACTATCCAGCCTATCCTGCACAGTTTTTTGATTTTTCTGCAAATCTACCAAGGTTTGTGCCATAACTGGAAGAAGGCTATCATTGGAAACATGTTTTTCAGCAGCAGCTTGGAGTAATGACTTTCTACTCAGATTCCTTTTGGGTAAGCTCCGCAACAATCCTGTCAACTTCCTTTCTTGCTTCTTCAGCAAGCCTTTCTCTTTATTTTTTCACTTCCAGTCTTTCTTCTGCTTGACGTACACATTTTTCTTTAGCTTCACTCGCAAAAACCTTGATTTCATCCAGCCTTTCTGTTTGCCAAGTATCAAATAGAGTCCAATTTATATTCAGAAGGGTATGATCTTCACTAGAATTGGATTCTTCGTAGAGTCCTTTAGCTTTGGTGACAACATTTTCCAGAAAGCGAGAAAGAACATCAGCCAATTTTTTGCTTGAAAGTGGAGGATCGAAAAACTGAGAATCATGGTAAGAGTCACCATCAATTTCTGATTGTATGGAAGAGTCTAGAGAGACATGGTGTGGTAAGGGTGGTGTAGAAGACAAAGTTTCTGCTGGAATTGTGGAAAAAGTTGGAGGCATAGTTTCTAAAGGAGAGATGGAAACAGGTGAAATCGAAGATGAGAAGGCATATTTTAAGAGAGATATAGAAACCAGAGAGGTGAAGATGATTTTTTTTTGAAGAGGTTGATATTTTTTATTTATCAGCAAGAGCAAAATCACAAGATGGTGTAGGTGGAATGACGAAAGTGGTGACTGTGGTTGAGAACGATGGTGGTAGGGGAGGAATTTCTAAAGCAAGATTTCTGGTATCTGATCCAGAAGTAACCAAAATTGATGAGTCAGAAATTTCACTAGTTAGAGCGGCAGAAGCAACAGGTATAGAGTTTATTGAGGAATTTCTTGATTCCTTGAGCCCTAATTTCTTTTTCTTTGTAGACTTGGCCTTTGAGGAAACATGTTTCCTTTTGTAAAGATTTGGTGGTTCAAAAAGGATTTGATCAAACATGATTCCAGATATATCATGACCTTCCTTTTCAAGTTGATTTAAATAGTCTTATAAGACTTCTGGTGGATCAATTTGTGTGAAAAGCGGGAAGTTGTCAACCATTAATCTTCATCCCTTGATACTTTCAAAATCTGTATCCATTATGGGTTCAACAATGATTTATTTAACGAGACACATGCTTTTGACATTCTTGATATTGAAGGGTTTTCCAGTATCTTCACCAAGATCATCAACTGGGTTATGTATAATCAGATGATCCACAAGACCACTCTCTATCATGAAATATAAAATGAGTCTTCCCATAGGAATGTACCTATTTTGGCTTATCCCTAGAGTGTCTAATAGAGTCTCGAAGAAACTTGAATAGAATGGATGGAAGATTCATCTTCGTTCCCTGCTGCAAAAAGTACTATATTTTATTCTGATCAACATTAGTGTAGTCAAATGAACTTGTTGAAGGTCTAGTGTGGATTCAACCTAAAATAAGCTTGAACCACATGCGAAGGTGTTTGGACAAATCCATTGCCTTAGGTTTTGATTTTTCATCAGAACGTTCACTGAAGATTGAGGGGATAACCTTTTGATTGAAGAAAATTGTCTTGTTACTCATGTTGTAGACATGTTTGCCTTTGTTGAATTCCATTCCCAGTAGGACAATAATTGATTTTTTTAGTGATGACAATCCTTTTTCCCTTAACATCGGAAACAACATAATGATCATTAAAATTAGCATGAACTCATAAATATCTTACCAGAGTGGTGTAGACTGGGCCGAAAAGACGTTTGAAGTAGCTTTCCCAGCTTTGTTTCTTGACATCAGTAGTCAAATCCACACCATTTTCCTTTAGGTTTTCAAAATCAACTAGCAGTTCACGAAAAACTTCCATTTTTTCAGGGGATATACTCAGATAGAGTTCTTCAGGTCAATTTAGAATGTGGATCGGTTGTTGTTGAGGAGAAACCACTATTTGAGGCATGATTTGGGATATCGAAGATGGGAAATATGAATCGGATTGTTGATAATAGCATATCTGTTGTTCCATTTATTTAGAGTAGTTTTAAAGTTCTTGTTGTTGAGCATTCATGATTGAAGAAGTTTCTTAGAGAGGACAATTGGATTTGAAATTAGGTTTAGTGTCTGTGAGGTGAAGTGAATAGTGTGTGATAAAGAGAGTGGTGAGTAATAAATAAATAAATTATTGTTTCTTGAAAATGGCCATAAAGGGAAAAGTAATAATGATTTTAACCTACTCTTAAAACATCCCAATTCTCAAGGTGTCACTCAATCATCAGATTATGATTTACACGTGTAAAGGTGAATCATAGCCGTCAGTTTGAATTTTCACCATTTGATGTTCTCAAGGATAAGGAAACTGAATAGGTTTTTAACTTGATATGTTTAGGATTAAGATAGTTTCTAACTGGTAAGAATACCAAGATATCATAAAAGCATAAGATCATAATCATAATTTTACAGAAGGAATTAAATAATAGAAGGTTCATTGTGGGTAAAACTCCATTTTCAGATGTTTCAGAATGAATAAGAATTTATCTTCAGCTAGGGGCTTCGTAAAAATGTCAGCCCATTGATGATCTGTATCAATGAATTGTAATGAGATAGACCCTTTTTGAACATAGTCTAATAAATGATGTTTGATTTCTATGCGTTTAGCTCTAGAGTGAAAACTAGGTTTCTTCCTTAAGCAAATAGCTGCAGTGTTGTCACAATAGATAGGAATGTTACTCTCATGTATATGAAAATTTTCAAACTGATTTTTCATCCAGAGCATCTGAGTGCAACAAAGTGATGTTGAAATATATTCTACTTCTGCATTAGATAAAACAATTGTAGATTGTCTTTTGCTTCCCCATGAGATTAAATTGTTACCTAGAAACTGACAGTTCCCAGAAGTACTCTTATGTTCTATTCGGTTTCCAGCATAATCTGCATCACAAAAATTAGATAGCTCTTATTCTGATGTTTTCTCATACGTCAATCCAAGGTTAGAAGTTCCCTTCAGATACCTTAGGATTCTCTTAACAGGAGTTAAATGAATTTCCCTTGGATCTGATTGAAAACAAGCACAAAGACATACACTAAGTAAAATATATGTTCAAGAGGCATTCATATAGAGAAAAGAGCCTATCATACCACGATAAATCTTAAAAAACCTTTTTACTTACTTCGTCTTTCTCCAGAATGCAAGTAGTATGCATAGGAGTATTAGCTGGTTTGCTTTCTATCATATTAAACTTCTTTAGAAGTTCCTTAGTATATTTTTTTATGTATAAATGTGACTGCTGGAGTTTGATTAATTTGATATCTTAGAAAGTACTTTAATTCTTGCATTAGGATCATTTCGAATTCTGCCTACATTAACTTAGAAAAATCTTGACATGCAAAAGCATTAGCAAAACCAAAAATTATATCATCTAAATAGACTTGGCATATTATTAGGTCATTTCCAAAGCTCTTACAAAAGAGAGTAGTATCCATTTTTCCTCTGGTAAAGTCATTTTCTAAAAGAAAAGAACTTAATCTTTCATATCAAGATCTGGGAGCTTGTTTAAGTCCATACAATGGCTATTTAAGTTTAAAAACATGTTTTAGAAACTTAGAGTTTTCAAAACCTGGAGGTTGGTGAACATATACTTCTTCAGAAATATAACCATTTAGAAACACACTTTTAACATCTGTTGCACCCAAAAATTTGCCTAACCTTTTTCTCACTTGGTTTATGTTTCATTGCATGCGTTTGAACATTAGCACATGCATTACATTGACATGTGTGCAGGGATCAGGAGATGTGATCATCTATTGAAAGCTAATAAGGGTTTGAGAGCCTTTGAGAAATGTTATTGAAGTGTTCAAGGGTTGACATCCTTGTTAGATAAGCCAAAGGTCCTCAGAGAGAGGGTTGAATGCAAGAAGTGTATGCCTCCTAACTTGAAGGTTGTGAGGGTTCTTCAGATGATTCTGAATCCATAGATATTGACTTGAAGCCTTGAGAGAGCTCATGAGATGTCTTGAAAGTCATTTTGAAGCTTAGGCAGGTCATCATGTGAAGTATGAGAAGTGTTGCCATGATTGGTGCAACTAGGGTTTGTCTGGTCAACCCTAGGTCAACAGATGAATTTGAGGAAGTTTGAGACCTATATTCAAGGCCATGTGATCATGTATTGATGTGTTGAAATTCCCAAGGGATGATTCCAAGTTCAACTCATTGTGATTGAAGAGTTTGAGAAGTGCAAGAGCTAGGGTTACTATGCAAGACAGTGTAAAATCCCCTAGTTTGATGCCTAACTTCAAAACAAGATAAGTCAATATACAAGCCTCATCTCACATTGAGATGGTCATGAGACTTGTAAAGAATGTTCCTAGATTTAATTTTAGTACTAGAAGTCCTTGATATGATTTATAGAACTCAAGTTATGAGCCAGGCAAGTTATAGGTCATTTGAGGCATGTGAATTTGGAGCTTGAAAGTCAACCAACTTGCATGACACTTTTGCCCTAGAAATATGATCCTTATGAACTTTTGGCCAACATTATTGTTGTTCCTTAATCTCTTAGCTTTCCAAAAAGTCCTAGAAGTCCTTGAAAGGATTTGTAGAACTCAAGTTATGGCTTTGACAAGTCAGGGGTATTTTGGGAAGTTATAATTATATGTCATATTTGGTTTTAGGTCAATTTCTCTATCTTGCACACTTCAAATGAAGTTTTGTTCAACTTGAAAGTTGTTCAAAATGGGATTTTAACTTCAACCAAGAATCCATGAGGCATTGAAATGGCTTAGGGTAAGACTTGGTTCATGAAATTTTGACAAAGGAGAAATTAAAAGGCATTTAAGTTGAAAAATTCAAATTTATTCATAAGTGATCAAGAAAATGCATATGGGTACTCATTTTGACCAGAAAAATCATTTTGAGCACATTGGCAGCATTGGAATTTCATTTTGAGGATTGCATCATGATGTTTCAACTTGTTACTTTATGAAGAAGTAACACATTCAATCTTGGCCGTGAGATGCAAACAAGGGTGAAGTCTGGTTCATTCATTTTCCCTAGTCCATAAGCATTGCAGAGGAAGATTCTAGGAGAAGGAACTGGGCCAGAATCGTGAGTTCTATTGTTGAATTTTCAAGCAAAATGTGAAAGTTGGATTTCATAGTTTGGGCTTTTACTGGACCTCCAAATCATTCAGTTAAGTTCTATATAAGTTCACAATCAAGTTCCGGTAGAAGTTGGTTATCATTCAGAGCCGGAATCAGAGATAGCACATTCTGTTTTGAAGCTTCAACAGAAAAATCGTATTTCATTTTCAGAGGGTTTCAAGGCAAATCAAGGTTTCAATCATCTTCAGCATCAAGCATTGAAGGTTTCTGCACAATTTGAGGCCAAGATTCACACCACAACCACTCCAATTACAAGCTCTGATACAGGTTGGTACTTTTTACAATTGCTCTAGATTTAGGATTATTTAGCATGAATTGAACTGAGGTTAAGACTTAGGAAGATGAATAGGTCGTTTTAGGATTGGAATCGTGAGGTTTGATGACAATTCAAGATGATGCATGAATTCTGTTGAGACATGTAACTGCTTGATTCTTGAGGTTTAGAACGATTTGAATAGTGTATGATGATCTCTGAAGAGTGAGGATTAGATCCATAGCAAGAAACTGAGGTTTGGTGATGATTGATCTGATGATGTATTTTGGATTCTTGATCGGGTTTGAAAATCTAGGAAGAATCAATGAAAACTAATGGTGGATTTGGAATCAGCATGAAAAACTGGAGAGAATGACATAGGTTTGATGCATTTTGGTGAGGATTCAATGACCTGTGATTTTTGCCTGGCCGGAGAAGACGACCAGAGGTCTTCTCCGGCCACCACCAATAGTGTTCCCCCCTCTTAGAATTTGAATGAGGAAGATAACCCACAACCGTTGGATGATCTTGATTCGTAGACCTTGTATGTTGATGTGATGGCTCAGTTTTAACTCCAAAACGCGCGGGTTTCATTAATGCGCTGGCAGGCTTCCTACGCGTTGGATTAGTTGACTTGGTCTCAGATCTGATGGCCTGTGATTATTTCTTGCATTTTATTATTTTAATTGTTTTTTGTATTTTCTTTTAATACATTCATCTTGCAAAAATCATATTAATTTCATTTTTTAACAGAAAAATATGACAAAAATATGAGTGTGCTCCTGATTTAATTCTTGATTTTTTGATGCCTCTGGATTTTATTTTGTGTGATTTTCCAATTTATTTGGCATTTTTCCATTTTTGTTATTTCTTTAATTTTGGCATATTTCTTCTTCTTTCTTGTTGATTTTTGTATGATTGATTAGTATAGAATTAGGATGAGATTTTTTGTTGGCTGTTAGTATAGAGATGCATGATCCCTTAGGATTTATTTCATGATTTTTGGAGAACTTTAGAATTGGTTTTGAATTAGGTTCCCATGACCTTCCATTTTAGGGTTTCCCTTTGGCCACTTCAAGTTTAGGATTTTTTAGGTAACTTTCCCTTTAGATTTAATTCCTGATCTTCCTACCATAGGTACCTAACTCATTTAGGATCCCTTAGAAAAAGTTGTAAGATTTTAGAAGTTGATTTAGTATTTTTCCTAGAATTAACAATTAGACTAGTTTTAGGTTGCTTCTAACATGACCTTTCCCTTAGAATAATTTCAATGGTGACCCATAGCATAAGATAAATTTCCCATTCCTTTTGGACATTGTAATAGACATATAGAGGCTTCTGTAGAGTTAATTGTAGATTTGTATTTGGTGTTTTAGTACCCTTTAGGTAGCTTCCTTGTAGCTTAATCAATTAGGGTTTAGGAAGAGCTTTAGAAGTAGACTTTCTTTCTTCACAAACATGGATTGCCTTGATTGCTTTCCATTCCATCCTATGATTCAAGGTCCCTATGTGGGAGGCCTCATCTCTCCTTTGGAAGGATGTGTGGCATCCCACACAAGGTAGAACCTTTGAGGATGCTTATCTCAGATAAGTGGTTGAGTGCCATGGTGGAATCCCTTGGTTTCCACCATGCTTCCCCTTATCTTGCGATGATCTTTGTGTTGAATCCCTTCTCTCTTGGTGGAACAAGCTTGAGGATGAAGTTGATATTTGAAGAATTAAAATAGACCAAGTTAATACTTGAAGAGGAAGCTGAAGCTTGAAGAACAAGTTGATACTTAAGGATGAAGATAGAGCAAATTAAAGAGTGAAGATGAAGATGAAGTTCTCCCATGAAGCTGAAGCTTAAAGATGAAGATAGGGAAATTTGACACTTGAGTTTGAAGATGGAGTTCTCTCTTGAAGAAAGTTGATACTTGGACTTGAAGCAGCAAGCTGAAGCTTGAGGATGGAATCCTCATTCCTTTCTTTCTTGATGGATAGCTTGGATGGATGGCTTTGCTACTAGAAGACTGCTTTGCTGATGCTCTACTTTGTTTTGCTGTTTATCTGTGCTTGTGTGGATGTTTGGTGTGATGCATTAGATTAGGCTTCCATGTAGATGATTCTAGGCCTAAGTGCATCCTTAAGGTTAAGTTTGGCTCCCTTGCTTGTATTGCATGAGAGGTTGAGCCTGTCTCCCTCTGCTTGTATTTTTACTGTGTGGCTTTGCTTTCTGGTTTAAGATTGAGTGGGTCTCCCTTGCCTGTGTTTAGTGTGGCTTTACTTGTTTGCTCATAGGTTGGAGGTTGAGTTTGTCTCCCTTGCCTCTGCTTGTTTATTGCATAACATGCATTTTACATTTTAGCTGATGTTCATCTATTTTGTCTGTTTACCATTGACATGGTCCCCTAGGATTCTCACTTCCTTTGATAAGGAAGTGATGATTAGACTTTAGGCTGAAGCCTTTGTATGACAACTTCTAGGAGTTCCCGGTTTCAAACTCACCCATAGGATGAATCCTTTGCATGACAACTATTAGGACTTGATAGTCTCCCCTTAGTTGCGTTCTCTTCTCATCTTCAAACAGCTTAAGATACAGTAATAAAGGTTAATTGCTATTGTACTCTACGAGCCTTAAGCTATCTAGGGAATGGCTGTTGGAGGGTTTCCTTCCAATAGTCAGGATGTTTAGTATGGTACCCTTTGGGTGACATGCGACGCATTCACTCCTAGGTCATAAACTCTAGTGCGATAGAAATTGCAAACATCCTAAAAAAACACTTCTTTCGTAAAAGACTGAAAACAAACTTTCAAACCATTTTGCCCTTTGGGGCCTGTTAATTGAGGAAACTTTTCTGAAGAAAAGAGTGTCGTTAAGCTTCAGCTCTACCGCAAACAGGCTTTGTCCCTAACTGCTGGAACTGTTGTTTAACCCTACTCGGGTAAAAATGATTGGACAGCCTGTGTTCCGTTTTACCCCGAACTACGTTCGCTCTGATCTCTCAAGCCTGTTTAGAGTACGTAGGCACGAGATGTGATATCTCGGCGAGCAACCTTCCCTCCCCCCGTAGTTAGCCGAACTACGTTAACTCTGATTTTCTATGATGAGAGTACGTAGGCCCAGAGCACGATGCTCTACCGAGTCCTCTTTTTCTTTTTGTTTCTTTTCTTTTTAAACCAACCTTGATAGGTAGATAGAATAAACCAACCTTCCGACAAACAAACAAGCGTGGATCCCATCGAGTACGATGGACGTGAGAGGTGATAATACCTTCCTCTTACGTAACCGACTCCCGAATCCAGAGATTTGGTTGCGATGACCGGTCTTATCCCGTTTTCGCGAGGTTTCTCCTGATCGTTTCCTTTCCCGTCCTGAGGGATAAATAACGATAGGTGGCGACTCTTCTGTTGTGTCGGCGCCCCATTTTCGCAGTACCGACAACATCCATTTGATATAACTTAATATTATTATTAACATCAAAAGAGATGAGAAGGTGTATAGATTCTAACCTGGCGACTGGAGCAAAGATTTCATTATAGTCAATTCCTTCTTGTTGACTTTAACCTTGTGTGACTAGTCGTGCTTTGTTTCTAACTACTTCTCCCTTCTCATTTAACTTGTTTCTGAATACCCATTTGGTTCCAATAACATGAGTTCCCTTGGGTTAAGGCACTAGATCCCAGACATCATTTTTGGAGAATTGATCTAGCTCTTCCTACATTGCCAGAATCCACTCATTGTCTTGAAGAACTTCTTCATAAGATGTTGGTTCAATCAGAACCCTAAAAGTATTTCTTCAGGATGCTTGAATGTAGATCTTTTTATGACAGGTTCATCTTTGTTTCCTAGAATCATATCTTCAAACATTGTTTTTCGAAGCCTTTGTCCTTTCTGAATAGAAGGATATTCAGTTTCTTATGGTGTATCAACATGTTTTGGATCTATGATTTCAGAGTCTTTTGTCCTTTTTCCAGAACTTGTGAAGGTAAATTCTAGATCTGCAAAATTCTTAACTAGCTTTGACATATCTAAGTCAAGCTTATCGTCAAATTTAACATGGATTGACTCCTCAACAATACTTTTTTCTGTATCGTATACACTATAACCCTTAGAACGTTTAGAGTATCCTAACATAATACAGTTTTGTGCCTTAGAATCAAACTTATTTAGATTCTCTTTAGTATTTAAAATAAAACATGAACATCCAAAAGGCTAAAAGTAAGAAATTGTTGGTTTTCTTCCTTTACACAGTTCAAAAGAAGCCTTCTCCAGAATGAGTCTAATAGAGATCCTATTTTGAATATAGCATGTCATGTTCACAGCTTCTTCCTAGAAGTGCTTAGCCACATTTGTTTCGTTGATCATGGTTCTGGCCATTTCTTACAACGTTCTATTTTTCCTTTCTACGACTCTATTTTGTTATGGAGTTCTAGGACAAGAAAAATCATGAGATGTACCATTAGAGTCAAATAGTTCTTCAAACAATTGATTCTAAAATTCGCAACCATGATCACTTTTACCTCTAATAATTTTAGAATTGAACTCATTTTGCACTTGAGAACGGAAACTTGTAAACATAGAATGCGACTCATTCTTGTGTCTAAGAAATCTTACCCATGTACAGCGACTGTAATCATCAACGATGACAAGTTTGTACTTCTTCCCACTAACTGACTTTGTTTTGACGGGGTCAAACAAGTCAATGTGTAGAAGCTCCAAAGGTCTGGAGGTGGAAACAATATTTTTTTTTTTTTAATTTTAACGATGTTTTCGAAAACTTGCCTTTCTGACATGCTTCATAGAGTGCATCTGAAGTAAAATTCAGCTTAGGTAAGCCTCTGGCTAACTCAAGTTTGTTTAGCTGAGAAATTCTCCTCATGTTAATATGACCCCAAACATCTATGCCAGACCCATTGCTCTTCGTTAACAGACATTAAGCACATAACATCTTGGTTTTTTAAGATCGGAAAGCTTAATCTTATAAATGTCGTTTTCCCTATTTCCAGTGAAGAGAACAGTGTCATCTTTTTGACTAACAACCTTGCATGTTTTTTGATTGAAAATAATGTCATAACTGTTATCACTTAATTGACTTATGGATAACAGATTGTGCATTAATCCCTCAACATAAAGAAATGGAAGGAAGAGATCCATTACCTATTATTCCAGAGCCTTTGATTCTTCCTTTCTGGTCTCCTCTGAACCCTACGTCTCCAACATCTTTAAGTTGCAGGCTTTGGAATATATGCCTTTTTCCCGTCATGTGTCATGAGCATCAAGAGCCCAGGTACCATGATTGGTGTTTTAACTCCGCTGCATAAGATATTTGCAACATATACTATTTTATCCTTTGGTACCCATAAACTTTTGGGTCCTTTTAAATTAGTGTTCCTAGAGTTTCTAATAAACCTATGTTTTCTTGCAGCATTAAATTTTCGTGTCTATGCTGGTGTATAATGTTAAGAAAAAGGAGATACAAGTTTGTTTTCTTGAAAAGGTTTCCGATCATCATTGTCAGAGTCACAACCTATTCCTCTTTTTCCATTGTGACTAATGCCATATATCATAGAAGTCATTCTACTTCTATCTATATTGTCATTTAAGAATTTATGAAAAGCCTTATAATATTTATATAAGATGGTTTCAAATGAGTGAGTAGCTTTAGAAAGAGTTTCTTTGCATTTTAAACATTTTTTTTGTTAAGAGTAACATTTTCTCTATCTAATATAAGGTTTTCATCTTTTTGTTAAAAAAAATCTTTCTTAAGCTTGATTTTTACTTCAACTTCACATTCAAGAGCCTTTTTCAGATTCTTAAATTTTTGTTGAAGTTTATGATACTTTTTCAGAGATTCAGAAAGACATAATTCTAAGTCAACACAAGAAAGTTTAGAAAATACATCTTCTGAGTCGGACTCAGTTTCTATTGCAGCCTCTTCAGATGTTGTGGCCACTGAAGGTGAGAAAATACTTAGAAGGGGGGGTTGAATAAGTATGACAGAAAATAATCAAAGATAAAAACACAAGTATTTTTATCCTGGTTCGTTGAACTCAACTACTCCAGTCCACCCTTTTCAAGAGTGATTTGCCTTTCTCAACAAGGACTTAATCCACTATTCAAATCAACTGATTACAAATAGCACACCTAAGAACAACTGTTCTTAGTCTTCTCAAGAGCTACTGATCTAACCTAGATCCTCTTAAGGAAAACTTCCTTTACAAATTAATGTAATACAATGAAAGAGTAAGAAATTGCTTCTAAGAAAGCTATAAACACAACTGTGTTATTTCTCTAAGTTTAGAACAATGTATGAACAGTGAAGAATATGAGAGCTTGTGAGTTTTTCGCGTCAGAGAAGATTTTCAATATTCGTCTTAATTCTTTGTCACTTGAAGAATGAGCTATGATGTCCTTTATATAGCCACTTGAATATTGGAGAGAATATTTTACCGTTGGGGAAAATATTTCCAATATCAAAATAGTACTGTCCTTTGTACTATTGCAGCAGAGAGACGGCGCACAAAATGTGGGTGTAGCAATTGTCTGCTGAGCTGTGATTATACCATATATGGAATGTACCAGAGGAATAATATTCTTGCAGAGAATTTTGTCTATCCCAATTAAGGAAAGATTTGCTGGCATATTCCAACGGATATATTAAAATAATCTTCTTCAAATAATTCTTCAGATAGTTCAGATCAACAATCAACATCAGAGTCTTCAGTCTTCAGAACCTTCTGGAAACTTCAGAGCCTAATATGTTCTTCAGATGTTGATGAATCAGAGTCTGGTGCAGCTGTGTGCTTGAAGCGTAACATGCTCTTAGATCAGAGTCTTCACTCAGATCAGAGTCTTCTCACTCAGAGTCTCTTCACTCAGAGTCTTCTTTCATTCAGATTCTTGATAATACATGCAGCGTGTTGTATCTTCAGAATCTTGATGACTAAGCTCTTATACTTCAGATTCTTCTAATCTTCAGATGCTCTTGAGCCATTCAGAATTCATTGTTCACATCAAATTTGCTCTTTAAGATTAAAATCTTTTGTGCCTGTAGAAAACAGTTTAGAACAAATTTAGAGAGCATAATTCTTGTATACAAATTATCATTAATGTTATCATCAAAACATAGAGATATTACTGAGACACAATCTGTGCTCTTACAATCTCCCCCTTTTTGATGATGACAAAACATGAGCAATTTGTTCAATAAAAATATGAATTAAAATTACTCCCCCTGAGATTAACAATCTCCCCCTGAAATGAATACTCTAATGGAATTAGATACTTCCCTTTCTGGTTGAGTATATTTCAGATTCAGAGCCTGATTTCATTTCAGATTCAGAGCCTGATTGCATTTTGGGTTCAGAGCCTGATTAACATCCTGATTGAAGCCTGGTTGACAAATCCTGGTTGACATATGTTTGACTTCTAGAGTCAAAGCTTGATGCCATATTAAAGCTTGATGCCAAAGCTTGATGTCATATTAAAGCCTGATGACAGATGAACAACTTCAGAACACCTGGTTGTTTATCTTGCCATTTCCTGTCTTGAGTTATCTTTAGATCATAGTACTCAAGGTTAGATATCAGAGTCTGGTCTTTAGATATCAGAGTCTGGTTTACTCAGATTTAGCTATTTTTGATCAGGTTCTGAAAAGATAGATCTCAGGAAAAACTTCAATGAATTTTGTCAGAGTCTGGTTAGATTAATTTGTCAGAGTCTGGCTAGATTCAAAGAATGTTAGTAACATGTCTGACTTAGTTCAGATAATTGCTTATAGATTTGAACAATCAGATTCTATTTTGTTTCTCCCCCTTTTTGTCATAATCAAAAAGAATTTTAAAAGACAGTAAAGATGCAGAAGAAACACATATTCAGATAATCAAAAAGATCATTGTCATTAAGATAAGAGAACATTCAGATACAAGCATGCAAAACATATCAGAAGACAATCAAAAACAAAACAAAGCATGAAAAACTTGTGCAAAACATCAAGAAGGTTTAGCAGATGAGGCTTGTTGAGAAGCAATGAGTTGCAGCAGTGCTGTAATCCTTTCTGAGTTTTCATCTTGCTTAGCCATCCAAGTTTTCATTTCTTCATTTGTTTTCTTTTGATCAACCATGAAATCCTTTAGTTCTTTGACATCCTTCTGAAGATCTGTAGATGCTGAAATAGAAGATTCTGGAGCAGTGGATTCTGAAACAATCTGAGTGACATCATGTGCAGGAATTTCTGGAGGTGGAGGAGCTTCTAGAAGAAGAATAGGAGGAGGGTTTCTCTTAATCCGTTTCTGATAAGCAGCAAGCCTTACCTTTGACAATCTAAGACATTGAGTCGTGATTTTCAAAGCCTCCCTATTCAGTCTGTAAAGATATTTCTTCCAAACAGCATTAGCAGCCTCTTTGTCCATAGTAGTCATGCACACATCCATGATGTCAGCAAAGTCTGAGACATTATCCTTGTCAAAATCTCTTAACATAGTATAAACACTTGATCCCAATTCTGCTTCATCAGGGATTCTGGGTTGGGTTGGTTGTGTTTGTGGTGTTTGTTTAGAAGGTTGAGGTTGTGAGGATGGATGTTCAGATGTTTGAGGCTCAGATGTTTGTTGGTTGATTTGTGGTTCAGAAGTTTGTTGGTTGGTTGGTTCAGATGTTGGTTGTGTGGTTGGTTCAGATGTTGGTTGTGGTTCAGATGTTGGTTGTGGAGTGTTTTGGATTTCAAGAGGTTGTGGATTGAGAGTTTGAGATGGGGAGTTTTGTGGAGAAGGTGGATGTTCAGAAGTGGGAGATTTAAAAAGTTGTTTCCAAACACTCTCAGTACGAGGTTGTTTGAGATCATTCAAGCATTCATTAATGAAACCAGATGATTCATCATCAGATGATGTATCAGATTGGTTAGATTTTTCAGAAGTTGAAGATAAAATGATAGAACGGTTTAAGGGTGTGATATCTAATATCTCATTAGGATTGATGATATTTTCAGGTTGTTCAGAGTGTTCAGGGTGAACATCCTCTGGAATGGTATGTTCTGGGATGGTGTTTTGAGGTTGTGGTGTTGTTTGTTGAGTTTGTTTGGATTGTGGTGTAAGAGTCTCAGATGGTCTAGATCTTTTAAATATAAGGGGTGAGTCAGATGGTGTGGGGGTAGCAGAATGATGAACAGGATTAGAATCAGTGTTAAATACCTGTTTCAGAGTATCTCTTATTTCTTCAAAAGTAGCTGCAGGAGGATTTTGTTGAACCTTCTTCAGCTTCTTTCTTTTCTTCTTCTTCTCAGCATCTGAATGCTTCCTTTTCTTCTGATGACCTTCTTTATCAGCTTTTCTCTTACGTCTTCTTTCCCTTGTCAGATCAGGAAGAACTTGGCCTTCCTTCTGAACAAGATTGGCAGGAATCTCAACACCATCTCTGATGCAGCAAGCAACATACTCAGCAATAAGTTCTCTGGGTTCATCTGAGGTGAATAAAGGAAAATCCTCAACAGGAATCCTTCTCCCCCTAACTTCTTCAGAGTTAGTTTTCCTTGGTTTCTCAGATAAATCTTCAACCAATTTCATTCTTCTCAGAGTTAAGCCATTTATTTCAGAGCCAATGATAAAGTTCAGATCTTCTGTCAACCCAGCCTCTTGCAGATGCGCCACAAGTTGGTTTTCTATCAGAATATCTGAAATCAGTCTTCCCATAGGAATCCATGTTCTGACTCTTCCAGTTTTATCTCTGGCAGTTTCCCTTGTTTCCTTGACATGAGATACCAGATGATTGAACAACAGATATGGAAGATCTATCTGAATGTTTTGGTGTAAACAATACATGAAGTAAAGTTGTTCAGCATTAACATAGTCAGATGAGTTTGAAGAGGGTCTGTGAAAAATGGTGTTCAAGAAGATCTTAGCCCAAATCTTGTAAGTGGGTTTCAAAAACTTAACCTTCTTACAAGGTTCACCAGTAGTGCAGATTTCTTGACAAACATCTTTCAGGTCTTCACGCGCAGAAGACAGAGAGGTTACTCCATCAGTTGCCTTGAAACCTATGAGTTTCCTGATCAGATTTTCAGTGATAACAATCTTCTTACCCAGCACAGAGGAATGAACGAACTTTGGAGTAGCAAATGCATGGATCCAAAACTCCTTCACTAACTTTGGATATACAGGACCCATAAGCCTGTCAAAATAACCGTCCCAGCCTTGTGCTTTGATTGAAGGAATCAGATCAAACCCATTTTCAGCAAGATCTTCCAAATCCACGAAACTTTCACATAATACTTCAAGTGAATCAACAGGAGTCAGGAGAGTGCGTACTGGTTCAATGATAGTGGTAGCATCTTTGGTAGTAACAGCTTTTGATGTAGATGCCATTGTTGATGATGAAGAAGGAGATGACGGTTTCTGGGTTCTTTTAGGGTTTGCGAAGAGAGAGAACAACAAGCAAAAACGCATATGTGTTTGAGAATGTGAAAAGTGTGAATGTGTTAAGAGAGTGGTTTATATAGAGAAATAAAACACGCATGGGAAACACAACAGACATACATAGGACACATACGCACGTTTGCATTTAATGAAAAGTAATCATTTTTAATTATGATATGACATTTGGGGGGAAAATCAAGACAGATTGAGATTTTCAAAGCAATACCTTAAACGTCATAATCAGTAGGTGTACTCCATCTTTTCAGATTCTGAGTGACACGTGTTTGCTTTGCATGTGATTCTGTAACTCTTAAGAAATGAGACGTTTTCAACTTTCAGATCCTCTGAGATGGTCAGTACAGAGTTTCACACAAAAAATAAATCACAGATAAAATAAACAAGCAAAACAGATGAAATACTTCAGAGTGTTAAACACTTAGCATCTGAGAAGTTGACTCTGAGAAATATTACTCTGGACAAAAATCCATACAAATATTTTTCAGAATAAACTTAAACCTATCTTCAGCAAGGGGTTTTGTGAAAATATCTGCCCATTGATGATCTGTATCAACAAAGGCTAAATTTATTACACCCTTCTGAACATAGTCTCTGATGAAATGATGTTTAATCTCTATATGTTTGGCCTTAGAGTGTAAAATTGGATTTTTGGATAAACATATAGCTGAAGTATTGTCACAGAAGATAGAAAGATTACTCTCATAGATTTGATAATCTTCTAGTTGACTCTTCATCCAGAGCATCTGAGTGGAACATCCAGCAGCAGCAATGTATTCTGCCTCTGTGGTTGATAGTGCAATTGTTGGTTGCTTCTTGCTGTACCACGAGATCAGATGACTTCCAAGAAACTGACAGCTTCCAGAAGTACTTTTGCGCTCAACTCTATCTCCAGCATAGTCAGCATCACAGAATCCAACTAGTGAATATTTGTCAGATCTTCTGTAACACAAACCAACATTAGTAGTACCTTTCAGATACCTTAGAATCCTCTTAACAGCAGTTAAGTGTGATTCTCTAGGATCTGATTGGAATCTAGCACATAAACAAACACTAAACAGAATGTCTGGTCTAGAAGCAGTCAAATAAAGAAGAGATCCTATCATACCTCTGTAGAGTTTCTGATCTACCTTCTTACTTACCTCTTCCTTACCTAGAGTGCTTGTAGGATGCATTGGAGTCTTTGCCATTTTGCTATCCAGCATGTTAAACTTCTTCAGAAGCTCTTTAACATACTTGGTCTGATGTATGTAGGTGCACTCTGGAGTCTGATTTACTTGGATTCCCAGAAAGAATTTCAGTTCTCCCATCATGCTCATCTCAAATTCTTCCTGCATACATTTAGCAAACTCCTTTCCAAGCATAATATTTGTTGATCCAAAAATAATATCATCTACATAAATTTGACAAATCAACAAATCTTTCTTAATGGTTTTACAAAATAGTGTGGTATCCACTTTTCCTCTGATGAAATCTTTCTTCAGAAGAAAATTACTCAACCTCTCATACCAAGCTCTGGGAGCTTGTTTTAGTCCATAAAGAGATTTTTTCAGTTTGTAAACATGATCTGGAAAATTTTCATTTTCAAAACCAGGAGGTTGGTGGACATACACTTCTTCTTCTATAATTCCATTAAGAAAAGCACTTTTAACATCCATCTGATAAAGAGTGATGTTATGTTGTGCAGCAAATGAAATAAGCAAGCGTATAGACTCTAACCTTGCAACAGGAGCATATGTTTCTGTGTAGTCTATGCCTTCTTGTTGACTGTAGCCTTGAGCAACCAGTCTTGCTTTGTTCCTTTCAACTTCTCCTTTTTCATTAAGTTTATTTCTGAAAACCCATTTTGTTCCAATAACATTGAAACCTTTAGGTCTTGGAACCAGATCCCAGACTTCATTCCTTGTGAATTGATTCAGCTCCTCTTGCATAGCTAAAATCCATTCATTATCTTCCAGAGCCTCATCAACAGATGTTGGTTCTATAATTGACACTAAGCCACAGAAGGAAGATTCAGAAGTTCTGAGAAATGCTCTTGTCCTTATTGGATCATCTTTCTTTCCAATTATCACATCCTCTGGATGAGAAGCTTTCATTCTGGAAGAAGATCCTTTGACTATTGGTCTTTCAGAAATATGCAGATTGTCAAGTTGGGAAGTTAAAGGTGTAGCATCTGGGTTTTCTTCAGAATCTTTGTCTTTAGTCTTGTTTGCCTCTGAGCCTTCAGAGTCTGTGAGAATAACTTCTCTATCTGCAAAACTTTCAACTTGCTTTGGCTTTTCAGAGCCAAGCTTATCATCAAATCTAACATGAATAGATTCTTCCACAATCTGTGTTTCAGTATTGAATACTCTGTAGCCTTTAGAGCGTTCAGAATAACCAAGCATGAAACACTTCTGTGCTTTGGAATCAAACTTGTTTAGATGATCTTTAGCGTTAAGCATATAACAAATACATCCAAATGGATGAAAATAAGCAATGTTGGGCTTTCTGTTTCTCCACAATTCATAGGGAGTCTTTTCCAGAAGAGGTCTTACAGACACTCTGTTCTGAATATAACATGCTGTATTTATTGCTTCTGCCCAAAAGTGTTTTGCCAGATTTGTCTCATTGATCATGGTTCTGGCCATTTCTTGCAATGTTCTATTTTTCCTCTCTACAACTCCATTTTGTTGTGGAGTTCTAGGACAGGAGAAATCATGTGCAATTCCTTTTTCAGAAAAATATTTTTCAAAATATTTGTTTTCAAATTCGCCACCATGATCACTTCTGACTTTAATAATTTTGCACTCTTTTTCAGTCTGGACTTGATTGCAGAAGTCAATGAACACAGAATGAGACTCATCCTTGTGTTTTAGAAACTTTACCCATGTCCATCTGCTGTAGTCATCTACAATGACTAACCCATACTTCTTGCCTCTGATGGATGCAGTTTTCACTGGTCCAAACAGATCAATGTGAAGTAATTCCAATGGTCTAGAGGTGGAAACAACATTTTTTGGTTTAAAATGAGATTTTGAAAATTTACCCTTTTGACATGCGCCACACAGAGCATCTGAATTGAACTTCAGATTAGGGAGTCCTCTGACCAGATTGAGTTTATTAATCTGAGATATACGTCTCATATTAATATGTCCCAATCTTCTATGCCAGACCCATTGCTCATCATTCACAGATAAAAGGCATTTTACATTTTGAACTTTAAGTTCTGAAAGGTTAATTTTGTAAATGTTGTTTTTCCTCTTTCCACTGAATAAGGTTGAGCCATTCTTTTGACAGACAGCTTTGCAACATTTTTGATTAAAGATGATATCATAACCATTGTCACTTAATTGACTTATGGACAATAGATTATGTTTCAATCCTTCAACTAACAGAACATTAGAAATAGAGGGTAGGTTACCATTACCTATTGTACCAGAGCCAATGATCTTGCCCTTCTGGTTCCCTCCAAATTTCACGTCCCCTCCAGATCTAAGTTCCAGGCTTTGGAACATAGACCTTTCGCCCGTCATATGTCGTGAGCATCCAGAGTCCAGGTACCATGATTGGTGTCTGGATTTTGCTGCTAAGGATATCTGCAACAGGTATTATTTGACTTTTAGGTACCCAGATCTTCTTGGGTCCTTTGGGGTTAGATGTTCTGTGGTTTTGCCTAAACTTCTGTTTTTCAACATAGTGTTTATTCTGGCTAACCCTTGGCTTAAACACATAAGTACTCTTTTCAGAGCTTGTATGTTTAATATCATTCAGATGACCAAACTTAAAATGAGAGTACAGAGGAGTCTTCTTGATGATGAGTTTATCAACAGACTTTGGATTGCTTCCAGAGGAGGATTCACATCCAATGCCTCTTCTGTTGTTCCCACTAACACCATAGATCATAGAAGCCATTTTGCTTCTGTCTATGCTTTTAGTGAGAAATCTTCTAAAACTGGAGTCATATTTTTCTAAAATATTTTCACTTGACTCTGTTTCAGTATCAGATTCTTGTTGAGTTGTTTCTAAATCATTTTTGAGTTTTAAATTTATTTCTTTCTGCTCAACAAGTTCTGTTCTCAGAAGATTAATCTCAGATTCAAGATTGCTTTTCAGCTTCTTGTATTTGAGTTTAATCTTGCTGTAGCTTTCCAACATGTCAGATAAACTTTCAACAAGTTCAGCTCTGGAGAGTTCAGAAAATACCTCTTCAGAGTCAGAGTCTGATTCTGACTCAGATTCAGATGATGACGTTCCTTCATCTTGATCATCTGTGTTGGCCATCAGCGCAACATTTGCACATTCTTCCTCAGATTCAGAAGATGATTCAGATTCATCTGAGTCATCCCATGTAGCCATCAGAACCTTTTTCTTTTTATCAAACTTCCTTTTGGGTTTTTCCTTTTGAAGTTTGGGACATTCACTCTTGTAGTGTCCAGGTTCTTTACATTCAAAGCAAGTGATCTCTTTCTTGCCAGATCTTCTGTGTCCAGAAGATTCTCTCTTTTGATCAGATCTTCTGAAGTTGTTGAACTTTTTTCCTTTGTGCTTCCAGAGTTTGTTGATCCTTCTGGACAGCATAGATAGTTCATCTTCTTCTTCAGAAGAAGATTCCTCAGAGCTTTCTTCATTAACCTGCAAAGCTTTAACAGATTTGTTAGATTTAAAAGCTAAGGATTTACCTTTATCTTTCTTCAGGGGTTCATCTTCCTCCAGCTCAATCTCATGACTTCTCAAAGAACTGATGAGTTCTTCTAATGAGATTTTGTTCAGATCCTTGGCCAGCTTCAATGCAGTCACCATAGGTCTCCATCTGGTAGGAAGACTTCTGATGATCTTCTTGACATGATCAGATGTTGAGTAGCCCTTGTCCAGAACTTTCAACCCAGCTGTTAGAATCTGAAATCTGGAAAACATAGTCTCAATGTTCTCAGATTCTTCCATTTTGAACGCTTCATACTTCTGTATCAGCGCCAGAGCCTTTGTTTCTTTCACCTGAGAATTTCCCTCATGAGTCATTTTGAGAGACTCAAACATATCATGAGCAGTTTCTCTGTTGGTAATCTTCTCGTACTCTGTATGAGAGATTGCATTCAGAAGTATGGTTCTGGCTTTGTGATGATTCTTGAATTCTTTCTTCTGCTCCTCAGTCATTGATTTTCTATCAATCTTTTTGCCATCCTTAGTAGGATGTTCATACCCATCAATGACTAAATCCCAGAGATCAGCATCATACCCCAAGAAAAAACTTTCAAGTCTATCCTTCCAATAATCAAATTTTTCTCCATCAAACATTGGAGGTTTGGTGCTGATTCTGTCTCCTTCATATTTGTTGCTTGATGTAGGAATATCACCCATATTAGCAACCAAATAAATAACAGAGTATTTTTCTCACTGGATCTTTATCTGTCACGGTTAAGCGAATGCACACTCAGAACCGGAGCTCTGATGCCAACTGAAGGTGAGAAAATACTTAGAAGGGGGGGTTGAATAAGTATGACAGAAAATAATCAAAGATAAAAACACAAGTATTTTTATCCTGGTTCGTTGAACTCAACTACTCCAGTCCACCCTTTTCAAGAGTGATTTGCCTTTCTCAACAAGGACTTAATCCACTATTCAAATCAACTGATTACAAATAGCACACCTAAGAACAACTGTTCTTAGTCTTCTCAAGAGCTACTGATCTAACCTAGATCCTCTTAAGGAAAACTTCCTTTACAAATTAATGTAATACAATGAAAGAGTAAGAAATTGCTTCTAAGAAAGCTATAAACACAACTGTGTTATTTCTCTAAGTTTAGAACAATGTATGAACAGTGAAGAATATGAGAGCTTGTGAGTTTTTCGCGTCAGAGAAGATTTTCAATATTCGTCTTAATTCTTTGTCACTTGAAGAATGAGCTATGATGTCCTTTATATAGCCACTTGAATATTGGAGAGAATATTTTACCGTTGGGGAAAATATTTCCAATATCAAAATAGTACTGTCCTTTGTACTATTGCAGCAGAGAGACGGCGCACAAAATGTGGGTGTAGCAATTGTCTGCTGAGCTGTGATTATACCATATATGGAATGTACCAGAGGAATAATATTCTTGCAGAGAATTTTGTCTATCCCAATTAAGGAAAGATTTGCTGGCATATTCCAACGGATATATTAAAATAATCTTCTTCAAATAATTCTTCAGATAGTTCAGATCAACAATCAACATCAGAGTCTTCAGTCTTCAGAACCTTCTGGAAACTTCAGAGCCTAATATGTTCTTCAGATGTTGATGAATCAGAGTCTGGTGCAGCTGTGTGCTTGAAGCGTAACATGCTCTTAGATCAGAGTCTTCACTCAGATCAGAGTCTTCTCACTCAGAGTCTCTTCACTCAGAGTCTTCTTTCATTCAGATTCTTGATAATACATGCAGCGTGTTGTATCTTCAGAATCTTGATGACTAAGCTCTTATACTTCAGATTCTTCTAATCTTCAGATGCTCTTGAGCCATTCAGAATTCATTGTTCACATCAAATTTTCTCTTTAAGATTAAAATCTTTTGTGCCTGTAGAAAACAGTTTAGAACAAATTTAGAGAGCATAATTCTTGTATACAAATTATCATTAATGTTATCATCAAAACATAGAGATATTACTGAGACACAATCTGTGCTCTTACAGTGGCCATGAAAACTATATTTGCATGCTCATCTTCAGAATCGAATTCTAAGATTTCAGAATCGAATTCTAAGATTTCAGAATCAGAATTATCCCATGTTGCCATAAGACCCTTCTTCTTTCCTTTAAACATGTTCTTTTTAAATCTTTCTTTTATGAAGCTTTCCTTTGTGAGCTTTGGACAATCTTATCTGATATGTCCAGGTTCCTTATATTTATAACAAGTTATCTCATTATTTGCTTTTCTGTTTGAATATGAATCTGAATTATCTCCTCTATTTTTGGATCCTCGAAAGTTGTTTTGTCTGTTTCACCAAAGTTGTCTAACTTTTAAGGTTAGGAGAGATAGCTCATCCCCGTCATTAGAGTCTTCACAATCAGAGTTTTCATCTATAATTTGAATGACCTTACTGTCGCTACTGCGAAAATGAGGTGTCGGCACAACAGAAGAGTCGCCACCTATCGTTATTTATCCCTCAGAAAGGGAAAGGAAACAAACAGGAGAAACCTCGCGAAAACGAGACAAGACCGGTCATCGCAACCAAATCTCAGGATTCAGGAGTCAGTTACGCAAGGGGAAGGTATTAGCACCCCTCATGTCCATCGTACTCAATGGGATCCACGCTTGTTTGTTATCTGGACGGTTGATTTATTCTATCTACCTGTCAAGGCTGGTTTAAAACAAAACAAAAGAAAGAAAAAGGAGGACTCGACAGAGCATCGCGCTCTGGGCCTACGTATTCTCATCAAAGAAAATCAGAGTCAACGTAGTTCGGCTAACTACGGGCGGAGGGAAGGTTGCTTGCCAAGATATCGCATCTTGTGCCTACGTATTCTCATCAGAGAAATCAGAGCGAACGTAGTTCGGGATAAAACGGAACACAGGAAGTTCAATCATTTTTACCCGAGTAGGGTTAAACAACAGTTCTAGCAGTTAGGGGCGAAGCCTGTTTGCGGTGGGACTGAAGCTTAACGACACTCTTTTCTTCAGAAAAGTTCTTCTTGATTAACAGACCCCAAAGGGCAAAATGGTTTGAAAGTTTGTTTTCAGTCTTTTATGAAAGAAGTGTTTTTTAGTATGTTTGCAATTTCAATCGCACTAGAGACTATGACCTAGGAGTGAATGTGTCGCATGTCACCCAAAGGGTACCATACTAAACATCCTGACTATTGGAAAGAAACTCTCCAACAGTTATTTCCTAGATAGCTTAAGGCTCGTAGCGTACGAAAGCAATTAATCATAATTACTGTATCTTAAGCTATTTGAAGATGAGAAGAGAACGCAACAAAGGGGACTATCAAGATTCCTAGTTGTTATCATGCCAAGGATTCATCCTATGGTTGTGTTTTGAAATCGGGAACTCCTAGAAGTTGTCATGCAAAGGCTTCAGCCTACAGTCTAATCATCACTTCCTTATCAAAGTAAGTGAGAGCCCTAGGGGACCATGTCAATGGTAAACAAACAGAAACAGCAACAGTAAATAAAACATACAGCAATACAAGCAAGGCAAGGGAGACCAACTCAACCTCGAACCTAACAAACAACAGGCAAGGGATACCCACTCAACCTCGAACCTACAGACAAGCAGCACACAAGGGCAAGGGAGACCCACTCAACCTCAAACCCACAAGCAAGCAGCACACACAAGCACAAACAGACAATAATAAAAGAAAACAGCCAACTCCTGACAGCAACAGGAGTTCTCTACAGTAAAACAGACAGCAAGCTCCAAGTCATCTTCATGAAAGAGACCACCCTCAGGCTTTCATCTTCAATTGCAAGCATCAACTTGCTCTTCAAGCTTCTTCTCTATCTAACACATGTATCAACTTGTTCTTCCTTCAATCTCAAACTTAAACTTCACCTTCAGGCTTCAACCTCAAGCATCAACCTTCAATTGCAAGTATCAACTTGCTCTTCAAACTCCTCAAAACACAAGTATCAACTTGCTCCTCTTCTTCTCCAAACACAAGTATCAACTTGCCCTTCAAGCTTCAGCTTCCTCTTCAAATATCAATTTGGCCTTCTTCATTCTCAAGCTTCAGCTTCACTTGCAATCTTCAAGCAATCTTCAAGCAAGGAACTCCATCCTCAAGCAATCTTCAAGCAAGCCTCTAGCAAGGGAGAAAGATTCAGTGCCAAGATCAAGGCAAAATAGGGAGAAGCATGGTGGAAACCAAAGGATTCCACCATGGCACTCAACCACCTATCTTAGAAAGGAACCCTCAAAGGTTCTACCAATTTGTGATATACCACACATCCATCCAAAGGAGGGATGATGCCTTCACATTGGGACCTTGTATCATAGGGAAGAATGGGAGCAAACAATGCTTTCCATATTTAGTGAAACAAAGAAATCTATTCTAAAGCTTTCCCTAAAAACCCTAATTCCTATGAACTAAACAAAACTATCAAAAGGAAAGGAGAACTCCAAGCCAACCTCCACAATGCACTCCATAGCAGCTACAACATGCCCATGACATCCTTCAAGAAGAATCACCAGCTCCTCATGCACCAAAAGCCACCAAGAGGGCAAAACAAAACAAACACCTAACTAGGCGCACCAAAATGAACTACCTACTTGTAAATTCTAGCTAAAATAGCAAACCCAATTCTAAAAACTCTATAGCTTTTCCTAAGGGAACATGCAATTGTTAATAACCCATGGTCCAAATACCAGAGCCTAATTCAACTTCTAAATCAACTAATAAAATCCTAAACCTTAAGGTACTACAACTAAACCCTAAAAGGGGAACTCCTAAAGTTATACTCCTAAAACAGCACCTAAACTCATCACAAAAATGTGAGAAAAATTCTAGAGGGACATACATATCTAACCTAATCACAAGAAAAAGATCCAGCCAATAATCTACACCAATTGCTCAAACAAAATTCAACAAACAGATGAAGCAAATATTACAATTTTTATGTCAATAAAAATGTAGAAAAATCTAATAAAATGAAAATAAATGCTAATAATGATTTTTTGGTTTCTAAAATCTCTAAACACATTCAAGATTCACAGGAAAAAATCTCAAGATTTTAGGGTTATTATTTATATTTTTCATGAATTAAAATCAAACAAGCCAAAAATAAAGAAAATAAGAAAAAGAATGGGAAAATAATTAAATGCGCGTGGTGAATAGCAATGAACATCAGTTCAATTATTGGGTTGGGCCAAAAGGGGGTGTGTGAGTAGAAATCTGAGCGCTAAGCCCACTCAGAGTCACTTATTCAAACGCAGCGTTTTAGGAGGGGGTATGTGGCGTGATTTTGAACGCGCGATGAGTGTACCAAGTCCAAGTCTCAACAAGATCCAACGACCATGACATGTCTTCTTCATTTGAACTCAGATGGGAGGGAAAGTTCAGACAGTGGCTCAGGCGGTTACGCCACCGTCTTCTCCGGCGAGGGGGTACTTGCAGGTCAAGGAAAGTTATCAAATTATACATCACTCCACTCAAAATCTCACGCTGATCATGAATCTGGCCTCAGAATTTTCTAATTCCCTCTAGATATTAAAACCCGAAGCCAATTCCAAACTATGTCACAATCTTGAATCTCACTAAAACCTCACTTATGGACATGGATGTGATCCTCACCTCACACTGATCATCGTGCACTATCTCAATTCAATTAACACTCCAAGAATGGCTCAAACCAAGTCTCAACAGAATTCAGGTGTCAACCTATTTGGTCTCTAATCTTGCAATTCTTGATCCTAAATCCATCTACACCTCATCCTGAGCCTAACCACATATGCAATTCTATCTAGAACAGCTTAAATTATGCATAATCATGAGAAATACCAACCTGACTTTGAGCTTTGAACAGAGGTAGTTCTTGCACGATTCAACCTCCACAAAGGTGCAGATTCACTCCAAGATGTATGTAGAAGGCAATGGAATCCTCAATTTGCTCTGCAATGCTCTTGAATTCAGAAAACTATTTTCACTTGCTTCCTTGAAATTTCAATCTCACTCTCTGCCTCAGCCACGAATCAATCACCAACCTTAATTTGGAAGTGATCATGAACTTATATAAGGTGCAATGGAAGGTTCTAGGGGCCCAATCAAAGCCCAAAATCAGAGTTCCACATTTCAATTTTTCTCCAAAACTTCACTCATGGTGCCCACAAAATTGCACCAATTTTGCCTTCAGGAAGCTTCTAATATAATCCTTGTGAACTACTGAACTTGAATGGCTGTGATTTGTTCCTTGTTTCCATCTTATGGCTTGGATTTGAAGTGTGACTTCCTCATAAAGTAACAAAGCAAAAGGCCATGAAAAGGGACTCAAACTCAAATTCTAATGATGCCATTGTTTCCAAAATTCAATTTCCATTCAAAATGAGCTATTAATTTTTCTTATTTGCACAGATAACATTTATTTTGAATTTTTTACCTTTAATGCCTTTTAATTCTTCCCTTTTCAAAATTTCTTGAACCAAGTCTCTCCTTGAGCTATTTCAATGCATCCTTGATACATGGTTGAAGTTAAAATCCCATTTTGAGAAACTTTCAAGTTGAACAAAACTTCATTTGAGATGTCTAAGTTGGTGAAAATGACCCATAACCAAAAAGGACCTATAATCATAACTTCCCAAAATACCCTTGACTTGTCAAAGCCATAACTTGAGTTCTAAAAATCCTTTCAAGTACTTCTAGGACTTTTTGGAAAGATAAGGGAATAAGGAACAACATTCATGTTGGTCAAAAGTTCATAAGAATCATATTTCTAGGGAAAAAGTGTCATGCAAGTTGGTTGACTTTCAAGCTCCAAATTCACATGCCTCAGATGACCAGTAACTTGCCTGACTCATAACTTGAGTTCCATAAATCCCCTCAAGGACTTCTAGTACTCAAATTAAATCTAGGAACATCCTCTACAAGTCTCATGACCATCTCAAGGTGATATGAGGCTTGTATTTTGACTTATCGTGTCCTGAAGTTAGGCATCAAACTAGGGGATTTCACACTGTCAAGCATCGTAACCCTAGCTCTTACACTTATCAAACTCTTCAATCATGATGAGTTGACCTTGGAATCATCCCTTGGGCATCTCAACACATCAATCCATGGTAACATGGCCCTGAATGTAGGTCTCAACCTTCTTCAAACTCAACAGTTGACTTAGGGTTGACCAGTCAAACCCTAATTGCACCAATCTTAGAAAAAACTTCTCATACTTCCCATGATGACTTGTCTAAGCTTAAAGATGACTTTCAAGGAATATCATGGGATCTCCCAAGGCTTCAAGTCCATCTCTATGGATTCAGAATCATCTGAAGAATTCTCACAACTTTCAAGTTATGAGGCACACAATCTTGCATTCAATCCTCTCTCTAAGGGTCTTCTTACTTATCTGAGGAGGATATCAACCCTTGCACTTTTCAATAACATTATTCAAAGGCTCTCAAAACCTCATTAGCTTTCAATAGATGATCACATCTCTTGATCCATGCACACATGTCAATGCAATGCACATGCTAATGTTTAAATGAATGCAATGAAACATAAACCAAGTATGAAAAAGGTTAGGCAAAATTTGGGGTGCAACACTTACTCCTTTTTGGTTTTTACCTTAATGCAATAGACTTAACCCTTTTCTGAGGTTCATCTTCTTCTAGCTCTATTTTATGAATTTTGAGTGAGCTAACTAATTCTTCAAGACTTATGTTGTTCAGATCCTTTGACAGCTTTAGTGCAGTAACCATTGGTCTTCATTTCTTAGTAAGACTTATTACAATTTTCTTAGCATGATATGCAGTAGTATACCATTTGTCCATAACTTTGAGTCCTGCTACTAGGGTTTGGAATCTTGAAAACACAGATTCAATAGTTTCATTTTCTTCCATCTTGAAGGCTTCATATTTCTGGACCAACACAAGAGCTTTGGTTTCCTTGACTCGAGTATTGCCTTCATGTTTCATTTTTAAAAAATAACGAATATCCTTTGTTGTATCTCTATTAGTAATCTTTTCATACTCATCATATGAAATAACATTTAGAAGAATGGTTCTTGCTTTGTGATGATTTATGAAATCTTGCTTTTGCTCATCACTCATTTTGCTTCTTGGAATTGGCATTCCAATAGCAGAAAATGGTGTTTTGTAACCATTTGTCACTATATCCCAAATATCTGCATCATATCCAAGAAAGAAACTTTCTATTCTATTTTTGCAGTAGTCAAACTTTTCTCCATAAAATACAGGAGGCTTGGCGCTGTAACTATCTCTTTTGTTTGTGTTGGAAGTGACTGTAAGGTTTTCTCACGCTGGATCTCTCTACACGATTAAGTGTTTGATATGAAAATCAATAAAAGAGTTGGAGCTCTGATTCCAATTAAAGGTTGAGAAAAACATAAGAAAGGAGGTTTGAATTGGGTTTTACAAATTTTTAATTGACTTGATCACACACACATGCAAATAAGGTAAGGACTGTAAAAGAAGGAACATAATTAGTTTATATTGGTTCACTGTTCACAAAGCTAATACAGTCCACCTTCCAAGGTGATTTTGCCTTCTCACAAGGACTTAATCCACTAATCTTTGATAATATTACAACATCCTCTAAGTCATCAACAACTTAGCCCTCTCGAGTCTATTGACTAACACACTTAGTCACTCAAGGAAAATTCACCACCAACCTCAAAATTGCTCAACAACAACTTAGCCCTCTCGAGTTTACTAACTAACAAACTTAGTCATTCAAGGAAACTTCACTTTAAAATTGTTACAAGAATGTTTGCAACAGTGCCTCTTATCGCTACGCAAAAAATGACACAAAGGGGTTGTTTTTTTATTATAGTGCTTGCCAATGATTGGGGCCCTTGTGCCTACGTATATTCACTTGTAGGAAGTGAAGAATCAGAGCATTTGTAGTTCATGGGACTATGGGTGAAAAAAGGGAATTTTTGAGCGAACGATGCTAACGTGCGCATTCTAACATTTAGGTGTATTGTGACTCGCTCATAGAGTCTTAGGCGTTACCTATTTGCGGTAGAAAGGATGTAACATGTCCTTGGGTTAAAAGGTATGGATGACTAAAGGTGGGAAAGAAAGAAAAATGCTTGCTAGGATTTTCGCAATCCTATGCCTACGTATTCTCAACAAGTGTGAGAAATCAGAGCAACCGTAGTTCGGCTGTGAAATGGTTGTTTGTTGGTTGTTTTTATACCATGAAAAAGGGTTTTCTGATTGATGCCCTAAGGCGAAAAGAAGTTTGATGAGTTGATGTTTATTTTTTAGGTTTTTTAAGAGAAATTATTCTTGGTTAGGATTACACAAAAGACTTTGGATAGAGATGAATGTTTCGAATAACCAAGTCGAGTGCCTTGTATTCACAACATTCGAAATGAATGTAGGAGGGTTTCATTCTCATTCCTTCTCCACCACCTTAAAGTCCATGGTGTATAATCCTAATCACATATTTATTGTATTTTGGATTTTTATGATAAAAATTACCTCTTGATGTTGGATCAAGGGTTTTATTATTGGTAAAAATATTTGAAATGAGGCGAGCAAGGTCGATGGTGATGCACAAGGAAATTGACTTACAAGGTTGAGAATGGCTCGATAAAATAGAGAGTTTATTTTTGTTGTGGTGATATGAAATTTAAATGAAATTAAATAAAATCAAATAAATTAGATGCTAAAAATGAAGAAATGCCTCACCCAAGGCTTGAACCCAAGACCTTGGGGTCATGGGCTTAAAACTTAGCCAATGCATCCATTTCAGGCATGTGTTATGTGTTGGAAAAAGAAAGTAAAATATTAAAATGGTGAAAAATCATGAAAACGCGCAAAAAAGTGCCCTTACTGAGGGTCGAACACAGGTTCACGCGCATATCAAACTTCTTATGGGCAAGGTTACAACCACTGGGGTGGAGATACATCCACTGTACCAAGCCACCCCATATGGATATGTACCAAGAATGGCGCGCAGGCTGGGCATTCTCCAAGGCAAGCCAAGGAAAAAACTCAAAAGCGGTTTCATCATAACTCTTTCAATTCTCCACCAAATTTCATGAAATTTTAGTCTAACTTGCTTGATTTTTCATGAGGATCATGATGGTGCCACCCAAATTTTAAAATGATGCATACATAATGAAATTCTAAGGAAGATGCATAATGGAGTTTTGAGATGCATTTTGAGACTTATGGACCAAACCAGATGCCAACAATCCAAGTTTTAAACCTGCACAACCCTCAAGTATGCACCAGATCAAGTTCCAACAAAAGTTTAAACGAAAAGGGAAAAAGATAAGGATCTGGCATATGAGTTGCATCCAAGAATATGAATTGGACTTAACCAAAACAGGATGATAAAACAAAGGGTGAATTCAAGATGATCAAGATGAGTTCCAATCAACACACTTTTACAAAGACAAAGCCATGACAGTCATTTGAAAGAGATCAAGATGATCCAAAAAAACACTTGCTTAGAACACAAACATCAAGACTTGGTGATATAATATACAACAGCCAACAGTAGTCCAAAACCTTGTCATGCTCTTAATTAAAACAAGTTAACAAACATAAATCCTGACAGAACCAAAAACATTTTTCTAACCATAGCCCAAATTGATGTTTTTAACAAGTTTGTCATGACAACTTTCCAATGAAAGATTACTACCTCCAAACAATTTAAGGTAGCAAAGATACAACCAAGATCAGGTTGATCATCAGCCCCTCATATGGATCATTCCAGCATTGGACACAACCCCAAACCAATCACCAATCTTACTCTAAAGGCTAACATGCACTCAATGCAAATGACAGGTATTTGGAGAAGCCAATCTTGAAACAGGTTTAAACAAAAAAAAAGGTTGCAAACTCAGCACTTGAATTCAAAGCAGGATCTCATGATTTGGCACCATTATGCACTTACAAACTTTTTCAATCACACATGATAATAACTGCTACTAAACAAGTTATAGCAGTAACCAGACATACATGGAAAAACATGGAAGCAATGGACCAAATCTCAACATCAAATGGTCAATAACATGAAATCTGGCCTGTGAAGCTTTATGCATCATGCCATAATACTATGGCCAAGGATTTTAACAGCCATTGCCAAAGCAAACAGCTACAAATCAGAGATCAAACTAACTCAACCTGGAAGCAATTAGGCCATGAACCAAGCAACTGACATTCTGATAAGGACAGAGGTTGACCATCATAGAAAAATATATGCTTCAACAACATCATTATTTCAACATTGGACATGAGTTGGCAAACTCCAGTTTCAAAACAGTTTTGGACAGCACATGATCAAGAGTTTAAAGTCACCACATCAATGCACCATGCATTCTAACAACCTACATCAATGCCTTTACAAAGACAACAACATTGCCCTAATGACAGTCTAACAGCAACTACTCATGGTATTGGTTTCACACATTTTGACAACATACTTAATAACTTTAACATGATAATGTACAAACCAATCTCAACCACAAAACAACACATGATAAAGCATACTAGTGAATGAGTTCAAAATAACATACCTCTTGTAGTCCTTACTATGCTAGCAGCCAAGAAAACCAAAGATCCTTCCCTTTTGACCACATTTAAAAGGGTTACTTCCTCTTGAAGAAATAGGCAACCTTAATGGACAGTTGGAGCAAATGAGATTCCAGCTGTTGTTTTAGGTTATGTACCGTTGGTATGACCTAAATGGAGAGTGTTAAAAGTGTCATAATGATGGAAAATGGTTTATGTAGGGATTTGGCATGGTGTGCATAAAAGTCAAACTTAGGTGTGTGAGAAGTTGACTTTTAGATTTATGGTGTTTTTGATGAAACTAATTATTGGAATAGTTTCAAATGGTGATTTTTAGTTTATGTGGATGGTCTTTATGGTGGTTTCATGGCTAGAAATGATATTAGTGTGAAAAATGCAAAGAGGCAATTTTTGGTGGTTTTGTGAGTTTCTTCACTTTCAAGCAAGAAAAGTAAGAATGAGAGCTATGTTTTTCTGGTTTTTTGGATACCTCTGGTGTCTTGAAGAGTGGAAGGAAGCATCTACTTAAAGGCCACGAGAAGAGTTTGGGGAAGATTTGGTTTTTCTGCCTTTGAAGGGAGATTTTGGAAGAAAATCCATCCAAGATCGTGTGGAAGCTTTGCATATCAGTTCCTTGGCTCAATGCAGGGAAAAACTCAAGTGAAATGAAGGAAATGAGGTGACTGAAGTGAGGCTAGTGTGTAGGGGACTGCAGCTGCAACTTGCCTGCCAACTTGAAAAGCCTTCAAACTCTCATTCTTTCTGCATTTTATAACCATCAACCTCTCTAAATATCGTATTAAGACATGATCCAATGGTTGAGAATGATCTAAGTGGCTGAAAAGTGAATTTATGGAAAAGTTGAAATGGTGCATTCAAGTGTTGGGACCCCATCTTTCTGGATACGAAACTCTCAGCTCATAAGGGCTATGAAGAAGTTCTAGTACTTTTTGGAAAGCCCTCATGGAGCTCTACAAATTTCATGTTTACATGATCTTCATAATCCAAGTGGAACTAGGTCAAAAATCCCCTAAACGTTGGCTGAAAACATGCCTAACAAGACCAAAAACTTAGAATTTTTTATAAGTTTTTTCTCCCTCTTTTTGACCATAACTCCAAACCTATGAATTTTTTACACATGGACCACTGTAATACTTTTGTAGGAATTGTCAAGAAATTTCCAACAAGCTTTGAACCACTCCATTTGGACATATGGTTAAGAAGTTATGGCTTTGCCCTTTTGAAAATCCTACTTTCCCGACTTTTCGATTAATTCTAAATTCTTGATCCAATGGTCAACAAACTTCATGATTAGATATGACATAATATTGGGGACATAATTGGCTTCAATTTTGGGTCAAAACCCTGTTGGTCAATGGGTTGACTTTTCAGTCAGACAAACCGAACGATCGAAAACCTCTGAATCAATTGTCGATGTTTTGGATTCCCTTAGGCCTTGAAACTTCTTGTGTAGACTTCTTTGGATCATATGAATCTTATGGACCATGATTCAAGCTTTGGAACACATTTTAGGTCAAAACTCAAATTTGCAGTTGACTTTTTAATTAGGAAACCCTAATTAGGGTTCTTGCTCTGCATTGTCTCAATTCTCTTTGTAGCCACCTCAAATTGGATTCATACTTGACTCAATAGAGTATTATTGATGATGTACCTCCTCTTCCATGTAGTCCAATGATAGGAAAATTATCTTATTTAGAATAAAAAAAATAATCGACACAATCCTTACCTCGTGAACCCACATGCTCGATATGCAATAAAACAATGTATGATATAACAAATGTTGGGTATAAAAGGTTAAAGGTGAAAATGAGGGTGTGACAACTGCCCGTATTTAATCCTCTTGGACCTGAATGTCTGGAGGATAAAGGTGCTCAAACATTCATGGTAGAAGAGAATTAAATACTAGAATACCCGGGATTTTCAACTGGAGAGGTGTGGGATGAAAGTAGACAGTCAGCAAGATGGCTTGAAGAAGGTGTCTGTTAGTGAGGAAGGGTTAAGGGGGATATGATGATATGCTTGAGATGCAATGCGGAATGAACATGAGTGTTTTTCCAGCCAGAAGGGGAGACCTCTCGTAATAGGGAATCATAATTGGCCAAGAGATATTCCTTCTACAGAAGATAGAGAGGACTCTAAAATATTGAAATATGAGATATTCCTTCTACGAAAGGTAGAGAGGACTCTAAAAATATGGAAATATGATATATTCCTTCTATGAAAGGTAGGGAGGACTCAAGAAAATGGATTTTGAGATATTCCTTCTACGAAAGATAGAGAGGACTCTAAAATATATGGAAATGTGAGATATTCCTTCTACGAAAGGTAGGGAGGACTCAAGAAAATGGGTTTTGAGACATTCCTTCTACGAAAGATAGAGAGGATTCTAAAATATTGAAATATGAGATATTCCTTCTACGAAAGGTAGAGATGACTCTAAAAAATATGGAAATGAGAGATATTCCTTCTACGAAAGGTAGAGAGGACTCTAAAAATATGGAAATGTGAGATATTCCTTTTACGAAAGGTAGGGAGGACTCAAGAAAATGGATTTCGAGATACTCCTTCTACAAAAGATAGAGAGGACTCTAAAATATTAAAATATGAGATATTCCTTCTACGAAAGGTAGAGAGGACTCTAAGAAATATGGAAATATGAGATATTCCTTCTAAGAAAGGTAGAGAAGACTCGAAAAATATGGAAATGTGAGATATTCGTTCTACGAAAGGTAGGGAGGACTCAAGAAAATGGATTGTGAGATATTCCTTCTACAAAAGGTAGAGAGGACTCTAAAAATTGGTTTTCCTCTTACCAAAGGCAAGGAGGATTCTTGAACAAAAGGTTTGGAGAAAATGTTTCCTTCTACAAAAGGTAGAGAGGACTCTGAAACAAAAGGTTTGAAGACAAATATTCCTTCTACAAAAGATAAAGAGGATTCCAAAACAAAAGGTTTGAAGACATGATAAATCCTTCTACATCAAGTAGAGGAGACTCCCTTGGGAGAATACGATCATATTTCCTTCTGTAATGGAAGAAAGGACTCTAGAACAAAAGGTTAGGAGAAGAAGTTCCTTCTACAAAAGATAGAGAGGACTCTAGAACAAAAGGTTCAGAGATAATTCCTTCTACAAAAGGTATATAGGAGACTCCCTTAGGATAGGACGACCATACTTTCTTCTGCGACAAGTAGGAAAGACTCCTGAACAAAAGGTTAGGAGAAAACGTTCCTTCTATAAAAGGTAGAGAGGACTCCAGAACAAAAGGTTCAGAGATGATTCCTTCTACATCAAATAGAGGAGACTCCCTTGGGAGAATATGATCGTATTTCCTTCTGTAACGTCAGAAAGGACTCTAGAATAAAAGGTTAGGAGAAAACGTTCCATCTACAAAAGGTAAAGAGGACTCTAGAACAAAAGGTTTGGAGATAATTCCTTCTACAAAAGGTAGATTGGAAACTCCCTCAGGAGAGGACGATTATACTTTCTTCTGCGAGAAGCAAAAAAGACTTCTAAACAAAAGGTTAGAAGATAATTTTATTCTATAAAAGGTAGTGAGGATACTTACAAAAGGTAAGTTGACAAGAACCTGTACAAAAGGTACGGTAGGTCTTACTAAAGACAAGTTGAATCTGTTGCGAAAGGGAAGGTGGAGATATTTCGTGAAAGAGACACGAGAAGAGTCACAAAAAGTAAGTTGAGGGAAATAACCATCCTCTTGCAAAGGGTAGAGGAAACTTGTATAGGGTATTAGAACATCATTTGACCTCACAGGAACAACGGAGAAGATGATATTCTTTAAGTATGGCGACCATTCAGTTCTTGGCCACATAGGCATCAAGCATCTGAATTGATCTAAGATATCCAAAATAAAGTTTTGTCGCGTGCAAAAGACAGCGAAGAAACGCTTACGAAAGAAAAGCGAAGATAAAAGACTTCACACGAAAGGCAATGAAATCCCTTATGAAAGGTAAGGTGACTCCTATGCGAAAGGCAGAGAGGAGATACTTCGTGAAAAAGACACGGAAAGACTTACAAAAGGCAAGTGAAGGGTAATAACCATCCTCTGGCAAAAGGCAGAGGAAATTTGCATAGGGTATTAGAATGTCATTTGACCTAACAGGAACAACGGCGGAGATGAGATACTTTAAGTATGGCGACCATTAAGTTCTTCGCCACATAGGCATCAAGCGTCCAAATTGACCGAAGATACCCAAAAAAAACTTTGTCGCGTGTAAAAGACAGCGAAGAAACGCTTACCAAAGGAAAGTGAAGGGAAAAGATTTCACGCGAAAGGAAATGAAATCCCTTATGAAAGGAAAGGTGAGAAGATATCTCAAAATGGACTTACAAAAGGTAAGTGAATGGGTAATAACCATCCTCTAGCAAAAGGCAGATGAAATTTGAATAGGGTATTAGAACATCATTTGACCTCATAGGCACAACGGTGGAGATGACATTCTTTAAGTATGGCGACCATTCAGTTCTTGGCCACATAGGCATCAAGCATCCGAATTGATCTAAGATACCCAAAATAAAGTTTTGTCGCGTGCAAAAGACAGCGAAGAAACGCTTACGAAAGGAAAGCAAAGGGAAAAGACTCCACGCGAAAGGCAATGAAATCCCTTATGAAAGGTAAGGTGACTCCTCTGCGAAAGGCAGAGAGAAGATACTTCGTGAAAAAGACACGGAAAGACTTACAAAAGGCAAGTGAAGGGTAATAACCATCCTCTGGCAAAAGGCAGAGGAAATTTACATAGGGTATTAGAACGTCATTTGACCTCACAGGAACAACGACGGAGATGACATTCTTTAAGTATGGCGACCATTCTATTCTTCGCCACATAGGCATCAAGCATCCAAATTGACCGAAGATACCCAAAACAAATTTTTTGTCGCGTGTAAAAGACAACGAAGAAACGCTTACAAAAGGAAAGTGAAGGGAAAAGATTTCACACGAAAGGAAATGAAATCCCTTAAGGAAAGGTGAGAAAATATCTTAAAATGGACTTACAAAAGGTAAGTGAATGGGTAACAACCATCCTCTGGAAAAAGGCAGAGGAAATTTGCACAGGGTATTAGAACATCATTTGACCTCACAGGCACAATGACGGAGATGACATTCTTTAAGTATGGTGACCATTCAGTTCTTGGCCACATAGGCATCAAGCGTCCAAATTGATCCAAGATACCCAAAACAAAAGTTTTGTCGTGTGTAAAAGACAATGAAGAAACGCTTACAAAAGGAAAGCGAAGGGAAAATATTTCACACGAAAGGCAATGAAATCCCTTACGAAAGGAAAGGTGAGAAGATATCTCAAAATGGACTTACAAAAGGTAAGTGAAGGGATAAACACTCTTAAAGGATCCTACCAGGATGTCCACAAGAAATTTGCGTCTTTGAGAATGACTGGCTAAGCACATATGTAACGATGTAGGATGTATGCAAAATGTCATGGGTGTTACGGGTGATAGACGTGCCAAGTATGGTTGGGCTTTTGTTTTGGGTGTCAATCAAGGCTGGGCTTTAAGGGTGAACTACCAGACGAGAATTGGTCTTTACAGGGTAGGCTACCAGGCAAGAACTGGTGGCAAAAGGGTTAAGTTGTCAGACAAGAACTGACTCCTTGTTTTATTATCAGATGAGAACTGTTTTTACAGTTTTCCAGACAAGAACTGGACTTTGAAGGAGAAATTGGCTACCTGACGGGAACTGGAGTTTAAAGGTAGGCTAAAGAAAATGGTGATTTGGTCGGGTGGACCAATAGCATGATTTACCAACACTCGTCTTGAACTCAACGGAGATTGTCGATGGGTGGTAGAGCTTGCTTAAGAAGCTTAAAGGTGTGGAAAGGACTTACCCCAGTTTTAGTTCAACTTGCCCCAATTTTGGAAGGATCTTTGGAAAATTTTCTTTAAAAGAGAGATTGGAGGTAGCTTTCCAGGAGATGACCTTGAGATGGCGTGCCCCAGAATCTTGCATGATGGAGGGATTAGTCCTTGATTAACTGACTCTTGGAGTGATGGGCTTCGATGCACTCATGAGGTAGCTTATCCCAAAATGAGCGTTGAAGCGACATAACTTATGCTGATTTAGCGTCAGAGGGATTTTTCCTTAATCAAAAATTATGGGTGGCCTGCCCCTAGTTGATGGAGTCTTGAGATGATTCTTTCTTATCAACTGATTCTTAAATGATTTTCCCCATAATCCAACAATGCTTGGGGATTTTCTCCAGACTGGCCGACTCCATAATTATTAGATGTAAATGCCCCTGATCCATAGGCCTGCGAGGTGCTCTTGATTCTAGTCAATTCTGATGAATAGTCAAGTTCTCTCTGATTGCTCCTTGATGGAATTTCCTTGATGTCAAATACCGACTTGTAATTTAAATTGTTTATTCACAAATTGTAATTTTAATGTGATTCTCATGCAAATTTTAAAAACTAATCATTATTGGAATGATGTGAAAGTGCATGACAAATGGACCCTTAGTCCAAATGTGGTGTTGATTTAGTTGGCGTGAAAGATATAGCAAAAGAATGACACCAATACTGAAGATTAGCAAATATGTGGGGAGTCAGATTACACAACCTTGTTGTAACATGCTTTCAGAATAAATCCCACCTCAATTAGGTCTTTTGAGGGCTGTAACATGGTCTGGTTCACGGTTATTGAAACAAAAGATATAAGGCTCAAAGTTTTATTTTAAACCCATCCCTCCTTCGTGATGACTTCCAGTCCTATGTTCACATAATTTGGTACACACATTTCTAGAGTTTAACGGTGTGAGACTGAAGATGAAAATTCAAGACTTGCTTGAAATGGAAATCACTTTATTTTGCTTTTGATGGATGTCAGCAACCCTTTGACGTCTGACATGGTGGTCACTGAATCTTATTTTGCTTCGAGGATTTGAGGGTCTCTTTTGATTTATTTATTTTTCGGTCCCTAACTTTTGCCTGAGTCACCTCTTTAGGTGTTTTACTTATCGAGATTTTCTTTTAATATATTTTTTGAAAGGCTTGTGACTGTCAAGTCATTGTTCGTTGAAGAACAACCGCCATAACAGGAGATTTTATCCTGAAATTGAACGTGTAGTCAGATTAATTGAACACTACCCATGCCCCAAGTTTATCATAAGGGTTTAAATCCGAAGGAAACTCCTACTTCTAGGCTCAAAGTGGTTATTTAGGGATTAACTCCTTATCTCTCCAGTGTTTAGGGGATTTGAAACAATGCTTGTACATCATCAGCAGGATTTTTTCCGAAAGCATACAATTGCAATCATGGGTATTTCATTTTCGTCATCCTCCCTCCAATTTTTGCTAAAACAAAGGTTTGATAAAATAAGTGGACAAGATGTAAATTAATCTTTTGTTTCTCCTTTTTTTTTATATAAGTGAAGAAAAGATGAGCGAATGCGACATGATTAATTCAAAAAGCATGATTACTTCATTAATATTACCATTCAAAACAAACAATGTTGAAAAACAAGTAGCAAATAACAGGAAATAAACTTCAAATGCCTAGAAATGATAAGATCTAAAAATTTCCAGCATTGGGTACTGGGCTTTTTCTTTCTTGACTTGTAGTTGGGCTAGCCTTCTTGCTCATTGGGATCACCATGATAACCTTTTCCACTCCCTCTCTCAGAATTTCCTTCCGTGATAGAAACTGATGAGCTTGCCGGACCAGATGAAGGTTTAACGTTGATTTGAAGACCTTGAGGCATAAATGAAATTGATCTTGACTCAATCAACCCTTGTACCTGGTACTTTAAACTTTTACAATCCTCAATCGTGTGTCCAGGTGCTCCAGAGTGGAATACACACCTGACATTTGCATCATAGCTTAGAGGAGGCGGTGTTGGAGGAGGACCAAGTTCTCTTAGCTTTACCAATGAGTTACTGAGCAACAAAGGGAGGAGTCAATTGTATGACATAGAAATTGGGTCAAAGCGTTTCTCTGGACTCCTTGGTTTGTTCTGGCCTCCTTGGGCAAAGTTCCGCCGTTGATCTGGATATTGATTCTTACTCTGAGGTCGGTTCCTATGACTTGACGGAGGATCAGGTAATGTTCGTCGATAGGTATGCTTTGTAGGTCCAAGTGGTAGGTCATGTTCATAAGGCATCTTTTTACTTGAGGGGGTTTTAAGCACTTCCATAGGATCAGGCATTTTTGTGACAACAACTGGTGTTGGGTTACTTTCCTTCCTCATCAGTGTTTGCAGGATCTCTATAATCAAGTTCATCTGAGTTTTCAGTTGTTTGACCTCCTCTTTTAACAACTATTGGCATTTTTGAAGCTCTTCCATAGTGATATGAGACATGTTCCTAATTCGGAGCGTGTGTCAGAAAATCAGCTAGCCAAGTGTAGAAACAAAATGTGGTATGAGGTTTTCGGGAAATGGTATGCAGAATGTAGATGCAATGCACATGCAATGGATTAAATGCACTAGGATGTAACACACTTATTCTGATTCTTTAGTACATGGGACCACAGATCAAAGATACAGATCGAGGATAAAAGTTAATTGATCGTAATACAAGGTTCTCACCAGGTGTGGTCTAAGGTTTAAAGGGAACCCAAAATCATAGGTTCACACGAATGTTTTATCACATACGACATGAGTATGTCAATTGATAACTCCATCACATGAACCTCATTTGGGTGAGATCTTTTGTATCGAACCTCGCGAGAAGAGCTTCTCGGGGACCCATACTACGAGACCATCGACACTGGGTTCTAGACAAGGTTCTCACCAGGTGTGGTCTAAGGTTTACTAGGGATTCCAGAGTCATGGATTCATATGACTATTCCTCATACACGACATGAATATGTTTGATGATGAGTCCATCACGTGAACCTCTTTTGGGTGAGGTCCACGTATCGAACTACGCGAGAAGAGCTTCTCGGGGACTCACACTACGAGACCAACGACACTGGGTTCTAGACAAGGATTTCAGAGTCATGGACTTCCTTGACTGTTTGTTACGTATGTCAATCATTTCCAGGCAACAACTCCATCAACAAAATCTTTTCTGAATGAGGTCTTCGTATCAATCCATACGAGAAGAGCTTCTCGAGGACCAATACTACGTGACCATCAATCTTAGTTGGCTAACGGTTTAAGGTCTTAAAAAAGGTCCTTAGGGTAATAGATTCCCAAGAAAACATTGACCAAACACGCCAAGAGTTTGACGGTTTTCATTATTCTCAAAGGAATTTACTCTAAACGAGGTTCTCGTATCAAATATCACGAGATGAGCATCTCCGAAGCCCATACTACTCAACCTCTCCTATCTCAATTTTAAAACTCTAGACTCGGGTATAGAGTCTTTCCCTCAAGTTTGCCACCAAAGTATCCAATCCATACCACGACGAATGAAACCAAATACGGTGAGATACAATTGAATAAATAAGGAAAGCTATAAACAAGCAAATAAAATGAAATAACCCAAACACGCAAAAACGACCTAGGTTAGGCTTGAATCGCTTAGGAAAAGTCCCCAACAGAGTCGCCAGCTGTCGCTACGCGAAAAATGACACAGAGTCGCCACCGAATTTTATTTATCCCAAGGAGGAAATGGGAAATAGGGATAAAACCTTTAGGAAAAGAGCATGGTCATCACAACCAAGTCTTAGGGTTCGGGAGTCGGTTATACGAGGGGAAGGTATTAGCACCCCTTGCATCCATCGTACTCGATGAGAACCTTCTAGGTTGTTTTGCTTGAGTGGGTGTTTTTAATCTAAAAGTTTGCTTGTTTTTAAAAGAAAAAGGGGTTGTTTTTTATTATAGTGCTCACCAAGGATTGGGGCCCTTGTGCCTACGTATATTCACTTGTAGGAAGTGAAGAATCAGAGCATTCGTAGTTCATGGGACTACGGGTGAAAAAAAGGGAAGTTTGGGCGGATGATGCTAACGTGTGCATTCTAGCAGTTAGGTGTACTGCGGCTCGCTCATGGAGTCTTAGGCGTTACCTGTTTGGGGTAGAACAGACGTAACATGTCCTTGAGTTAAAAGGTATGGATGACTAAAGGTGGGAAAGAAAGAAAAATGCTCGCTAGGATCATTGCAATCCTATGCCTACGTATTCTCAACATGTATGAGAAATCATATCAGTCGTAGAAATGGTTATTTGTTGGTTGTTTTTATACCTTGAAAAAGGGTTTTCAGATTGATGCCCTAAGGCGAAAAAAGTTTGATGAGTTGATGCTTATTTTTTAGGTATTTTAAGAGAAATTATTCTTGATTAGGATTACACAAAGGACTTTGGATAGAGATGAATGTTTCGAATAACCAAGTCGAGCGACTTGTATTCAAAACATTCGGAACGAGTGTAGGAGGGTTCCATTCTCATTCCTTATCCACCACCTTAAAGTCCATGGTGTATAACCCTAATCACATATTTATTGTATTTTGGATTTTTATGAGAAAAAGTACCTCTTGATGTTGGATCAAGGGTTTTATTGTTGGTAAAAATATTTGAAATGGCGCGAACAAGGTTGATGGCGATGCACAAGGTAGTCGACTTACAACGTTGAGAATGACTCGATAAAATGGAGAGTTTATTTTTGTTGTGGTGATATGAAATTTAAATGAAATTAAATAAAATCAAATAAATTAGATGCTAAAAATGAAGAAATGCCTCACCCAAGACCTTAGGGTCATGGGTTTAAAACTTAGCCAATGCATCCATTTAAAGCATGTGTTAAGTGTTGGAAAAAGAAAGTAAAATATTAAAATGATGAAAAATCATGAAAACACGCAAAAAAAAGTGCCCTCACTGAGGGTCTAACACGGGTTCACGCGCATAGCAAAGTTCTTATGAGTGAGGTTAAAACCACTGGGGTGGCGATATATCCATTTTACCAAGCCACCCCATATGAATATGTACCAAGAATGGCGCGCAGGCTTGGCATTCTACAAGGAAAGCCAAGGCAAAAACTCAAAAGCGGTTTCATCATAACTCTTTCAATTCTCCACCAAATTTCATGAAATTTTAGTCTAACTTGCTTGATTTTTCATGAGGATCACGATGGTGCCACCCAAGTTTTAAAATGATGCATACATAATGAAATTATAAGGAAGAGCATAATGGAGTTTTGAGATGCATTTTGAGACTTATGGACCAAACCAGATGCCAACAATCCAATCTTTAAACCTGCACAACCCTCAAGTATGCACCAGATCAAGTTCCAACAAAAGTTTAAACCAAAAGGGAAAAAGATAAGGATCTAGCATATGAGTTGCATCCAAGAACATGAATTGGACTTAACCAAAACAGGATGATAAAACAAATGGTGAATTCAAGACCAATAATGGTCTGCTCATGCTTGGAATGTGTTGTAGATCAAGTTCTAACCAAAAGATGATCCAAAATACCAATAGAACAAAAAAGGGTACATGAGCTGCAGCGTAATCATGAGTTGAACCTCAATAACACAGCATGGTCAAAGCAAAGTATTCTTGGTATTTCAATCCAATTTGATGAATTCCAATCAACACACTTTTACAAAGACAAAGCCATGACAGTCATTTGAAAGAGATCAAGATGATCCAAAAAACACTTGCTTAGAACACAAACATCAAGACTTTGTGATATAATATACAACAACCAACAGTAGTCCAAAACCTTGTCATGCTCTTAATTAAAACAAGTTAACAAACATAAATCCTGACAAAACCAAAAACAGTATGCTAACCATAGCCCAAATTGATGTTTTTAACAAGTTTGTCATGACAAATTTCCAATGAAAGATTGCTACCTCCAAATAACTTAAGGTAGCAAAGCTACAACCAAGATCAAGTTGATCATCAGCCCCTCATATGGATCATTCCAGCATAGGACACAACCCCCAACCAATCACCAATCTTACTCTAAAGGCTAACATCCACTCAATGCAAATGACAGGTATTTGGACAAGCCAATCTTGAAATAGGTTTAAACGGAAAAAAAGGTTGCAAAATCAGCACTTGAATTCAAAGTTGGATCTCATGATTTGGCACCATCATGCACTTACAAACTGTTTCAATCACACATGATAACAGTTGCTACTAAACAAGTTATAGCAGTAACCAAACATACATGGCAAAGCTTGGCAGAAGTGGACCAAATCTCAACATCAAATTGTCAATAACATGAAATCTGGCCTGAGAAGCTTTATGCATCATGCCCTAATACTATGGCCAAGGATTTTAACAACCATTTCCAAAGCAAACAGCTACAAATCAGAGTTCAAACTAACTTAGCCTGGCAGTAATTAGGACATGAACCAAGCAACTGGCACTCTGATAAGGACAAAGGTTGACCATCATGGAATAATATATGCTTCAACAACATCATTATTTCAACCTTGGACATGAGTTGGCAAACTCCACTTTCAAAACAGTTTTGGACAACACATGATCAAGAGTTTAATGTCACCATATCAATTCTCAATGCACCATACATTCCAATAGCCTACATCAATGCCTTTATAAAGATAACAACATTGCATTAATGACAGTCTAACAACTACTCATGGTATTGGTTTCACACATTTTTACAACATACTTAATAACTTTAACATGATAATGTACAAACCAATCTCAACCACAAGACAACACATGATAAAGCATACTAGTGAATGAGTTTAAAATAACATACCTCTAGTAGTCCTTACTATGCTAGCAGCCAAGAAAACCAAATATCCTTCCCTTTTGACCACACATAAAAGGGTTACTTCCTCTTGAAGAAATAAGCAACCTTATTGGACAGTTTGAGAAAATGAGATTCCAGCTGTTGTTTTATGTTATGTACAGTTGGTATGACCTAAATGGAGAGTGTTCAAAGTGTCATAATAAGGGAAAATGGTTTATGTAGGGATTTGGCATGAAGTGTGCATAAAAGTCAAACTTAGGTGTGTGAGAAGTTAACTTTTAGATTTATGGTGTTTTTGATGAAACTAATTTTTGGAATAGTTTCAAATGGTGATTTTCAGTTTGTGTGGATGGTCTTTATGGTGGTTTCATGGCTAGAAATGATATTGTTGTGAAAAATGCAAAGAGGCAATTTTTGGTGGTTTTGTGACTTTCTTCACTTTCAAGCAAGAAGAGTAAGAATGAGAGCTATGTGTTTCTGGTTTTTTTGGATAGCTCTGGTGTCTTGAAGAGTGGAAGGAAGAATCTATTTATAGGCCACTGTCGCTACTGCGAAAAAACGGTGTCGGCAATGACAGAAGAGTCGCCACCGTGAGTTATTTATCCCAAAAGAGGGAAAGGAAACGCTCAGAGAAAACGTAATGCAAAGAAGGGAAAGGAATGGTCATCACAACCAAATCCTGGATTCAGGAGTCGGTTACGCAAGGGGAAGGTATTAGCACCCCTCACGTCCGTCGTACTCGACGGGATCCACGCTTGTTGTCTATCTAAAAAGGTGTGTTTAAACTATCTACGCTAAAGGCTTAGGGACAAAAGAAAAGAAAAATGACTCGGTAGAACACAACAGTTCTATGCCTACGTATTCCTGTCTGAAACGAGAAATCAGAGTCAACGTAGTTCGCCTAACTACGGGTGAAGGGGGGAAGGTTGCTCGCCGAGATATCGTATCTCGTGCCTACGTACTTTCATACGGCATGAAAGATCAGAGCAAACGTAGTTCGGGCTATGAAAGACACAAGTTTGCCTAACAACTTTTTATCCAAGTAAAGTTAACATATGGTTCCAGCAGTTGGTGTTTGCAGCTCGACCTTTGGAGACTTAGGCGTTTACCGTTTCGCGATAGAACCGAAAGTTAACAGAACTTTCTCCTTATGAAAGGGTTTTCCTGATTAAAGGTCAAAGAGGACAAAAAGGTTTTGAATTGTTTGTTTGAAGTCTTTTAAAGAAGAAGTGTTTTTGAGTTTTTATGTTTGTGACTCATGTTGCACTAAAGACTTGTGACCTAGAGGCGAATGCGTCGCATATCACCCAAAGGGTGTACACTAAACACTCTAGGTAATTGAGAGGAAACCACTCAACCACCATTCCCCAAGTAGCTAAAGGCTCGTAGCGTACAACATTAGTCATTCTTTATTAAATGGATTGAACTTATTTGAAGATGAGAAGAGAAAGGGACCAACTAAGGGGGACTAGACCAAACCCTAAAAGTTGTCATGCAAAATGCGCCTAAAGTTGGGATTACAAAAGAGAAACATCTACCTAATGTTATCATGCATGTTTAGAACCTTAATTTCTATCATAACCTCTCATTCAAGAGAGGTTAGAAATCCTAAGGGAAGGAAGACAAAAAGAAGAAGAAGAAACAACAAAGAAACATGCAAATGAATGAATGCACACATAGAATGCACAATTAGAATGAAAGTGGGAGGAAAATAGTGTGGGGCAGTAGCCACCACAAGCTCATCTCAATCAAGCATGCATATGAGAAATGCAAAGAAGAAAGGAAAAGAAAATGCATCAAACACAATTACAAAGATGCAACAAAAAGTGGGATGAAATGGCCTAAACCATTCAAACATCAACCACAAACACCAAATGATGCACAAATGAAATGAAAATAAAATCAAAAGCCAAAGTAAGGATGGGAGGCTACATGAGGACAGAAAGGACCTCATACCATGCACTCAACCATAAGAATCACCAAACAAATGCAAAAGATGCACAAAGAAAACAACAAGCAAAGTCCTCAAGGATTCACCACTTTAGGCATGCTTTAAATACCTCCAAAGGAGGGACCAAAACCACCTTAAATGGCACACTAAGGTCATGGGACAGAGAGTATATGAGAGGAGAAGATGCTCAAAATAAATAACAAACCACATCAAAAGGAAATGCAAGTAAGAGCACAAAGAAAGAAACATGCATTACTTTGAAGTTCAAGTCGAAAGCACAAAAGCAAATGCATAAACCAACAAGAAATGAACAAAATTTTGACCTAAAAATGAACCTACAGAAAGCTCAACATGTCTAGAATGTGAAATAAGAAGAGTTGAGAGCTTATTGGATCCATAGAAGTCATTTCCAATTCAAACTAGGTCATGTACTTGTGTGAACCTCCCTTAGGAGTGACTTGACTTGCAAGTCACTTCAAAAATAGGAAAAAGGTTCAAAAACTAACAAATAAAATCCACAAGGTAGCCAAACAAGTTGGCAAATAGAAGCCACAAACAAAAGACAAATATTCCCTCAAAGCACCTTCCAAAGAAAAAGTTCATTAGGAGGTACCACTTTGAAATGGGAGAAACAAAGGCAAGAAGAAAAGCTACAAAAATCAACTCAAAAGTCAACAACCAGGGGGCAAAATGGTCCTCAAAAATTGTTCAACCCATCAAGAGTATGGGGAACAATTTTCAGTCATTGAACCAAAGGGAAATGAGAGATACAAAATAAAGAGCAAGCATGCTACAATCCAATTCAACTAAAAACAGTCCCAATACTTAATTCATTTTAAAATAGAAAATAAAATAAAAATGTCCATAAAAAACTAGACATCTCAAAGTTCATAAAAAATATTTTTGTGTATTTTTATGAGTATTGGAACTATTTTAAATGATTTAAAATGAAACAACATTAAAACAGAAATCAAAAAGAAAGTAATAAACAAATAGGTAATATGTGGTATGAATAGCAAAAGAAAGCAATGCAAAACTGGACTGGGCCTCCCAGGGGGTGCCAATAGCAAAGCGTAGTCAAGCCCAAACGAAAATAAAATAGTAAAACAAAATAAAAGAAAAAGAAAAAGAAACTGCACTCAAGGGGATTCGAACAGAGGTGTCATGGCTTCCTCTCCAAGCCAAAACGGCGCCGTTTTGGGCTCCTGCACGCGTGGCGCAATCACGCCCCCACGATCACGAGACCAAGTCTCTCTTCTCCTCTCAATCGGACGACCAACAGCTCTCTTCTCCACTCAAGCCTCCCACCGCCGGAACAAAATCCGGTCTTCTTCCCCAACACTTCCGGCCACCGTGTTCAACAACAACACACACAGAAATCAAAACTTCACCGTTTTTCAAAAACTTTACGTCAAAACTCATCTACGTCTCATGTACATCTCATTTCCACCATCAAAATTCAATAATAATGCAGCATGAGAGAGAATCGAAGCCCGGAAGTTTGGACACTAAAAACCCAAGTTCAACAAAACTCAAAATAAATGGTTCAAACAACATCTAGAGCTCATGTAGGTTGTAGATCAAGCAAGAAATGATTAAAAACATGCAAGAATGAGCCATAATAGATCCAACAAGTTTTGAGCATCAACTAAACATCATCTTAAACAGCAACCAAATGTACACATAAATGATCTACATGCTCCAAGGATCACAATGCAACAAAAGTGGCAGAGAAACATGGCATATTGAGAGTGTACGGTTGAATTCAAGTTACCTAGTGGAGAACTTCCACTGAGGCTTCAATCCTTGCTTAAGCTTGAAGATAATTGTCCAGAATCGTTCAATAAACTTCAATAAAGCTTTCTCAATTCACAATTTGTCCTGAAATGGCTTGAATCTCCAAATTCGAATTTGACTTGTTCTTCACTTTTTCAAGATGGCTTTGCTCCAATTTTGCTCCAAATTCGTGCTTCTAGGGTTGGTTCATGATCAGGATCTTTTATATGATGGATTTGAATGATAATGAGGCCCAATGGAATGCTAAACAAGCCAATTGCATTTTCACATTTTCCCCACTTTTTCAATCACCAAGTGCACGAAATTGGCATGAGTTGCCTTCCAAAATGATGCATTTCCACTACTGGGGGTGTTTTGAGTGTGAATGGTCATGATTTGCTCCTTGATTTCATCTCAATGGTTGTTTTTGATTATGTAACTTCATGGTGAAGTAACCTTGGAAATGTCTATGCAAATGACCTCAAATCAAAATTTTGGAAATGCCAATGTGTTTAAAACATGTTTTACACTCAAAATATGTATTCACTTGCACAAAAATCATCCATAATCAAATAATTCCAATTTTCCCTTTTTAATCCTTCTTTCATGAAAATTCAAAAACCAAATTCTCATTCCAAGCCAATTCCATGACTTCTTAGTGTTTGGTTGACCAATTGACCCCATTTGGAGCAAGTTTCATGTTGGAAAGATTTTCATTTGAAGTGTGCAAGTTGGTGAAATGGACCTATAATTTTGTGACCTATAATCTTACTTTCCCAAAATACCCCTGGCTTGCAAGAATCATAACTTGAGTTCTACAAATCATAATGGGGACTTCTAAACCTTTTTGGAAATCTAAGATCATGAGGAACAACTTTAATGTTGGCCAAAAGTCCACGTGAAACTTCCTTCTAGGTCAAAAGTGGCATGGAAGTCAAATGATTTTCACAGACAAATTTCACATTCATCTGGTGACCTGTAACTTGTCTGGACCATAACTTGAGTTCTATAAATCCACTTGAGGACTTCTAGTACTAAAATTAAAGGTATTAATATTCTCTACAAGTTTCATGTTTACCAAAGATGCATTTGAAACTTGTATCTTGACTTATGTGGTCTTGAAGTTAGGCACTAAACAAGGAATTTTGCACTGAAACCCTAATTTAGCAACTTCTCACACCCTTGATTCTTCTTGCTTTGATCTTGGAACAACATATCACTTGCTTTAACACATCATTCCATGCACTCAATGACTTAAAAGTAGGCTTTGAACTTCTTCAATTGCATAGTTGACCTAGGGTTGTCCCAGATGAAACCCCAATTGCTTGCACCTCAACTGTGACTCTTGCACCTGACACAATGACTTGATTAAGCTCTACCATAACCCTCTAGGCACTCCATGAGCTCTATACACATCCTCTATTCATAATCCATGCTTCACATCCCTCTGATGGTCTTCAATTGGTCCTTAAGATAGGAGAAAATCCAACATAAGCATTCAAACATCTCAAGACCCCAAACCAACTCCTGATGACCTTGATGACTTCTCAAGCTTGAATAAGACCTCTGGCTAGGCTTCTCTTGGCATGAATCACACTTGATCCCATGCTAAATGATGTTATGCTATGATATGAAAATTTTAGAACTATGCAAATGTTAATGAAAATGAAACATAAACCAGGTAAGAAAAGGTTGAGCAAATTTTGGGGTGCAACAGCCACAAGAAGAGTTTGGGGCAGATTTGGTTTTTTGCCTTTGGAGGGAGATTTTGGAAGAAAATCCATCCAAGATCATGTGGCAGTTGTGCATATCAGTTCCTTGGCTCAATGCAGGGAAAAAACTCAAGTGAAATGAAGGAAATAAGGTGACTGAAGTGAGGCTAGTGTGTAGGGGACTGCAGCTGCAAACTTCTCTTCAAAAGTTTCTCTTTCCTATGGTTTCTCTTGAATATAATAATGTCAACTTGCTTACCAACTTGCAAAGCCTTCAAACTCTCATTCTTTCTGCATTTTCTAACCATCAACCTCTCTAAATATCATATTAAGACATGATCCAATGGTTGAGAATGATCTAATTGGCTGAAAAGTAAATTTGTGGAAAAGTTGAAATGGTGCATTCAAGTGTTGGGACCCCATCTTTCTGGGTTCGAAACTCTCAGCTCATAAGGGCTATGAAGGAGTTCTAGTACTTTTTAGAAAGTCCTCATAGAGATCTACAAATTCATGTTTACATGCTCTTCATATTCCAAGTGGAACTAGGTCAAAAATCCCCTCAAAGTTGGCTGAAAACATGCCTAACAAGACAAAAAAACTTAGAATTTTTTATAAGTGTCGATGTTCTAGGTTCCCCGAGGCCTTGAAAATAATATTGGGGACCAAACTTCATGATCCAATGGTCACCAAACTTCATGATTAGATATGACATAATATTGGGGAAATAATTGGATTCAATTTTGGGTCAAAACCCTGTTGGTCAATGGGTTGACTTTTCAGTCAGACAAACCGAACGATCGAAAACCTCCGAATTAATTGTCGATGTTCTGGGTTCCCCGAGGCCTTGAAACTTCTTGCGTAGACTTATTTGGATCATATGAACCTTATGGACCATGATTCAAGCTTTGAAACACCTTTTAGGTCAAAATTCAAAGTTGCAGTTGACTTTTTAATCAGGAAACCCTAATTAGGGTTCCTGCTCTGCATTGTCTCAATTCTCTTGGTAGCCACCTCAAATTGGATTCATACTTGACCCAATGGAGTATATTTGATGATGTACCTCCTCTTCCATGTAGTCCAATGATAGGAAAATTATCTTATTTGGAATGGAAAACAAAGAATCGACCCAATCCTTACCTCGTGAACCCACATGCTCGATATGCAATAGAACGATGTATGATGTGACGAATGTAGGGTATAAAAGGTTAATGGTGAAAATGAGGGTGTGACAGCTGCCCGTATTTAATCCACTTGGACCTGAATGTCTAGAAGATAAAGGTGCTTGAACATTCATGGTAGAAGAGAATTAAATACTAGAATACCCGCAATTTTCAACTTGAGAGGTGTGGGATGAAAGTAGACAGTCAGCAAGATGGCTTGAAGGTGTCTGTTAGTGAGGAAGGGTTAAGGGGGATATGATGATATGCTTGAGATGCAGGGCAGAATGAACATGAGTGTTTTGTCAGCCAGAACGGGGAGACCTCTCGTAATAGGGAATCATAATTGGCCAAGAGATACTCCTTCTACAAAAGATAGAGAGGACTCTAAAATATTGAAATATGAGATATTCCTTCTACGAAAGGTAGAGAGGACTCTAAAAAATATGGAAATGTGAGATATTCCTTCTACGAAAGGTAGATAGGACTCTAAAAATATGGAAATGTGAGATATTCCTTCTACGAAAGGTAGGAAGGACTCAAGAAAATGGATTTTAAGATATTCCTTCTACGAAAGATAGAGAGGACTCTAAAATATATGGAAATGTGAGATACTCCTTCTACAAAAAGTAGGGAGGACTCAAGAAAATAGATTTTGAGATATTCCTTCTACGAAAGATAGAGAGGACTCTAAAATATTGAAATATGAGATATTCCTTCTACGGAAAGTGGAGAGGACTCTAAAAAATATGGAAATGTGAGATATTCCTTCTACGAAAGGTAGAGAGGACTCTAAAAATATGGAAATGTGAGATATTCCTTCTACGAAAAGTAGGGAGGACTCAAGAAAATGGATTTTGAGATACTCCTTCTACGAAAGATAGAGAGGACTCTAAAATTATGAAATATGAGATATTCCTTCTATGAAAGGTAGAGAGGACTCTAAAAAAATATGGAAATGTAAGATATTCCTTCTACGAAAGGTAGAGAGGCCTCTAAAAATATGGAAATGTGAGATATTCCTTCTACGAAAGGTAGGGAGGACTCAAGAAAATGGATTTTGAGATATTCCTTCTACGAAAGATAGAGAGGACTCTAAAATAAACATTGTGAGATATTCCTTCTACAAAAGGTAGAGAGGACTCTAAAATTTGGTTTTCCTCTTACAAAAGGCAAGGAGGACTCCTGAACAAAAGGTTTGGAGAAAATGTTTCCTTCTATAAAAGGTAGAGAGAACTCCGAAACAAAAGGTTTGAAGACAAATATTCCTTCTACAAAAGGTAGAGAGGACTCCTTAAATAAAAGGTTTAAAACAAATTTAAGAACAATGTTTTATACAAAAATATGAGCAGCAACTCTTTGTGTTTGAAATACTTTGACAGAGTGTGCTTTAGAATTTGACTTGCGAATTGTTGTTTTTCAAAGAAGCGCGAACTTTTATTTATAACCTCGATAAATATACATTGAAGGAGAAGAAGGTCTTTTAGCTTAGATAGTTGTCTTTAATGGTAGAATCCTTGGAGAGCAGAAGTAGTAAAAGCTTAAAAAGCTATATGTTCAATTCTGAGCAAACTCTCTGCTTTATACATTTTAGGAAAGATTCGTTTGTATGGATTTTGATCTTCATGTTACTTTAGACTTTGAGCTTTGATCCTTATCATGTATTTGAACTTTAGCATTGATCAGAGCCTTCAGAATCCCTTCAGACGCTTTCTTGAGGAGCACATGTTTTCATCTTTAGAAGCACCAATATTCTTCAGAATCTTTGCGCTAAATATTTATTCCAATAAGAATTATATCTCTGCACACTTAAGATAGAATTAAAGTACCATATTTTTACATTTAAAATATATGCATTGTTATCATCAAAACTAGAGATTATATGCAAAATCAAAATCTTATTTTAACAATGGGTAGCTAAATCCTTTGTATCAAAGGTAGATGTAGTCTATCTTAGCTTGTATGTATTTCTTTTGATCTCTTTGTATGTGAACAAGTTGATGATTAATATATGGTGAATATCTTTGTTCTTAAAGATCTATTTATAATTTGTATCACTCTATACATAAATTTTATAAAACTTGATCTAAGATATTCATCTATTAATAAATAAAGTCTAGACATAGATTTGTCAGTTAATTTTGTTTTGTGTTGATCTTAAAGATTATTGTATTTGTTGTTAGCATGAGACATCATCTAATGAAGGATATAATAATACTCACGACACCGCTCTAGACATAGACAGTATTGAAAGGATATATGATTATATTAATCGGAAACGAATTTACATGTTTGATTAATAGAATATATACAAACTGGTTGATGAAATCTATCTTTGATATGCTTTGTTAAACAAATATCTTTTAGAATTTAATATTTGCTACTAAACTTATGGCAAACTTATGATCCAAAACAAACATCTTTGAAAACCCTACTTAAAACTCTTTTAACTATAGAACGACAAGTGATATCACTATAATCCTTGTGGAGATGATAAAACTGTTTCTCAACGAAAAACACTTTCAACAATCCTGTGGTGATGATAGCAAAGTTGAAATTGAAAGATTTGTCGACTCTGATTATGTAGCTTGTATGGATTCAAGAAAATCTTTTTATGGATATGTGTTAACTATTTTTGGCACAACAATTAATTGTAAATCAAGACTTTAGAAAGTTTTTACCTTATCAACCAATGAAGTGGAATATATTGCCCTCACTAAAGCTATGAAAGAAGCATTGAGGCTTGAAATTTTTGCGAAAGAGCTAAAATTTCAAGGTCAAGTTATCACTGTTAAATGTGATAGTCAAAGTTCCTTACACATGTTAAAGAATTCAGACTATCATGAGCGAACCAAGCACATCGATGTGAGGTTACACTTTGTCAGAGAGATGATCGAGCATGGAGAAGTAAGTCGTGAAGGTTTCGAATAATGACAATGATGATGATATGATCACCAAGACATTGCCAAGTAGCAAGTTTTTCCACTATATGCAGTTGATAAGGATGCATGATGAAATCTAGTTTGTTTCCTTATTGTTTTAGAGTTTGTTCCAAGGTGGAGATTTTTGTTTTTTTATCGAACTCTAGTATCGACAGTGATATCTTCATGGTTTGAGAGGAGGTGTGCATGTTGTAGTGTAATCTATTCTAGCATGTTGCCGAAATATGTTTTGTCTTAAAGCATGTCCAATTGGGACTTGCTTGTAATCCCAATTGTTTAAGTTAGCTTAGTAGTTTATAAATAGATTGTTTCTTTCATGTTGTTAAGAGAGAATTTGGTTGTTGATATTCATTTGTAATCTTTGAATTCTAATAGGGAAAGTGAATAGTAAACCAGTTATAATCAATCCTTATTTTTCTTCTTCCTTTTTTTCTCTCTTTCATAAAACCTAATATGTTTTCCTGTGTTTATTTAAAAAACTCAATCTTTCTCATATTTTAATTTGTTCTTGACGATATTGACTCACGACAGGTTGGATGTACATTATGAGAATACTCCATCTTGGAGGGCTTCAAAAAATTGATAAGATTTTTATAGTTTTATTTGCTAATGTATTTCATGCTATTGATATCCATGTTTAAATGTTGTTTATTTTGTTTAGCAATGTCTTCAAGTGTAGGTTCAGTCTTGGTTGTATACCCTAAAGGAAAATCATGCTTGAAGTAGAAGTTTTAAATTGTATGATTTCTCTTTTTGTAATGACTACATGACATTAAGTTCTTGTATTTCCATTTGTTTTTGTATCTTCCCTAATTTCTAGAGTATCTTAAGTATTATAGAAAATAAGAATAGTCATTGTTGGGAATGGTTGGAGATGGTTCTTGTTGAATGACCATATAATAGGGTTTTCAAAATGAAGAAAGAGGGCCCACGAACTGAATTTGTGGGAAAATATTGTTGTAAGGGCCATTAAATATTTTGAGTAAACATATGATATATCATATATGCTTGAATATCTAGACATATGTGCTCAATGAACATGAACATTTCCCTGAACAAATTCAAGAAGCGATAGGTCTCAGAAATTCAAACTCATCCCATATTACTTTCAAATCAATGAAATGAAAAAATATGGTACAACCACCTTGTTTGATGGAGTGGAGTTATTTATCTAGATATAAGAAATGAAAGTAAGTCCCTTTGGTGTACCGATCTTGAAAATCTTTCTATAGTTTTGTCGCATTGTTGAAACAAATTGTCCTTTTATCTAATTGAGGATTTTGGGTTTTTGTAATCCATGGCAACACCTTATTGTTACACTGATACCATAATTCAAAGTTTGTATCAATGATTGCGGGTTAAGGGAGATTCCCACAGGTGAAGACAAGATTTTTCTTTGAGGAAAATACTCATTGCAAGGATTTTCTACAATTATGATAATTGGATTCATCAAGTGGTAAAGTGACAAGAGTGGCGCCTGGGTTTTCTATAGGATGGAGGTAGAATGGGGCTTTAGGAATTGCGATATGGGTCAGAGGCAAATGCTTGATGATTGGCATCAGAGGAAGTGTTTGAATTAAGATCCTCCATGAGAGAATAATTGAAGAAAATTGAAATATGAATGTGTTGGAATTTGGGAATTTGAATATTAAGGTTTGTAGAATGTTTGGAAATTTGGATTTTTTTTTCTTTAGACATCATATTAGATTGTGAATCAATACATGGATTCACACTTGAATCTTGAATAATTCATTACAATCATAGAGTGCATTAAAATCATAATGTTAAAAATGATGCATTCATAGATTGAAAAGATAAAATATTTACACGTTGGAATAGGTGGTTCAAGTAGTACTAAGTGTGGTTAATTAGTCTAAAAAATTAATCAATACTACAACAAATAACGTTTTTCATAACGAAACTTTCACCCCGAACAATAGAAAACTGAGATATAAAGGTAAGGCGCGCTATTTTTTATTATTTAAAAAAAATATATAAAAAAAATCGAGGTGAAAAACAACTCAGTATAAGTTTCGATTCTCAGCTATCGCAGTTTATGATTTTATTTGTTTATAAGTGTAAAAAAATGTTCTAACTCTTTCGGTTTTCTCTTTAACCGAGGTATAAAATAATAAGACTTTACTATAAAAGCACTCATTAACAGATTTTACTCTAATCCAATGTAGCTGCCCCAAGCATCATTCTTTGGGATGGATTGCAAGGTAAAAAAATCTTTAATGTTCATCTATCTTAAATAAAACATTTTTCTGCTCTTGCAATCTATCTCACTTAATGGTGTTGATGTTGTTGTTATATTTAGGTAATAACATTCCTATATTGTCAATCAAAGAAATCATTAAGAAATATATTGCTTTCCTCGGTTAACAACATTGAGAAATTTATTACTAAACACACACATTCATTTCTCTTTCATGTGTTTTTCTTATGAAAGCATTTGCTCAATACAATCTGGGATGGATTGCAAGTACAAAAAAGAATCTCTTGATAGGAAAAGATAACTTCACAGAAATCTGAAAATAATGTAAATATAAAAAATTTCTCTTGTTTGGAACACATAACTCCTCTGGGTTGTTCTCCAAATAATCCATTGTCAAATTCTCGATTTGGTTAAATTATTTATTTTTTATATTCTTTGTAAACAATGTAAATATAAAAAAAATAAAGGTTGCAAAAGACTCATATAACAACGATTGCAAAAAAAAAGACTCATATTTCAGTTTCTTCATTATCCTTAAACAAATCTTCACTGTCCATTTAATGACACTACTACAAAAAAACTCATATAACAACGGTTGCAAAAGATCTATAATAACAGTTAAACAACTGTTGTTAGGTAGATGTGGTTGTAAGTGGATTATTTACAACTACGGTCTATTGCCCGTGGTAAACTGGATAGTGCGCTACATACAACCATGGTTGTATTAAACAGTCGTTGTTGTATGTCTTTTAATAAAATAAAATAAATGTAGCAGTAGAACAACAACAGCAGCAAGAACAACAATTAAAACAACAAGAACAACAAGAAGAACAACAAAAAACAAGAAAAATAACAAAAATAACAACAATAACAACATCAAGAAGAAGAAGAAGAAGAAGAAGAAGAACAACAACAACAACAACAACAAAAACATGAACAAGAAGAACACCAACAACATGAACAAGAAGAAGAACAACAAAAACAATAACAACAACAATAATAACAACAACATAAAAAAAAAAAAACAAGAACAACCATAATAACAAAAAAAAAGAACAACAACAATAACAAAAAAAAAGAACAACAACAACTAATACTGCTAACTTGAGTTCATATTTTCTTTGTCTCATTCAAGTTGGAGAAGAGATGATGGAGTACTGAAATTTGTTAAAGAAAGAAATGGTGTTTTCGAGTTTTATTTATGGAAGAAATAATAATTTCGAGCTTGATTTAGTTGAGAAATAGAGTGTCGTAAATGAAAGATGGTGTTTGGAGGTAGAAGATAAAGTTTGTATAAGTTGGAAGTTTGTCTAAGTTTTAGGTTTCACGCGGATCACTAATGGTAGTATTTTGAGCGTTGATAATCACTAAATGGATGACAAATATTTATATTAAATAACATGCAATGTTAGTACAACTTGAAAAAATAAAATTGTGAACAACGCGCTACATACAACAACGGTTGTATTGATTAACCGTTGTTGTATGTCTCTTAACAAAATAAAATAAAATGTTAATACATGTTGAAAAAACAAAACTGCGAACAACGCGCTACATACAACAACGGTTGTATTAAATAATCATTGTTGTATGTCTTTTAATAAAATAAAATGTTAGTACAAATTGGAAAAACAAAATTGTAAACAATGTGCTACATACAACAACGGTTGTATTAAATAACAGTTGTTGTATGTACTTTAAAAAAATAAAATAAAAGGTTGGTACATGTTGAAAAAACAAAACTGTGAATAATGTGTTATATACAACAACGGTTGTATTAAATAACCGTTGTTGTATGTCTTTTAATAAAATAAAATACATCATAAAATAGCAACAACATCAAGATTCGAACTCATGGCCATGCACCACTTTTCACCACGGTTGAAAGTTTCAACTGTGATAAAAAGTGGCTTAAAAATAAATAAAAAACAAAACTCTATGTGCTAGGATTCGAACTCATGACCAGGCGTCACTTTTCACCACGATTAGAAGTTACAACCGTGGTGAAAAGTGACCTTAAAAATGAAAATAAAAGAAAAGCGCATAATTGAATAGATTCTTCAACGGTGAATCCTTTGGTCGTGGTGAAATAAAATTCGGCGGCGTTACGAAAGATATTTTTTGTAGTAGTGTGACTATCAACGCTCAAGACATGCCATTAATGATCCTCGTGAAACCTAAAACCCTAATTATAAAAGCATTCTGAATATATAAATTTGATAGCAGTGAGTCTACAAGAATCGTTGTTGTGGAACTCTATGTTTAGTTAGTGCGCCATGAGATTTTACTTTGCGGATGATTTATGTGATGGATTGCAAAGAAAATTATCTTGAGTTAAAAGTTAGTGTTCTTAAATAATCATATAACTAAATATTTATTTTATTTAGCTAACCTTTTTTTATATCAGAAAGTCATAAAGAATATATTGCATTTGATCTATGAAACGAGGATCCCCAACATTTTCTCTTCTCCGAAATATTCAACATTTGTTTTTCACAGTCAATGATGACGATGAAGAACAACACTTTTACTTTAATATTCAGCTTTAATATTCAGTGTAAACGTAAACAATGTAACATTATGTGTAAATAATATACTTTGTAAACAAATTAATTTATTAATATTTTGTGTAAACAATATAATTAATTTTATTTATAAAAAGAAACAAAGTATCTAAACCGTCGGTTTTTAAATAAACTGAGAGGTCTGAAACATTGTTTGTGTAAATAAAAAAAACAGATGATGTGGTTCAAACTCATGATCATATAACTTTAATTTATTTCTTGGTTTTTCATTATCCGAGTTGTTAAGTGACAATTTTTCATATCACCATTCATTATGTCAATTTGATAGTCGAGATTACATGTATTTTAGCATTCGACGTTATAAACATTATTTATTGTAGTGCAATTATCTGTAAAATAATCCAACTAACTAATTGATAACATAACAATTCTATCAATTATTGCACTAATGCATATGCTCAATATTACTTTTGCTTCCTATTTTATACCTAACGTTTAGAAAAAGAGAGAAGACGAATTTTAATTTATTTTGAATTTTAAAACAAAATTCATATTTGATCATACTTTATTTAAAACTAATCTATTATTTACGTGAATTATATTGATAGATTAATGGAATGGTCCAATACGAAACACTGTTTATAGATAATTAAAGAAGTATCACCTTCATAGCCTAAATTACCTAAAAGTTCTCAATCCATATCTAACCAAATACAACCAACAACAAGCTCGACCTTTGTTTATTTAAAAGAGTAGTCACCATTACTCGAGAAAAAGTAGTTTGGATCTCTATAATCCATGATAAACACATTTCAAACATTATCTATTTTTTATGTATGACTTGAATATTTTCTAATAATAAATATAGCTAATTAATATTGTAAGCAAGTTGGAAACCCAAAATATGTATAATTTGTTATCTATTAATCAAAATCGCTTTGGTGTAACCACTTTGTATAAAGATAATAATTGTTGATGTGTCAAGTGTGAGTTAGAAATATCATTTCAAAATTAATCACTTTATATAAAGACATTAATTGTTTATATGTTAAGTGTGAGTTAAAAATATCATATTAAAATGAAGATTATATTGAATGTACAACATATGAGTAAGAAGAAAAATCTATATATCAAATATTTTAAGAGTGGTTTGAATGGGATAATTGAAATTTTTTAAAAAATTTAAAATTCTAAATAATTTAAATGGTTCAATTAAAATTTATTCATTTTTAAATTTTTTTGTTTTGATGAATTATTAAAATAATTCATTGTTAAAATTTTGAGATCATTTTTTATAAATTTTAAAATTTTTGAATCAAAATTAAAATATGAAAATAGGGACCAATTTGTAATTTTTAACTAATTTGTAAAATATGTCAAATTTACTAATTATTTTCCTAAAGACACTACAAGACCCTTAATTAGTGAACAAATTCAGATTATTCTCAGACTCCATAGGTAAAAGGAGTCCAGTTTCTGGCTCCCCGCAAAACTTCCAGTTTTTTCATATTTATGCTTTATATTGTAAAATTTTATTCTCTTTCCTCTTTTTTTAGTGTCATTTTTAGATTTTTTTAAGTGTCACTTGTAAAATTTAAGATAATATTAAATATATTTTTGTCAAAATTATTCATAAATAATTATTACAAAGAGAAAAAAAAATATATAATAAATAATTAAGAATATTATAGATGATAAAAAAATTATTATATAAAAAGTAATAATAATGATTAACTTTTTTTATAGATATAAAAAATAAAAAAAAATGACCCTTAAATGAGAACGGAGGGAGTCACACTTAAAAAATGTGTTCCAGCTCATAGAATTTGTAATGATATTTAGATTTTCAATGAGTTTCCGAGAGTATCGGATGAATTTGAGGGTTGGAGGTTGATTGATCCAATAAGTATATGTGTGAAGTTTTAAATATTGGAGATCTTGTTGAAAATAAAATAAAATAAAATAAAAAAGAATAATAAATGCATATTTTTCTAGTCACACCTCCAAAATATCTATAGTTAGAAAATTAGTTTAAATGAAATAGATTGAGGATAGAATCGTGAATGAAATCACTTTTCTTATAAGTATTTCAAACACTCTATAATTGGAACGCATGAATACCCAAAATAATTCAACATATACTCGAGTTTCCTCAAGACTGATGAAAACTCGAATATAGAGAAGAGTATTTGAAATTTTAGTGAAGATAATGTGTGTTTTTGTTATGTTTTTCTGAATCTGGAATAAATTATTTATATGTCATATTGGTGTTGTTTTACAAAGTTGTAATCCTCGGTGAAACAACTTCCTTTTATCAAGAGTTACAAGCTTTTGCCAAAAGTTACTTTTACTAAAAGTTACATTGTTTCGCTTACAACAACATTATTCAAGAGTTGCATACTTTCATTCTGCAACACTTCTCCGAATTTAAACCCACTGAAACACTTCACAAGTGTTGCTTATTTCTGAATTCAAATTAATCTTCACTTGCATATCTTCTTGTCATTTTGGAACGCACTCAAGATTATTAATTCTTAATAATTTACAGCAATCCCCCGCTTGTTCTAATAATGACAAAACTAATTCCAGAAATAGAGAGGAAAAGAATGTTAATACAATTAAGCATCTTTCGATTTGAACTTAACCTTAGTAAGGATAACACAAAGTTTAATCGAAATGTTAGGTAGCTATGCTTTGAACCATTATCCCTTGTGATTATATCAGTTACACACATTCTTTAGCGGTCTTTCACTTACATCTCTTGTCTAGAACTATTTATGGCCATGTCCTTTTTCTGTGTTTTGTGAATTTTTCATCAGAGAAACTCTAACTCTCGCTTTGAGACGATGCCATCTTGAAATTCACATAGGTGAAGTTCATATTGTATCATTTTCCATGAGACAGATACCCTCGGTATTGAACTTCATTAAGAGTTTAAATAAAAACTGAACCCTCATTTTAAAGGTCAACATTATCATGAAATGTTCGAAAAACATCCAAATCAACGACTTGTTGGTACCCATTGAATCTTGAGGTTAATGTTATGTTAACGTCATATTAGGTTGCCTCCGCTTTCAGAACTCTTACTCAAGGAGTTTCATCCCCATGTCTCTTGAGGTTGTTTTTACTAAGTCTCTAGTTGCTTAGTAAATGGGTCGAGAAAATTATAGCTCGATTATATATATATATATATATATATATATATATATATATATATATATATATATATATATATATATATATATATATATATATATATATATATATATATATATATATATATATATATATATATATATATATATATATATATATATATATATATATATATATATATATATATATATATATATATATATATATATATATATATATATATATATATATACACACACATATGTGTGTGTGTGTGTGTGTGAATGATTACATCTTTAATCAATTTCTCACGAAAGAATGTCTAAGTCCTACTTGCCTAGATTTTCTGCTATAAACTTTTTGTATGCTTTAGTAATAGTGGTTTGACTACCGCAATGTATCAACACATTTGAAACATTGTCTTTAGCCAATGGAATTTCCAAGAGATGGTCCCTCAACCATTCAACTTCTTCATTAGCGGAAGCAAGAGCCTCGAACTCTGATTCTATGGTTGAGATAGTGATCCACATTTTTTTCTTGCTCTTCCAAGAAATTGCACCCCCAGCTAATGTAAATATCCATCCAAATGCAGATTTATGATATTCAACACTCGATATCCAACTCGCATCGGTACATTCTTCTAATATGGAAAAAATCTACCATAATGGAGGCCAAGATTTTTGGTTTTTATAAGATAGCAGAAAATCCTAATGATGGTCTTCCAGTGCTCACCATTTAGATTTCTAGTAAAATATACTTATTTTACTAATTGCAAATGTTATGCCAGGTCCAGTACATATTCCAATTGAGTCACAACTCTTCCATCATTATTTTGAAGTTTGACACTAGGACCAAATTGAGTCATCACTTTCTTAAAGCGTAAGTGTTTGAACTTATCAAGCACTTTCTCAACATAGTTTGTTTGACTAAGTTCATAACCCCCACTATTTGGCTTTACTTTGATCCTCAAAACTGTGTCAACTAGTCCAATATCATTCATCTTGAATGTGGAAGTAAGAAACCTCTTTGTTTCTAAAATTCCATTCATCCCGTTGTTAAAGATCAATCATATAATCAACATGGAGACAAATGAATATCACAATATTCTCACACAACTTTGTGTACTAACACTTGTAATAAGAATCAGATGAAAAATGTTTTTTAGATAATCTTGCATGATGACGTAAGAAGGTTTTAGATGAAGTGAGAGATGAAATTATGAACAATTTAAAGTAGTATAGTATAAATTAGAATGAGCACCTTATTTATGTCACTTGTCTCAAATCTTCACTTGAATTTATATGTTAAACCTTCTTGATCAACTTCATCATTGATGTGCATGACGCTTTTGAACCTTTTCTCCTTTGATAATCTCTGTCTTCATCAAAATTAAACTATATATAAGTTGTTTTCCTCACAATCTCCCCTTTTTGATGATGACAAACTCTTTGAATTCATATTTTGATAATGATTGAAAAGTCCCCCTATATTGTGTGTCTCCCCTTAATTGGTGAATCTTACAATGACATAGTCAAACTTTTGATGTCATTGTTTCGATGCTTTTTTTAATTCATGCAAGGATTTGTCAAACTCGCAAACCTTTTGTTCATTTCCATATAACCTTCTAGTTGTTCCATTGTAAATCTTCTCATCGAGATCTCTATTTTCTAATATTGTTTTGACATCCATTTGATGAACTATAAGGTCATGCAAAGAAACTAATGCAAACAATACTTTAATTGTAGCCATCCTTGCTACCGGTGCATATGTGATGAAATAATCAACACCTTCTTTTTGTCTAAAAACTCATGGATACTAATATAGCCTTGTAGTTGTTTAGTATACCATCACTATGATACTTTCTTTTATATACCTACTTGCATCCAATGGGTTTTAATCCTTTACGTATATTAACTAGTTCCCAAGTGTGATTTGACATTATTGAATCCATTTTGTCTTGGATAACATCCTTCTTAACGAGGAGTCTCTTGAAGCCACTACTTCCTTGAATACACCAAGAACTATAGTGGATTTTGAATCAAACCAATGAAAAGGACCTTTTTCCAACAAATAGAAAATATACCACTTTCTATTTGCAAATACTTTTAGAAAATACACACACTTTCTTTACAAATTATGTCACCACACACTTGGTGATCAATTACAATACTTGAACAAATTTGAATATATGAAGTTGTTCTTGAATCAATTTTAATAGACAATTTATCTTCTCTTTCATTTTACAATTCAATAATATATAAATCTTAAGTGCTAAAAACATATTATGAAACTTTTATGAATGATTTTAAAGTTATGCACAAAGTTTTAACATTTTTTTAGAAGAATGAACACTTAGAAAATTATTTGAATTGATGTGAAAAATTAATGAAAGAGGTAATTTGAAAACTAATGTATTTTACCTTAAATCCATCCTAAAAAACTTCTAGGAATTGATGCAAAAGTTTGAGACATTTTCATGAAGGTTTGCAATAGTTTAGAATGACAATGGTTCATGAAAAGACATAATTTTAAATTATGTTTAGGACTTATTAAGTCGTTTAAACGGAAATCTGACCTAACAAGTGTTTGACAAATTTTGAATTTCAAACAACTTTTTTGAATTTCAAATAGTAATAGATTTTGTTAAGTCGGTTAACCAGATCTGACATAAAAAGTGCAACAGGTCTGCCTTAAAAAGTGATGACAACTTTTTTAAAAATAAGCTTTTTATGCCTTTTGTTCTTCTTGCTCTTGAATTTATTTTTCTTTTGAAGTGTAGGGCATCCATTTTCAACGGGTCATATTTCTTTGCATTCAAAGCAAATAATCTTCCTTCTTGGTGCTTTTTTTACTCATTTCTTTTGTCCATTACTTTCTTAACAATTTTTTTTTGAATTTCTTGATTAGAGCATTATCTCTAAAAATACGATTTGCGGCTTGAATTTCAACAATCCATGAAAAATCTTCCTCACGAGATTCTTCATTAGTGACGAACTTTCGATTTGTATTTTAACAAACCATGGAAAACCTTCCTCACGAGGTTCTTCAGTTGTCGAAATCTCGAATTTCTTATCCTCCGCGATATGGTTTTAAAGAATTCTCCATCTCAGAATTCAATAATTGCATTTGACTCTAAGTTCAAAAGTCTATATGATTTACTGTTAGGTGCATAGCCTAGAAAAGCACATTTGATTTCTCGAGGAGTCAACTTAGTTCTTATAATAAGCTACACATCCCCATACTCTAAAATAATCGATATTTGACGCTCTATCTTTCCATACCTTATATGGAGAAATACTGATTTTCTTCAAATGAATTCTATTCATGACAATTCAAAATGCATTAACATGCAATTTATCATTTCTTGATATGTCCTATTCTTTCTATTTAAAAATCACTTGAACATTTCAAATAACAAATTAGTTAAACAATTAAGTATTAAATTTATTGTAATTGAACCGGGAAATAATAATTTCATAACACATATATGATATTGTTGCAGTGAGAATAAGATATCAAATTATTAATTAATTTGAATCCCATCTTTCGTTCACAACCGATATTTAATTTATCCGAAGGAAAGGTCAAAGAAAGGAAAAACCTAATTTTTGCATCCTAAACAATGCGGGGAGAGATCTAGGTAAGGGGTTGGTTAGGCCTAGGGAAGGTATTAGCATCCTAAACTTCTGTAGTACTCTACAGGAACCTCTTGTTTAAAGTTTAATATTTTGCTTTAATTATTTGCTTAAGGGTATATGCTAAGGGTTAGAAGGTGAAAAGAAAGACCTAAGGGTTAGTCCTAAGTTTACTCGCCAAGACTCGCATCTTGTGCCTACGTATCCGGGATAGGGGATGGAATCAGAGTAATCATAGTTCCCCTCGAAAGGGAGGTTAGAAACTTCTTGACGGTGGTCAAGGTTTCAATGAGAATAAGCATTCATATGTAAGCGCTTACGTGGAGTGCGGCGACTCCTATTTCTACGTTGAAAATTGAGTTGAATTAAAAGGGGTAGAAATTAGGTATTTCGCGGCGGGAAACCTAAAACGGAGTACGACGACTCCTTAACCTAATGCTAGGGTAAATGGTGATTTAGTCCACGACGGGACACCTAGGCAATTAGGGTTTTGAAATATTCAAAGGTTAAGGCTATTGATTTGGCGGTCAAACTGTTAGACCTAATTCTTTGGAGGGTTTTAACGGTAAATGATGCACATGACATATTTATGCTACAGATATTGAAATACGAGAAAGTACGTAAATAATAGCGGAACAAAAGCGACGATTGCCTCGCATAAGTTACAACCGTGAAAAATGCAAGAATAATAATGAAATAAAAAGCGATGAGGTCTCGCATAAATTACAAACCAAAGAAATGAAATGCGGAGAGTACAAGGATAATAACGGAACAAAAGCGACGATTGCCTTGCATAAATTATAACAACTAAAAAAATGAAATGCGAAAAGTACGGGATTAAAAACTATATTACAGAAGAAATGTTAAAAGAAATGATTTTAAATTATATGAACAAAAATTAAATCTTTTAAAATTAAGCTTTTTTTTTAAATTAATATTAAATTATTAAAACGTTTTCAGTTAAAAATATTTCTAATTAAGTTTTAAAAAAATTTTTTAAAATGTTAGTACTAATTTATTTATAAAAAAAATGGGTTTTACTTTTAAAGAAAGGTTATTTTTTTGTTAATTAAAACTTAAGAAAAATAAAGCTAGTTTTAATTAAAAAGTGTTAAGAAATCTATTAAAGAAAAACATTAGTAATTTCTACAGCTTTATTTTTACGTTCATTTTAGATATAAATGCTAGTCTTAATGTTTAAGAGTTTTAGTTAAAAAAAAGTTTTAGGTTAAATTTAGTTTTTGGTTTATTTTTAAAAGATTTTTAAAATCACAAGAAAAGGTCCATACTTTTTAGAGGCTAGAATTTAACCTTACAAATATTTAACACTTCCGTTAGAAAAAAAGTTTTATCAATAATTAAATTAAAAAAAGTATTGGATTTGTATATATATATATATATATATATATATATATATATATATATATATATATATATATATATATATATATATATATATATATATATATATATATATATATATATATATATATATATATATATATATATATATATATATATATATATATATATATATATATATATATATATATATATATATATATATATATATATATATATATATATATATATATATATATATATATATATATATATATATTTTTTTTTTTTTTTAATATTAGAACTAATATTATTTTAGGATTTTTATTTTTTGTTACAGGATTTTAATTAGAAAAAATAATAGAATTTTAAAGTAGTAACTTAAACTAAATAACTAAAAGGTCATAAACAATGTAAAAAGAAAAATAAAAAGATACAGAAAGAAGAAAGGTCGTATAAATGCCTTTTGCAGCCATTAGGGTTTTAAACCCAATCTCCTATCCTTGTTGCGGCAGCGCCGATCCCTTTGGGGAAGGATGGCTGTAATTTTTCGTCTCTCTTTTTCTCTGTAGCTTTAGTCTTGCATCTTCTTCTTCTTTTTTCCTCAGCAACAAAATTCGTCCCATTTAGTTCATCTGCTTAAATCCACACAAATAAATTCATCTGATTCTAACTGGCCTGATTAAATTCAAGTGACTAATTTCTTTCGATTAAATTTATCCAAGCAAATCAAACTGATTAAATTCCTTCAATGAGATTTATCTGAAACTCCATTGTTCTTTTAAAATCGACTGGTAGGTAGCAGGAAGTAGGAAAGCGTGCGTTTGTCAAAATAAATTCCAAAAAACACATTCTCGCACCGATTTAACCTGGATCCACTAATATCTCAGCACCCTCAGCCTCATATGGTTTTGACATAAACTTCATGAATTGTCGACAGGCTGCAAATTAATGACCATTTTTCCCTTCACCAATTAAAGAACGCATAGTGTGATTTTTCCTGCACAACCAACAGACTGAGCAAACCGGTTAGTGGTTAGATAAAATGCCTTGCAGAATGAGATGAAAATGAGAAATGAACCGACTAATCTGAAGGAAAAATTTGGGGTATTACAGTTGCCCATATTTAAATAGCTTCTCCGGATGATTTGAGTGACAGAGACTCGAGAAATCACGGTAAAAGGGATTTAAATACAGATAACCAAATTTTTTTCCTTAGACACAGTGCTATGCAATGCTATGGACAAAGCGAAACGAGCTATAATGTTAACAATGTTATGAATCTAATATGATGTGTATGCTGGGATGATAAGTGCAAGGCAGACGACACGGCGACACATGGGACCGACGCGACCAGCAAACCAGACTGGGGAACACGACGCACTAGGGAAACAACACGACACTAGGGAATATCCAAGAGTAACTGTGCGACGAATTCAGGCACGACCGACTGACACTCTAGGACGACAAGGTAACACCGAATCCACACAGCGGCAGGATCAGGTAAACGACAAGTGCTGGAGTTTTCGGGACATTCCTTTAAACGAAGAGATCGAGCGGGATCTTCAGGAATCATCAGAAAATATACAGGGAGAAACAAACATCAGAAACATCTGGAAGAACGTCGAATGAACTCTAAAATACACCAAAGACACTCGGAAAAACATCGAATAAACTCTGGGGCAAAGAAAAACATTTCAGGGACATTCAGAAGAACATCAAATGAACTCTAAAACATACCAGAGATACTCGAAAAAACATCGGGTAAACTTTGGAAAACCATCAGATAAGTCTGGAAGAACATCAGAACCAAGGCTCAGACTGGAAAAACATCAGAGAGAGAAACGTATCCGGAAAACTATCAGAAAGATCATGAAAGAACATCAGAATCACAAAGGAATATCTGGAAAACATCAGATAAGTTCTGGAAGAACATCAGAACAAAGACTCGATCTGGAAAACCATCAGAAAGAGGAATAAATCTGGAAAAACATCGGATAAGATTATGGAAAACCGTCAGAATCGAAGGAAAATATCTGAAAAACCATCAGACAAGTTCTGGAAGAACATCAGAACATAAATACATATCCGAAAAAGCATCAGATAAGTACTAAGGAGTTTCTGGAAAAACATCAAAAACAAAAAGTCATATCCGGAAAAACATCAGATAGACACAAAGGGGCTCTGGAAGACCATCAGAACATAAAATCAATCTGGAAAAATATCAGAAAGAGACACATATCCGGAAAAACATCAGATAGATTCTGGAAAACCATCAGAATCAAAAGGAATATCTGGAAAACTATCAGATAAGTTCTGGAAAAACATCAGAACAGAGATACTCAATCTAGAAAACCATCAGAAAGAAAAATAAAAATAAGGGTACCAAACATCCAATAATGGCTTTGAATGAAAGGTATAAACACAATATATGAGAATAGTATTGGACGTAAAAGGAACAAACATCCGGAAGAACAATCGGATAAGAAAAACGTCATATCTGGAAGAACATCAGATAGACACAACACAAAACTGTCTGGTAGGTGCCAAGTAAGTTGGACTTCGATCACAAGGTAAGACATGGATAAAATACGACCTCGGGAGAAATGCAAATAAGGATGAAACACTCATGCTATGCATATGTATATGAATAATGCTATGATATATGATAAAATGCAAATGCAGATGCCAACGACAAGGCTCGACTCTTTTGGTGAGATGACAAGACTGGAATACTGATTCCTCAACACGAAGATCACTGCCACTTGCTTGGGGACCAAAGATGTTATTGATGAGCACATCTCTGCCATACTGGTAAATCGTATCAAGTTAATGGTCCTTGTAGGAAGGATGAAGAGCTGCCTGGGGGATCTTTCAAGTAAGCTGTCCCAGATTAAACCGTCCGTTGTAGGTGAACTGATAATTGCTTCAGCTTATCTAATTCTTAAAAATGACTGCTTCACGGTGCCCTCGGAAGGCTTGCCCCAATCTGAGTCTTGAAAAATCTTTTGGATAAGCCAAATCTGAGAATGACTTGCATTAAACAAACCTTGAACTGAGTTTCAACAGGATATAAAAGGAATTTGCCCCTGATAGGATCAGTTGACCAAGTTTCTCGGTTGTTTGAAAATTCCTTAGAGGAAAGCCAGTTTGCAAACAAAAATATTCATACAAACATGGTAATGCAAAGTTCATGCAACTTTTGTAATCAAAATTATTTTTGAAAGATGAAAAATAAATGAGTCGTTGGTCAGAACACGATGGTTCAAGATGCTCAAAGTTTAAGACAAAGGTGTACTGCCGAAATAAATGATTCGCAAAGATCTTTTGGAGTCAGCTTATGCAACCTTGTTGCAGTATGCCTTCAAAATAACATTGTTTCAATTAGTTCTTTTAAGGGTTGTAATATGGCCTGGTTCACGGTTTATGAAACAAAGGATAAAGTCTCAAAATTTATTTAGGTCCACCCAATCTACATGATAATCTTCAGTCCTACGCTCAGTTAACTCATATTATGGCATTCATGTTCCTATAGGTTAGGAATTGCACTGATGGTAGCAATGATGGTTCATAAGTCAAGGGACCTATGAAAAGGCAGCCACTACTTCCCTATAACATTTAGTTGTTTTGGCGTTGAGGATTTACATGGTGAAGAGTTTAAAGGTCACCTCTTTTTATTATCCCTAATTTTTGCCTGAACTGTTTCTTGCGAAGATTACAGTCAGTGGGATGCCCCAGTTTTGCCTAAGTCTCCTTCATAGGTTTTGACTTAGCGGGCTTTTTCTTTTGATTTTTTTAGAAGAAAGTGACTACCTAGCTTAATGATACGGTGAACCATCATCGGCTTTTTACTTGGAAAACATCTTCGACACTTACTTGCTGTGTGCGAAGGAAAATTTGTGAGTGCAACCTTTATATGAAAGGCATATTGCAGGAAAGCACAACCGAGTTAACTGAGAACTATCCATCCCAAGGTTAAGATTACGGGTATTTTGGTAAAGAAAGAAACTCCAACTTCTAGGCTCGAAGGGGGTGACGAGGGATTAACTTCCTTATTTCTCCAATGTTTGGGGATTGAAACAATATCTTACATCGTCAACAGAGTTTGATTGAAAGCATACTAACAACAGTTATGGGTATAACATTTTTGTCATCCTCCCTCAAATATTTGCATAATCAAAAATTTGGACAAGGAATAAATATTTGAAAGATAAAGCATAAAGATGCAAATAAATGGACAAAATGAATTAAAATCCAAAGTTGCAACGCTCAGTTCATTAATATAAAAGTACAAACATAATTTGAAAGCAAACAACCAATAAAAATAAGGAAAGTACAAACAACGAGAAACAAAAGGCCTAATAACTAAATCAGTACAAGGGTGAGTCTTCCTGTCTGAAGCTTAACTTTTGATGCACTGGCAAAGGATTTTTCTGGACATTCGGAGGACTATCCTCAAAATCAAGTATTCCATCTCTGACCAACTCGCACACTCTAGCCTTCAGTGCAAAACAATGCTCCAAGTCGTGGCCTAGGGCACCCTCATGAAACGCGCACTGGAAATCAACCCTTAATCCAACTGGAGGAGGATTAGGAGGAGGTGGTAAAGACCTTGTAGTGATCAGCTCTTTTTGAACCAGGTAAGGATACAGCTTTGTGTAAGTCATGGGAATAGGATCAAATTGATTCCTGTTCTGATACTGGTTTTGTCTAACAACTAGACGTTGAGGAGTCTGAGCTGGCTGTGGAGCAACAATAACATGATGATCAACAGGTTGAAGTTCATGGTGAGGCCGTCTTGATTCAGTCATGACAACATTGGTCTGATTCTCTTTCTTCTTCTGGAAATTCCCAAAGGATTTCTTTGCCCCACTAGAAGATTCGGCAACTTTGGATGCCTTACCATTTTTCAAACCTTCTTCTAATCTTTGGCCAATAGTCACCAGATCTATAAAGCTTGAAGAGACACTCCCAATCATCTTTTCCCAATAGAAAGGAGACAAAGTATCCATGCACATTCATGTTAGTTCCTTCTCTACTATAAGAGGTTCAACTTGGGAAGCTAACTCTCTCCAGCGCTGAGCATATTCCTTGAATGACTCTCTTTCCTTCTGAGACATACTTCAAAGTTGACGATGATCGGAAGTCATATCTAAATTGTATTTGTATTGCTTCATAAAAGCGTTGACAAGATCCTGGAAGCACCACTTAAACTGTCCTGAAAGCAATGGATGAGAAGCTTCTGATTGTTGGTGGAAGCTGCCATCTTTCAAAAGTACATAACTAGATGGGCTCTTGGACATGAATGACCTTGATACTTCACAAATTCAGGAGTCTTGAACTTGGCAGGCAAAACAAGACCAGAAACTAGGCACATATTGTCGGTATCAACGTTGAAGAAATCAGTACCCTCGACAGCTTGGAGTCTCTTGTTTATGATCTGAAATTGTTCACGGGTAATCTCAGGCTCAACAAAATCTTCTTGGCCTTCTCCTTGAACACTGGCAGTATTGTACTCATAGGGAGGATTCTTAAAGGGAACTTGGAGTGGACCACAGGTCTGGGCTCGGCAAGGACGGGAGCTTGAAAAACTGGTCTGACCAATCGTAGCAGTTGATGCAAAAGGTGGAGAGTAGTTAGGAGGTAAACCAAACTCTGGCCAAGTAGAGGGCGACAATTAAACAGGAGGTGGATCAGCATTTGAAACTTCCTGAATGACGGTCCTCTGAGGTGGCTCTCCTCTGGAAATCAGTACTTGAAGCATCTCGGTAAGCCTGGTCATGTTTGTTTTCAACTTATCGATCTCCATTCAGATTTTCGCATTATGTTCCTCTTGTTCCGACATCTGGAGTCTATAGTTAGCTCTAGTCCGATATCTGTGTCAAGGAATCAGCTTGACGACTCAAAGGTACCACTGGAAGACGAGAGAACAGAGAATGAGAAACTGGGGGGAAAATGCAATGTAAGACATGATGTTAATGCAATGCAATGGTTTCAAGAACTTCAATGGTCGATTGTGAATGTTTTCTAAGAAAAGTTGGAAAATGTTTTAGACTTTAAAATGTAAGACTTTTTGAATTTGCAAAGGATAGTTGAAGTCCTTGAAACTAGGAATGATATGATGCTTTATGGATGCAATGCACAAATACACACAAGCAAAAAAAGGTCCTAGGTTAGAGGGACAATGAGTGGAGTCAAGGTCTACCCTTCCCAAAAAGGTATGTATTATAGGTTAGTTGTACCTGCAGAACAAGGGTTCTAAAGAAGTGCCCAAAGTCATCAGTCCATCTTTCGGATATTATCAATTTCCCGACTGAATCGGTGGTTAATAATATTCTCAAGAGAGCCTCTTTTGAGTGTAGCATCGCGTAGCAACCATTTTGGGAATACTCTCTCATAGTCCTCGCACTACGTCCTAAATAAGGCCAAAGTGGGGTTAAAGGTAACTACGGTCCCCAATATCACAGGCTCCAATCGAAGATAGTAAGTGTTTTCACAAATACTCGTTCAACAGAACTACCTTTCAAAAGGGCCTCAACTGAGTGGTGATTCTCAAGTCAGCTTGGTCGGGAATCACACCCTATAAGCCTCGTCGAATATATCACCTTCCTATAATAAGTTCACTCAAGTCCGGGTGTAGGACTTATCTCACAACAAAATAGATACCCCAAGCAAGGTACAACAAATATATTATATACAAGCAAGCAAATAATAAGGAGAATAATAAGAAATAAACAAAGTAGGGGTAACCCTTAAAAGTTAAGATAATTCCCCAGTGAAGTCGCCATTTTCTGTTGCAGTGAGAATAGGATATCAAATTATTAATCAATTTAAATCGCATCTTTCGTTCACAACCAGTCTTTAATTTATCCGAAGGAAAGGTCAAAAAAAGGAAAAACCTAATTTTTGAATCCTAAACAATGCGGGGAGAAATCTAGGTAAGAGGTTGGTTAGGCCTAGGGAAGGTATTAGCACCCTAAACTTCTGTAGTACTCTACAGGAACCTCTTGTTTAAAGTTTACTATTTTGCTTTAATTATTTGCTTAAGGGTATATGCTAAGGGTTAAAAGGTGGAAAGAAAGACCTAAGGGTTAGTCCTAAGTTTACTCGCCCAGACTCGCATCTTGTGCCTATGTATCCGGGGTAGGGGATGGAATCAGAGGAATCGTAGTTCCCCTTGAAAGGGAGGTTAGAAACTTCTTGACGGTGGTCAAGGTTTCAATGGAATAAGCATTCATATGGAAGCGCTTACGTGGAGTGCGGCGACTCCTATTTCTACGTTGAAAATTGAGTTGAATTAAAAGGGGTAGAAATTAGGTATTCCGCGACGGGAAACCTAAAACGGAGTACGACGACTCCTTAACCTAATGCTAGGGTAAATGGTAATTTAGTCCACGGCGGGACACCTAGGTAATTAGGGTTTTGAAATATTCAAAGGTTAAGGCTATTGACTCGGCGACCAAACTGTTAGACCTAATCCTTCAGAAGGTTTTAACGGTAAATGATGCACATGACATATTTATGCTACAAATATTGAAATACGAGAAAGTACGTAAATAATAGCGGAACAAAAGCGACGATTGCCTCGCATAAGTTACAACCGTGAAAAATGCAAGAATAATAATGAAATAAAAAGCGACGAGGTCTCGCATAAATTACAAACCAAAGAAATGAAATGCGGAGAGTACGAGGATAATAACGGAACAAAAGTGACGATTGCCTCGCATAAATTATAACAACAAAAAAATGAAATGCGAAAAGTACGGGATTAATAACTATATTACAAAAGAAATGATTTTAAATTATATGAACAAAAATTAAATCTTTTAAAATTAAGTTTTTTTTTTAAAAATTGATATTAAGTTATTAAAACATTTTTAATTAAAAATATTTCTAATTAAGTTTTAAAAAAAAGTTTTAAAATGTTAGTACTAATTTATTTATAAAAAAAATGGGTTTTACTTTTAAAGAAAGGTTATTTTTTTGTTAATTAAAACTTAAGGAAAATAAAGCTAATTTTAATTAAAAAGTGTTAAAAAGTCTATTAAAGAAAAATATTAGTAATTTCTACCGCTTTAATTTTACGTTTATTTTAGATATAAATGCTAGTCTTAATGTTTAAGAGTTTTAGTTAAAAAAAGTTTTAGGTCAAATTTAGTTCTTGGTTTATTTTTTAAAAGAGTTTTAAAATCAACAAGAAAAAATCCATACCTTTTAGAGGCTAGAATTTAACCTTACAAAAACTTAACACTTCCGTTAGAAAAAAAGTTTTATCAATAATTAAATTTAAAAAAAGTATTGTATCTGTATATATATATATATTAACCTTACAAAAATTTAACACTTCCATTAGAAAAAAAGTTTTATCAATAACTAAATTAAAAAAAAGTATTGTATCTGTGTATATATATATTTTTTAATATTAGAACTAATATTATTTTAGGATTTTTATTTTTTGTTACAGGATTTTAATTACAAAAAAAAAACAGAATTTTAAAGTAGTAACTTAAACTAAATAACTAAAAGGTCATAAAAAATATAAAAAGAAAAATAAAAAGATACAGAAAGAAGAAAGGTATAAATGGCTTTTACAGCCATTAAGGTTTGAAACCCAATCTCCTATCCTTGCTGCGGCGGCGCCGATCCCTTTGGGGAGTGATGGCTGTAATTTTTCGTCTCTCTTTCTCTTTGTAGCTTTGGTCTTGCATCTTCTTCTTCTTTTTCCTCAGCAACAAAATTTGTCGCACTCAGTTCATCTGCTTAAATCCACACAAATAAGTTCATCTGATTCCAACTGGCCTGATTAAATTCAAGTGATTAATTTTTCGATTAAATTTATCCAAGCAAATCAAACTGATTAAATTCCTTCAATGAGATTTATCTGAAACTCAATTGTTCTTTTAAAATCGACTGGTAGGTAGCAGGAAGTAGGAAAGCGTGCGTTTGTCAAAATAAATTCCAAAAAACACATTCTCGCACCGATTTAACCTGAATCTATTGATATCTCAGCACCCTAAGCCTCATATGGTTTCGACATCAACTTCATGAATTGTCGGCAGACTGCAAATTAATGACCATTTTTTCCTTCACCAATTAAAGAGCGCACAGTGTGATTTTTCCTACACAACCAACAGACTGAGCAAACCGGTTAGTGGTTAGATAAAATGCCATGCAGAATGAGATGAAAATGTGAAATGAACATACTAATCTAAAGGAAAATTTTGGGGTATTACAGATATATTTTGTTTATACACGCAATAAATAAAATCAACCATTATTTTCCAAAATTGTAACATGTGTATACATTAGTTTTTGAGAAAGAAACTCATTGATGGTCACTATATGTTCTGGCCTGGGCCCCGGCATGGCCAGGCAGGCCCAGCCAATTAATACCCTGCCAAGCCCAGTCCATCTTGGGCCGCAGCCTCCGAGCACAAGGTCCCCGGTGGACAAGTAATGCCCCTCTGCGGGCAGAACCTGACCACCTGTGTCGAGCGTAAGACTCTCCCATCAACCAGACACTGCCTTCCCCGCGGACAGGACCTGCCCCTCCGCGGGCCGAACCTGCTCCTCTGTCGGGCAGGACAACGTGTCCTTCACACATTCTCTACGTGCCCCCCTCCTCGGGGACACGTCACCGACCAACTGTCCACCTCCGAAAGAGCAGGTCAAACCCATTTTCCGGAGATCATGGGACAGTTGGACTAGGGCGAAAACCACGTTCTGCTCTTCACTACACCATGTAAGCCCTAGCAGTCACCTGGGTTGGGCCTGGCAATCCAGCCCAACACAAGTGACTGTTGGCCCAGCGCTGGGGTCTCTCTATAAATACCCTCTTCCACAAGAGGGTCAGGTAATTCACTTCTTACCCCTTTTCTGTATTTGCTCTCACTCTGCCCAATTCCTTACTTTGGCATCAGAGTGTCTTGCAGGTACACCCCCTCCTCCTCTTTAGCACCGGCGAGCAGTCAGCAAGTCGAAGACATGTGGCAGCCAGCGATCCCTTTCTGATCAGGTCAGATCACTATGCATATATCATTTCAAGTATGATAAAAATAAATATCGTATAGGATTTTGAAATGATATATACAAAATACTATATAACTTTTGAAATGACATATGTATGTATCGTTTCAATTTTTATTTTCTATAGTGAAATAATGTTTAGTTTTGAAATGATATAAATAACACTTGCAAAATGGTACTATATATTTCACTTTTGAAATACTAATAGTGAAATACAAAAATTAATCCAACGCGTAAATACCGTAAATATACGTATGACATGCTCATGGAAAATAAAGTCATTCTTACGGTTTTGCTACCCACTATGTAAATTATTTTATATATGACATATTAAAATCAAGTTATGATACATATCAATCAAAAATATCATAAAATCACAATATATTGGCAACGTCGCTTTGATACTGACTGTTAAATTAATTCTTTTTAAGATTTTAATATTATAAATTTCATAGTGCTCTAATTCTTATGAAAACAATAAGACGTACCCGTATCCATAATACTGATACTTCTTGTGCTCTTGATTTGAATTGTTTTCTCCTCTCTTTGATGCTTGAAACTTAAACCTCGGTTGCCATTATTTGAGAGACTTATAAGATTGTTAGAAAATTAATTTAAATCGAATGGGTCGAGGCTAGAATCGTGAACAAAATCAGTTTCCTTATAAGTATTTCAAGCACTCTCAAATATCTTAGAGTTGGAACGCAGGAATACCCAGGATAATTCAGCCTATACTCGAGTTTGTAAAAGACCAATAAAAACTCGAATGTAGGGAAGAGTATTTGGAATTTTAGTGAATAGAATGTATATTTTTGTTATGTTTTTCTGAATCCGGAATGAATTATTTATAGGCCATATTGGTGTTGTTTCACAAGGTTGCGACCCTTGGTGAAACAATTTCCTTTTGCCAAGAGTTTCAAACTTTTGCCAAAAGTTACTTTTAACGAAAGGTACATTATTTTGCCTACGGTAACATTCTTCAAGAGTTGCATACTTTCATTCTGCAACACTTCATGAAGTGTTTCCTATTTCCGGATTCAAACCTACAGTAACACTTCACAAATGTTGCTTATTTCTGAATTCAAAATTAATTGTCACATGCATATTTTCTTGTCATTTTAGAACACACTCAAAATTATTAATTTTTAACAACTTACAACATCTATCACTAAATTTAATTTAACTTTAACAATAATATAAATATTGTTCTTGTTTATATAAATTAATCACAAAAAAATTATATATCATTCTAAATATTCTCTCTATTTATCTTACAAATATTCATACATAAATGAATGAGTTCAATAAAAAATCAAAAATTAATTTATGAGCCTATTTATCTTTGTTATGCCTAGTCAGTCTCAAACCCGCATAAAAGGAGGATTGTGTTAGATAGTCGAAAGCCAAAGTAAAACTTTGGCAAATCTCGATGAAATAAATCAACTACAAAATAACGTGAATGTTAGGTCATTTCTTATAAGCAACATGAAATATGACTCAAGTACATTGTCAAAAGAGCAAGGGTCGTTACATCGCCGCCTGGATGCAGTGAAAAATAATCATGGGTCCCCAAATTTTCATGAACGAGTGTGGGTAAGAAGATAGTTCATGAGAGTAGGATTTGTAACACCCCCTTTCTGTACTGTTGCACCTTAATTTTTGACCATAGGATCCCACCTCTTTTGCACTCTTTTCTCGCTTGTTTTAAAAAAAAAATGCGTATTTATTATGACTAACTAGTGGGTGCAGCTGCAGTAATTCCAAGTGAAGGTATCTTTCATGCCCGCTAGTAAAATTATTAAGAGGATTCCAGAACAGTTGAAGAACCTCATATCTTTCTCAATGGTACTCAATTATTGAGAATATTCGGAAGCAAGTTATGACACAAAAATGTAGAGTCGTGATCAAGGTCTTAATCATGCGGAGATGAAGGTCATACTCATCCTTATGAATCATTTGGAATCCAAAGTGTTTTTCCTTAAGGGCATTTACGTTGTGAAGACTAAGGATGAGTGGAGGGTGCAAGCTAGCTTGGAATTTCGGTCATATTTTCATAGGACCAAGTTTCTTCTTTGGCAATACCACGATTTCATTTCTAAGTGTATACAAGGAGCAAATCGTCATGTAAGGCAATTGTTTCTTTGCAATGCGTATGACTTAAAAAGACATGGGTAAATTTGCAGCTGTTCACAACTTTTCCAACAAATTCAGAGCTCTAGATTCAAGAGGATACAGGATCCTTCGCGTTTCTTACAAGAGACCTATTTCATTACATCGAACTAAATTTCTGAATACATTTTGAACACCATCTACAAGGCAATTATGAGAATCCCAATCCTGATACAAAGCATATTTAATTCTCCATTTCAAAAGGAGGTTATCCTAAATAAGATAAATAAATTAACATGACAGTAAGCTGCTCCTGGTTCTTCACGCATACGATAGTTCAGAGGTTGTTACAAGCTTATGTTGACAAAGATCAAAACCAGTTGCACTACTGAGATTCCTCTTGTGGGAGATTCTGTTGAAAACTCAATCCTCTCATCCTGATCCTATTGACTGCACATGAAAGAACTTGATTAGAGGAGTCTATCACAACCATGCCACAACTTTACAAAAGGAAAGTTATAAGTCCCTTTACCACGGTTCTTGTAAAGACATTAATGATAACTAGGGTATTTACACTTACATTGAACATCAGGGATATTTATCTATTAGCTGCACCCATTTTGTAGTCTTCTGAATTGATGACCAACACGGGAAAGGCCCTGCCAGGACTTGTACGAAGAATGCACTCGATTACCGTCGCAATACCGCCGGGGTTTGGTTTCTCAGCATACCCAGAGACCGTATACGTTCGTCTTCAAATACCACGCGAGCGCATAGAGGTTCATGTCCCCACATTTGCCGCCTCCTGAACTCTTATGTCCTACAAAGAAAACAACAAGCAGTATGAGATGGTGAAGTTTGTTTGCTCCAGTGCTCAACCCCGGTGCTCGGAGAAAGCCGGTACCACCGAATTTCTATGTTAGCTGCAATAACCACAGACAAATAATAAGAAAGTGATGCAGGCTCTTGCCAAAAGAGTTTTCCAGCAAAAAAACAGAACAACCATTATAGAAACAAGTTGAGAAAAAAGGATTTAAGAATATTAAGTTTAGGTTTCAGCCCTCAGTTCGGATCATCATTGGGCAGAGATTCGAGCGGCCGGAAGGGCGACAACCGAAGTTGTCACCAACTCCCTACCAGGCATCGAAAGAACAGATTTCTGATGAAAACAGTTCAATTTGGGACAACTCTCAACACAATGCGAAGGCGTCAACGATATTCGAAGGCAACAACACTCCTAAAGTCTTGGTTCAGACGCGAAGTCATCATTACCAGCAAGCCTTTCTCGAACCCAAGCAAAAACTGGCAGATTCCATACCATTAGCAGGGTCCAGAGAAGAGAAGAAAGCCAGTAAACTCGAAGCAAAATGGCCCAGCATTTCCGGTACAAAAGAGATCAGCAGAGCATTCATCAAGTGTTAAAACCACAGCAGGCCACAACAATCAAAGCAATAACAGGCTGCAATTATCCTCAAACAAGCAAGTATATTACAACAAAGCATCACCCGCGAATTCCAACAATGTCATGGTAACATAAAGCAGGACCAGCAAACGGATGGAAGCAAGCATCATTTCAGCACCTACAAACAACATCAGCAGCAGCAGCTCAGTAAAAAAAACAAGCATACATCAAAAATGGTTACAACATTCACAATGACACTTCCAAACAAGGAATCTGCAAACAAACACTCAGAAACAACAATATAATGTCAAGAATATCAGTGCCAGCACCAAGCAACAGCAATACAGAGTCCAAGAATGGGAAAATCAAGACAAATGTAGCCCTCAGCTTAAATCCATCATCGGGCTAAAAGTTGGGCGGCCAGGAGGACAATAATCAAGGTCATCGTCAGCTCTTTACCGAACACCAAAGGAATCGATTATAGGCAAACGAGGCAACCATTTCTCAGAATAGCTCTCAACATGAGTTCGAAAGATTTCAAAAGCGACGACAATCCTGGCTCATGGTTCAGACCACCGTGTCATCATCACCATTATACTTTTCTCGGCATCGGAGCTAGGACCAAGTGGACACTGAACCCATTATCGGCAACCTGAAGAAAGAAGAGAAGAGTCAGCAGTACAACACTGTTAGCTGCGAGCAAATGTTTACAACAGACAAGCATCAACAACAAGTGCACCAGCTGCAACAGCATCGATAATGTCAATTCAACAATCTACAACAGCATTAGATACACATCAAACTTTATTTGAAGGCAAGAATGGAAAACAAAGTGGAAAGAACAATAACCACACTTTTCCTTTTCTTTTGTTCGCAAGAAAGAGCTTTGAGCAACTTCACGTGAGTCTACACCAGAGAACATCAAAGGTTAATCGAAATTCATTAAGTCAAATGTCAAAAAGAAGCCAAGTTGGTGCTCTGGGCTATTAATTCTCCCTTGGCCCAAAACAAACCGCTATTCACACCTGACAGAATAGCAATCCAGAGTCAGTAATCTAATAAGGAATATGCTTTTTCCGGAAAAAAGATCCAATCCCAACAGCTATCATGATATTGAGAGATCCTTCAAATTAAATCGTATAGAAAAGATTGTCATCAACAACATTAACCCAATCACACGAAAAAGGGAAGTTTTCAAATCTTGTCTGAACCAAAACGGAAGGTCCAAATCAAGCATTCAAGACAACAATCAAATCTCAATCAGAACATCTCGATTTGAAGCCTATAAAAGGCGATCTATGGAACAAAGAAAAGGGGGCAATAGAGAATCGTCGCAAAGAAAAAACCTATCTTCGTAACCCTAAAAAGCAAAAAGACTTATCTGTTCCAGTTGACGAAGTTATCTCCGGCCGCTGCGGAACCAAACCGACGAAGAATCCCTTTTCGTCACTCTAAGCGCCGCCATCGCCAAAACCTTCGGTAAAACCTCATTTCTTGTATGGATTATTGAACCTATTGATTGTCTTGATGTGTTTCAGGTTTAAAAAAAGAACAAAGACCATGGAAAGGTGATGGAGAATGGATTTGCGAAGGGGATGATCGGGAAAGGGAGAGAAGACTGAACGATCTGGGGAGGGCGGAGGAAGTTTTGGGGATTAGGGTTCACCGTCATCTCCCTTCGTTTCTTTTTTTTTTGTTTTCTTGTTAATGTTTGTAATCTCGCATCTGTACACCCACTCCACTATCATACACACGTCACCACACGTTTAATCTAGTTTAACCACTCTAATCAACATTTAACCTTTTATTAACCAATTAAATAACTTTTTAAAAAAAATATAAATATTAACCTTTTATTAATCAGCTTTATATTTTAATTCAATTTATTTAGTTAACTCACTTATAATAAGTTATACTACCTAATAATCATTTGTTTTATCTTTTAATTTCAATTTAATTAACCTTATACTTTTTTTTTTTTAATAATAAAAAAGAATCCCCATTAAGAAAAAATAATTCTATTAATTCCTATAAAAAAATATATTTTTCTAATTAGTTAATTTAACTCTCTATTTTAATAACATTCTAATTAAGTAAATACTTATTCACTAAAAAACTTTTATAATTAAGTTATACCTGTTTTGACAATTTTTTTTATTTAATCAATAATAAAATCCTTAGGGTTTAAATAACTTGGGGAAATAAATAAAGACATTTTATAACCAATATAATTTAAGATAATTCATAACAATAGCCATAATAAAAAATAAATCACTTCACCTAAGTTTTAGATAATAACCTAAGTCATTTTTATTTAAAACCGTAGAATTTAATCTATACCTAATCCCACTAAGTTATAATTCAGCTAAATCAATATACCCCTTTTAAAATCAGTCAACATCGAGAATACGATGTAATTGTGCACACTCACGACACAATTCACCGCAGCGCTTTCATGCGTGTGTATGGTTTACTTTTCCGCAATTCATTTTACAACCATTTAATATTATCGTAATTTACATTCCCGCATCGCATCCCATCCAAAGGGAAAACCTACACATGAGTCAACACTTGTGTGTAGCGCATATCATTTACATCACAATCCCCTTGATCCTTGATCCCATTCAAGTCGATCTCCTAGGATAGATCCTACCCCATAGGAAGGACTGTTCTTCATTTTACAACATAGGAAAATAATAAACACAATACAAACAATCAATTCAAAACAATAAATATTCAAACACATTAGAGAAAGATGTCAATCATCTTAAGCGAGATAGAATCTCCACCCCACAACAATATAATCAAGCCGTAGGGACTTTGCCTTAAGAGAGATAAAGGTGTACCTCGTTGATCCCTATCCGAGTACGTAAGTCCTTTTCTTAAGATGATGCAAAGACCATTTTCCTACAATTTGTGGTGGTTAAATCTCCCTTAAAATGAACACATCTCTTCTCCTAAAATCAATCAATCAACAACCCTAAACCCGTAGGAACTTTGACCACAGTCAAAGAACTCCTCAACCCTTTAGGGGAACTACAAATACTCTGATTCCACTCCCGTAAGAATATGTAGGCATAAGATGCGACATCTTATCGAGTATACTTAGAAATAAACCACCAGGTCTTTTAAACCATTAAGCAGATAAACACTTAGGAATAAACAAACATAAAACAAGAGGTTCCTGTAGGATACTACAGAAACTTAGGATGCTAGTACCTTCCCTAAGTTTAACCAACCCCCGAACCTATAACTCTCTAGCTTGCATTGCGTTGTGGGAATTTCGATCTTTATCCCTTCCTTTGAACAAATCAAAGTTTGGTTGCAAAATTGAATTAAAGATTAAAACTAATCAATAGTTTGGTATCCAAATTTCACCGCGACATGTACCCCCAAATAATCAAACAAATCATTTAGGCACATATATTGAAAATTTCATCAGAGTGTAATTAAAAACACGGTATAAAAGAGGCATGTCACATTATGCTTGAAATTAAAACATACAACACCTGCTCAACAAGATATGCAACATTGGGGTAACTTTCAAAATAGAGAAACTTAGTCCTTACACCCGCATCTCAATATTTAGAATAAAAGCGGAAAATCTAAACATTTAATCACTTCAAACAAATATACATATACATATCATCCAGTTTGATTCACATCATCATTTAACATGTTTTCATAAACACTCATCAGCAGATACATATACAAATGTATCACAAAAGAATTCTATACAATCCTAGCTACCCGCTGCTACATATCAGAGCCAACCGACCAAAAGAAAGAAGTCACGCTTCACAAAAGACCTCCAGCAATCCTACTCTGCAATGCCTCATAGAGCATCATAAAACAGCAGAAGGGTGAGAAATATTATCATAATAATCAATGCATATATATATATATATATATATATATATATATATATATATATATATATATATATATATATATATATATATATATATATATATATATATATATATATATATATATATATATATATATACACACACACACACACACACACAAGTATAGAATACACATATTCCACAATTCTCACCATAATTCATCATAGCTCATCATATACACCACAATATATATATATATATATATATATATATATATATATATATATATATATATATATATATATATATATATATATATATTTATATAAACAAATATGGATAGTCATCAAGCATATTCATCATGCACACATCCATAATTCTCAATCAATCCACATAACCACACACAATATGTTTATTCACTACAATTCACATAAACATCTACAATTATGTTTATTTCACCAATTCACAATCATACTCATTTCGTATAAACATTTAAATTCATGTTTATTCACCAATGCATCATATAAAGATGATATATGCAACTCATAGAGGCCAACTCGCTACTCTATGCAAATGCAATTGCAAATGCGGTACGAACTCAACCATCTCAAGTTCACTCAGGATCATATTAGAACCATCACTCACACCTCTCATAGGCACACGATATTCATGGATTGCTCACACCTCTCATAGGCAGATTCGCCTAGGAATTAAATATTATCCAGCAGATTCTCCTAGGAATCAATTCAACAGATTCTCCGAGGAATCAAATATTATTCATCAGATTCTCCTAGGAATCAATTCAACAGATTCTCCGAGGAATCAAATATTATTCAGCAGATTCTCCTAGGAATCAATTTACCCATTGCTCACACCCCACATGGGCACACAACGTTTAAGGATTTCTCACACCCCTTAAAAGCACACAATCGTTCAACAGATTCACCGAGGAATCAATCAGCACAAGAATGTATATCATGATGTTTCACATGCAAAATGACTCCATACAATTCTTGAAATGCATACATATTCATAATGTTTTCTTGCATTCTCATCTCATCTAATCTCATACAATCATCATACAGTCACAATGCATATTCATATTGTATTCATCATTTATCATATTCTATCGCATACAATAAATATTCATTCACAATATCATGCCAAACGGCCATATTTCACACTTCACAATTCACAATCTAAGATTCATGCCATACGGCTACCCACAACACATCTTATCACAATAGTATACAAACTATATATATCAGATAAGGATTAAACATAATCGAACAAAACAATAAACGTTGGATGGAAAACACAAGAAATGGAAAATGCTATCACACTCGCTGACCTTCGCCTGGCGAAGCATTTAGCGAATGCTCGCTGCTTCACTCGCCTGGCGAACTCGCTGGCAAAGACAGGCAGTAGCTACTGGAAGTATTCACTACCTCATTCGCTGGGTTTCGCTTAGCGAACCCTCTCGCCACCTCCTTCGCCTGGCCAACACGCCAGCGAAGGCTGATCTTGGCTACTGTAATGGTTCGCTACCCACTCGCTGGGTTTCGCGTGGCGAACCTTCGCTTCTGCTCCCCTGTCGAACGCTAGCGAATATGCTAACTCAGAACCCCAAACTGTCCAAGATCACTAAACCATCACAAAATCAACTGATTCAATCCCAACCAGTTCCAGTAGTTTTAGCCCAACATTACCCGATTAAACTACTCCATTTATTCCAGATTCTAACCGTTCAAACATCGATTCTTACCAATTAATCCATTTCGACCTAAAATGGAAAAAGATGGAAAACTCTACAACAAATCCAAACACACACATACATAATCATAGACATCGATAAGATAATAAGATTTCATACTCTTACCCGATTAAATTGATTCCTAGATGCTTGATTTTGAGCTATCCAAGCTTTCCTCTATTTTCTCCTCTTCTCTCTTCTTCCTCTTTCTTTCTCTTCCTTTCTCTTCTTTCTATTTCTATCTCTTTTCTCTCCTCTTTCCACTTATATTTCTTTCCATTCTATTTCTCTCAAAATATCTCATAATCCCTTTTTCACAAATATGTCCAACTTAACATTAATTAGGAATATCTCAAATACTCTCCAACTTAATTTCCCAAAACTCCCCAAATGACAAATATCACAATATGCACACAAAACATATTAACACATAATTTCCACAATTAAATTAATAATCACCCAATTAATCGAAAGACTCAATAAAAATGGGGAAATCCGAATCGGGGCGTTACAACTCTCCCCCACTTTAGAAATTTTCATCTTCGAAAATATTACTTGATCCAAACAACTCTGGATACGACTCTCGCATTCCACTCTCTAATTCCCAAGTCATAAACAAATACAAACGCTTAACGCACACATGAGAAATGAACGAATGAGTCGCTCCAGCATCAATAATAGCAACTAAAGGTGTACTATTAATAAAGCATGTACCTTTAATCAAACGATCTGCACTAGTAGCGTCTGACCCGGCTAGTGCAAACACCTTTCCGCCTGCTTGAGCTTGTTTCGGCTTAGTACAATTAGGACTAATGTCGCCCACTTCTCCATAATTATAGCACTTCACTACATTCTTCCTACAATCTGTAGGAGCATGCCCAAGGACTCCACAGTTAGAACATTTTGCTACGGTCTTTCCACACTCAAAAGATTTGTGACCCATCTCGCCACACTTGTAACACTTGACGGAACCAGAACTTCCTCCTCCAGATCTCTTATCAAAGTTTCCCCTATGCTCGCCCTTGTCAACAGATGTCACATAAGGTCCACTTCTAGCTTGTTGCTTTTCCTTCCTCTCCTTCAAACTTTTGTAATGTGTAGAACGAGCCTTGCTATCTTCCTCAAAAATTCTACAACATTCGGTCAAATCCGAAAATCTCCTTATTATTTGATATCCCACAGCTTGCTTGATCTCAGGACCCAAACCATTCTCATACTTAACACACATAGAAAGCTCAGCAGTAACCGTAGCAGAGTGAGGATGAAACTGTACCAATTCTACAAATTTAGCAGTATAGTCCACCACGGAGATACGACCTTGTTTCAATTCAAGGAATTCCATCTCCTTCTTCCCTTTCACACTCTCAGGGTAATACTTCCTCAAGAACTCAGTACGAAATAACTCCCAAGTTATCTCTTCATCATCTACTTCAAGAAATTGTCGCACTCTGACCCACCAATCGTCGGCTTCTTTTCTCAGCATGTGAGTCCCAAGTCTCACCTTATTCCTTTCTTCACAGCCCATAACTCGAAAGATTCTTTCAATCTCTTTCAACCAAATCTGAGCACCATCGGGATCAAATCTTCCTTTGAAGACCGGTGGCTGGTTCTTCCTGAACTCATCGTTAGCACTCACATTCGGCGCACCCTGCACCGCCCTAGCCATTGCCTCCAATGCAGCAGCCATCGCATTGTCGTTACGACCAGCCATATTCTGATTATTCCCAAAAATAATAAAATGGTTAAACAACCGTTTACCCAACACAACAACGAGACAGACACAAGTGACTAAACACTGGCTCTGATACCACTTAATGTAACACCCCCTTTCTATACCCCCAAATAATCAAACAAATCATTTAAGCACATATATTAAAAATTTCATCAGAGTGTAATTAAAAACACGGTATAAAAGAGGCATGTCACATTATGCTTGAAATTAAAACATACAACACCTGCTCAACAAGATATGCAACAGCGGGCTAACTTTCAAAACAGAGAAACTTAGTCCTTACACCCACATCTCAATATTTAGAATAAAAGCGGAAAATCTAAACATTGAATCACTTCAAACATATATACATATACATATCATCCAGTTTGATTCACATCATCATTCAACATGTTTTCATAAACACTCATCAGCAGATACATATAGAAATGTATCACAAAAGAATTCTATATAATCCTAGCTACCCGGTGTTACATATCAGAGCCAACCGACAAAAAGAAAGAAGCCACGCTTCACAAAAGACCTCCAGCAATCCTACTCTCCAATGCCTCATAGAGCATCATAAAACTACAGAAGGGTGAGAAATATTATCATAATAATAAATACATACATACATACATACATATATATATATATATATATATATATATATATATATATATATATATATATATGTATATATATATATGTATATATATATATATATATATATATATATATATATATATATATATATATATATATATATATATATATATATATATATATATATATATATATATATATATATATATATATATATATATATATATATATATATATATATATATATATATATATAAACAAATATGGATAATCACCAAGCATATTCATCATGCACACATCCATAATTCTCAATCAATTCACATAACCACACACAATATGTTTATTCACTACAATTCACATAAACATTTACAATTATGTTTATTTTACCAATTCACAATCATACTCATTTCATATAAACATTTACATTCATGTTTATTCACCAATGCATCATATAAAGATGATATATGCAACTCATAGAGGCCAACTCGCTACTCTATGCAAATGCAATTGCAAATGCGGTACGAACTCAACCATCTCAAGTTCACTCAGGAACATATTAGAACCATCGCTCACACCTCTCATAGGCACACGATATTCATGGATTGCTTACACCTCTCATAGGTAGATTCGCCTAGGAATCAAATATTATCCAGCAGATTCTCCTAGGAATCAATTCAACAGATTCTCCGAGGAATCAAATATTATTCATCAGATTCTCCTAGGAATCAATTCAACAGATTCTCCGAGGAATCAAATATTATTCAGCAGATTCTCCTAGGAATCAATTTACCCATTGCTCACACCCCACATGGGCACACAACGTTTAAGGATTGCTCACACCCCTTAAATGCACACAATTGTTCAACAGATTCACCGAGGAATCAATCAGCACAAGAATGTATATCATGATGTTTCACATGCAAAATGACTCCATACAATTCTTGAAATGCATACATATTCATAATGTTTTCATGCATTCTCATCTCATCTAATCTCATATAATCATCATACAGTCACAATGCATATTCATATTGTATTCATCATTTATCACATTCTATCACATACAATAAATATTCATTCACAATATCATGCCAAACGACCATATTTCACACTTCACAATTCACAATCTAAGATTCATGCCATACGGCTACCCACAACACATCTTATCACAATAGTATACAAACTATATATTTCAGATAAGGATTAAACACAATCAAACCAAACAATAAACATTGGATGGAAAACACAAGAAATGGAAAATGCTGTCACACTCGCTGACCTTCGCCTGGTGAAGCATTTAGCGAATGCTCGCTGCTTCACTCGCATGGCGAACTCGCTGGCAAAGACAGACAGTAGCTACTGGAAGTATTCACTACCTCATTCGCTGGGTTTCACCTAGCGAACCCTCTCGCCACCTCCTTCGCCTGGCCAACACGCCAGCGGAGGCTGATCTTGGCTACTGTAATGGTTCGCTACCCACTCGCTGGGTTTCGCGTGGCGAACCTTCGCTTCTACTCCCCTATCGAACGCTAGCGAATATGCTAACTCAGAACCCCAAACTGTCCAAGATCACCAAACCATCACAAAATCAACTGATTCAATCCCAACCAGTTCCAGTAGTTTTAGCCCAACATTACCCGATTAAACTACTCCATTTATTCCAGATTCTAACCGTTCAAACATCGATTCTTACCGATTAATCCATTTCGACCTAAAATGGAAAAAGATGGAAAACTCTCCAACAAATCCAAACACACACATACATAATCATAGACATCGATAAGATAATAAGATTTCATACTGTTACCCGATTAAATTGATTCCTAGATGCTTGATTTTGAGCTATCCAAGCTTTCCTCTATTTTCTCCTCTTCTCTCTTCTTCCTCTTTCTTTCTCTTCCTTTCTCTTCTTTCTATTTCTATCTCTTTTCTCTCCTCTTTCCACTTATATTTCTTTCCATTCTATTTCTCTCAAAATATCTCATAATCCCTTTTTCACAGATATGTCCAACTTAACATTAATTAGGAATATCTCAAATACTCTCCAACTTAATTTCCCAAAACTCCCCAAATGACAAATATCACAATATGCACACATAACATATTAACACATAATTTCCACAATTAAATTAATAATCACCCAATTAATCAAAAGACTCAATAAAAATGGGGAAATCCGAATCGGGGCGTTACAACTCTCCCCCACTTTAGAAATTTTCATCTTCGAAAATATTACTTGATCCAAACAACTCTGGATACGACTCTCGCATCCCACTCTCTAATTCCCAAGTCATAAACAAATACAAACGCTTAACGCACACATGAGAAATGAACGAATGAGTCGCTCCAGCATCAATAATAGCAACTAAAGGTGTACTATTAATAAAGCATGTACCTTTAATCAAACGATCTGCACTAGTAGCGTCTGACCCGGCTAGTGCAAACACCTTTCCGCCTGCTTGAGCTTGTTTCGGCTTAGTACAGTTAGGACTAATGTGGCCCACTTCTCCATAATTATAGCACTTCACTACATTCTTCCTACAATCTGTAGCAGCATGCCCAAGGACTCCACAGTTAGAACATTTTGCTACGGTTTTTCCACACTCAAAAGATTTGTGACCCATCTCGCCACATTTGTAACACTTGACGGAACCAGAACTTCCTCCTCCAGATCTCTTATCAAAGTTTCCCCTATGCTCGCCCTTGTCAACAGGTGTCACATAAGGTCCACTTCTAGCTTGTTGCTTTTCCTTCCTCTCCTTCAAACTTTTGTAATGTGTAGAACGAGCCTTGCTATCTTCCTCAAAAATTCTACAACATTCGGTCAAATCCGAAAATCTCCTTATTATTTGATATCCCACAACTTGCTTGATCTCAGGACGCAAACCATTCTCATACTTAACACACTTAGAAAGCTCAGCAGTAACCGTAGCAGAGTGAGGATGAAACTGTACCAATTCTACAAACTTAGCAGTATAGTCCATCACGGAGATACTACCTTGTTTCAATTCAAGGAATTCCATCTCCTTCTTCCCTTTCACACTCTCAGGGTAATACTTCCTCAAGAACTCAGTACGAAATAACTCCCAAGTTATCTCTTCATCATCTACTTCAAGAAATTGTCGCACTCTGACCCACCAATCGTCGGCTTCTTTTCTTAGCATGTGAGTCCCAAGTCTCACCTTATTCCTTTCTTCACAGCCCATAACTCGAAAGATTCTTTCAATCTATTTCAACCAAATTTGAGCACCATCGGGATCAAATCTTCCTTTGAAGACCGGTGGCTGGTTCTTCCTGAACTCATCGTTAGCACTCACATTCGGCGCACCCTGCACCGCCCTAGCCATTGCCTCCAATGCAGCAGCCATCGCATTGTCGTTACGACCAGCCATATTCTGATTATTCCCAAAAATAATAAAAAGGTTAAACAACCGTTTACCCAACACAACAACGAGACAGACACAAGTGACTAAACACTGGCTCTGATACCACTTAATGTAACACCCCCTTTCTATACCCCCAAATAATCAAACAAATCATTTAAGCACATATATTAAAAATTTCATCAGAGTGTAATTAAAAACACGGTATAAAAGAGGCATGTCACATTATGCTTGAAATTAAAACATACAACACCTGCTCAACAAGATATGCAACAGCGGGCTAACTTTCAAAACAGAGGAACTTAGTCCTTACACCCACATCTCAATATTTAGAATAAAAGCGGAAAATCTAAACATTGAATCACTTCAAACATATATACATATACATATCATCCAGTTTGATTCACATCATCATTCAACATGTTTTCCTAAACACTCATCAGCAGATACATATAGAAATGTATCACAAAAGAATTCTATACAATCCTAGCTACCCGGTGCTACATATCAGAGCCAACCGACCAAAAGAAAGAAGCCACGCTTCACAAAAGACCTCCAGCAATCCTACTCTCCAATGCCTCATAGAGCATCATAAAACTACAGAAGGGTGAGAAATATTATAATAATAATAAATACATACATACATACATATATATATATATATATATATATATATATATATATATATATATATATATATATATATATATATATATATATATATATATATATACATATATATATATATATATATATATATATATATATATATATATATATATATATATATATATATATATATATATATATATATATATATATATATATATATATATATATATATATATATATATATATATATATATATATATATATATATATATATATACTCGAGTATAGGATACACATATTCCACATTTCTCACCACAATTCATCATAACTCATCATATACACCACAATATATATATATATATATATATATATATATATATATATATATATATATATATATATATATATATATATATATATATATATATATATATATATATATATATATATATATATATATATATATATATATATATATATATATATATATATATATATATATATATATATATATATATATATATATATATATATATATATATATATATATAAACAAATATGGATAATCACCAAGCATATTCATCATGCACACATCCATAATTCTCAATCAATTCACATAACCACACACAATATGTTTATTCACTACAATTCACATAAACATCAACAATTATGTTTATTTTACCAATTCACAATCATACTCATTTCATATAAACATTTACATTCATGTTTATTCACCAATGCATCATATAAAGATGATATAAGCAAATCATAGAAGCCAACTCGCTACTTTATGCAAATGCAATTGCAAATGCGGTACCGACTCAACCATCTCAAGTTTACTCAGGAACTTATTAGAACCATCGCTCATACCTCTCATAGGCACACGATATTCATGGATTGCTCACACCTCTCATAGGCACACAATCGTTCAGCAGATTCTCCTAGGAATCAAATATTGTCCAGTAGATTCTCCTAGAAATCAATTCAACAGATTCTCTGAGGAATCGAATATTATTCAGCAGATTCTCCTAGGAATCAATTCAACAGATTCTCCGAGGAATCAAATATTATTCAGCAGATTCTCCTAGGAATCAATTCAACAGATTCTCCGAGGAATCAAATATTATTCAGCAGATTTTCCTAGGAATCAATTTACCCATTGCTTAAACCCCACATGGGCACACAATTATTAAGGATTCTCACACCCCACAAGGGCACACAATCGTTCAGCAGATTCACCGAGGATTCAATCAGCACAAGAATGTATATCATGATGCTTCACATGCAAAATGACTCCATACAATTCTTGAAATGCATACATATTCATAATGTTTTCATGCATTCTCATCTCATCTAATCTCATACAATCATCATACATTCACAATGCATATTCATATTGTATTCATCATTTATCACATTCTATCGCATACAATCAATATACATTCGCAATATCATGCCAAACAGCCACATTTCACACTTCATAATTCACAATCTAGGATTCACGCCATACAACCCACAACACATCTTATCACAATAGTACTCAAAATATACATTTCAGATAAGGATTAAACACAATAGAACCAAACAATCAACATTAGATGGAAAACACAAGAAATGGAAAATGCTATCACACTCGCTGACCTTTGCCTGCCGAATCGTTTAGCGAATGCTCGCTGCTTCACTCGCCTGGCGAACTCGCTGGCGAAGACAGGCAATAGCTATTGGAAGTATTCGCTACCTCATTCGCTGGGTTTTTCCTGGCGAACCCTCTCGCCACCTCCTACGCCTGGTGACCACGCCAGCGAAGGCTGATCTTGGCTACTATAATGGTTTTCTACCCACTCGCTGGGCTTCGCCTGGCGAACGCTAGCGAATCTGTGAAATCAGAACCCCAAACTGTCCAAGATCAGCAAATCATCACAAAATCAACCGATTCAATTCCAACCAGTTCCAGTAGTTTTAGCCCAACATTACCCGACTAAACTACTCCATTTATTCCGGATTCTAACCGTTCAAACATCGATTCTTACCGATTAATCCATTTCGACCTAAAATGGAAAAAGATGGAAAACTCTCCAACAAATCCAAACACACACATACATAATCATAGACATCGATAAGATAATAAGATTTCACACTCTTACCCGATTAAATCGATTCCAAGATGCTTGATCTTGAGCTATCTAAGCTTTCCTCTATTTTCTCCTCTTCTCTCTTCTTCCTCTTTCTTTCTCTTCCTTCCACTTCTTTCTATTTCTATCTCTTTTCTCTCCTCTTTCCACTTATATTTCTTTCCATTCTATTTCTCTCAAAATATCTCATAATCCCTTTCTCACAAAAATGTCCAACTTAACATTAATTAGGAATATCTCAAATACTCTCCAACTTAATTTTCCAAAACTCCCCAAATGACAAATATCACAATATGCACACATAACTGTTGCACCCCAAAATTTGACCAACCGGTTCTCATATCTGGTTTATGTTTCGACGCATTTTGCATTCGCATTCGCATACTGCATGCATTGCAATTTTCTCAGTCAGATTGATTTTATCGGGATTGCAGCCCCTGGCGTTTCAGGCAGTTCAGGCCGGTTTGAATAAGCGTATTTTGAGAATTGGTGCTCGTTCCCTGTGTTTTCAGGCCATCTCGGTGCCCGGCTTTCGCTATGGTTGCGCAATCATTCTCTAATCGGTTTAATCGGCTTCCTGGCATTTTCAGGATTTTCTCCTTTATTTTCTAGATTTTTAAGGCAGTTTTAATAGTTTTTTTTAATAGATTTAATGGACTTTTTAGATATTAAATAGGTTAATTTTTTTAGAATTTAATAGATTTTCCTATAGAATTTAATAGATTTTTTTTAGATTTTAAAATAGATATTCCTTTTTTTTTAATAGATTTAATAGATTTTTAGCCTATTAGATATTAGTTTTATCATTAAATAGAATAGTTAAATAGTTTTTAAATGGTCCTTTTAGATTTTTTTAAATGGTTTTAATATAGAGTTTAATAGATTTTTAGATATTACTAGTTTTTTTAATATAGTTTTTTTAGTATAATAGAATAATATAGATTTTATAATAATGTTAGATTAGATTTTTTTAATTGGTTTTATAGATTTAGTATAGATTTAATAGGTCTTTTATATAGATTTTATTAGATTTTAATTGATTTTCTAGATTTAATTGGAATTTTTAAATAGATATAGATATTAAATAATCTTTTCTGTTTTTTTAATAGGTTAATTAGGGTTTTTGTATTTTATTTTCGTTTAGGTTTTTAATTAGGGTAAATTGTGTGAGGTTAATTAGATTTGATTAGGATTAATTAGAGGTCTTGGTTAAGGTTTAGTTAATTTTCGTTTAGTTAATTAGGGCTTTAATTAGAGTTCATTAGCATTTAATTAGGTTAATTAATCAGAGTTTATCCCTTAATAGTGGGCCAGGTGTCCAGTTCAGAGGCCCAAGTCAAAGTCCAAATTTGTTGCCACATGTCCCTTAAATAGAGATGCCACGCGTGGGTCCATTCTCTTAGCCACTTCATCAAATTTTCTGTTGACAACTCACACTCCACTACCCTCTCTCTGATCCACGTGTTGCCCTCTCACTCCCTCTCACTGCCACACGTCCACCTCTGAAACCCACCGGTCCCCTTCGCCGCCGGTCATGCAGTCGCCGTCACCTCCGCCGTAACTTCTCGCCGGAACTTCTAACCGTCGCCGGAAACGTTGAATTCGCCGGAAAACTCATCTGAAGCTTCATTTTTTCCAGATTCACCAGAAATCACTAAGAATCTCCTTCCAATCTTCACCTCAATCCGAATCAACCATCATCCACCGGATTCATTTTTGTTGTCAGAAAACCAAGAACACTCATCGTTTCGTCATCAGTTTGCCAAAAACTCAATAGATCCGCAAGAACTTTCATCAACAGTTCTGTGTTCTTCATCCCGATCATCGCAACCGCCGAGAATCTTCAAGAAATTATTCAAAGAAACTTCATCAAGATTCATACGCCGCCAGTCTTTTTTCTTCTTTTCGCCTCAGGATGTTCATCAGAAGTATCATCATCGTCATCAGTTTCCAGAATCTCTCTGTGGATATGCGTCGTGTTCGTTGATCTTCATCACGTTCGTGAAGATATTCCAGAAATCTTCAAAAGTCGTCAAGAACGTTCAAATCTTCAAAATCTTCAAAGTGATCTTTATCAGTTGCTTCCAGAACCCATCATCTTCATCACATCGCCAGGTTCTTGTTACTTTTTCGAACTCTTTTTTTATTTCAGTAGCTTGTTGTTGCTTAGTTGTAGAGCTAGGTTTTGTTTGGCTGAGAGTTGAACATAGATGAAATCCGAGAGATTGAAATGGTGAGGTTTGTGCTAGGGAAGGATAGGTTGGGCTTAGAGATGAAGAATTTGGTGAGATTTTTTGTGATAGAGATTTTTGCTGAAAGAGTTAGAGAGGTGAGTTGAGAGAGGGAGAGAATGCGCCGTTTAGGGTTTCGGTGGGGAGAGTGATGAACAGTAGTGGAGAGGGAGAGTTAGGAGAATTAGGGTTTTCGTTTTTACTAAGGCTGAGAATGGACTGGGTCAGGGCCTTAGGCCCATTGTGTTTAGTTTGCTGATCATACTCCACAGTTTTCCTATGCCCCCTCTCCCAATGTTTCTTTCTTTCGTTTGGGCCTAGGTCTTTCACTATCTACACCCCTAGTAGGAGGCCTAACGGAAATAACAAGGCGAAAAATGCTATTCGCCACCCCCCAGCTTTTATGGTTTTTGTGTTGTTTTTCTGAATTAATAATGGGCCTAGCGCTTTGATGTTGGCACCCCCTCCTGAGCCCAATTGCATTTCTGAACTGTAAATAACTGCTATTCGCCATGCAATTTTGTCATTTTAATTGATTTTTAAGTGATTTTCAGGTTTGCATATAGTTTAGTCAAAAAATCATAATAAATTGAAAAATGGTCATTTTTACATGGGAATTTTTCCCTCATTTTCATGAAAACATCAAGAAAATTATAAGAAAATAAAATTGGCATGTCATGCATTTTTTCATTTTTTGGTTTATTTTTACTTTTAATTGCTTTTATTTCATTTACACTTGGTATATGTTACTTGCTGAATTTAGTATGGCCATTGTATTTCATATTTTGATGTAATTATTTTTCCTATGGTTAGATAAGAGTATTAGGTTCCCCCTGGAATTTTATCACATTTTTGTGATTTAATTTAGGATAGTTTTGAACCTTAACTTTAGGGTGATCAGGATTAGGGTTTCACAACAATTAGGTGCATCTTAGGGCATAGTTTTGGGGTTTTGAAGTTGATTTAAGTCTTGGGGATTATATGGGGTATAGGGTATATAGTTAGGTTCCCTTAGGAATTTAATTAGGATTTTATATTTGAGTTTTACTATTTTTACCTGATTTTTGCAATTTGGGTGGTATTGGTGTGTTTCCCACTTGGGGTATTGCTTTGTTTGCTTGGGTTTTGGGTATTTCTTTGGGGTGTGGGGCTTGGGCCCGGCTTGTAGAGCATGGGGAGAAGCATGTGAGAAGATTGAAGACAAATATGGATGCTTGGAGCTTGGGGATTCTTGTGCTTGAAGGTGCTTGTTGAAGATATAGGAAAATAGGGAAAAAATAGGCAGAGCTTTAGATTAGACTGAATTCTTCCACAAACATGGAAAGCATCTTGGGCTTCCATTCCTCCCAATGACTAAAAGTCCTCCTAAGATATTCACATCCCTCCTTTGGAGGGATAAGTGGCTTATCTTGGAAGTAGAACTTTGAGGGAACCTGTCTCTCATAATGTTAAACACTTATAGGCTTCCTTTGGTTGTCAATAAGCTGTTTAGCATTCAACTTATTCTGTTGAGTGATTCTCTTTCTCTTCTGGAGTGCTTGCCTTAAAGAAAGAAGCCATTGCAGATAAGAAGAAATTCATTGCATTGAAGATTGATAAAGATGATACCTGTTCCTGTCAAAGCTTCTCAATTGTTGAAATAGGGTTTTAATGCTGTCTGAAGCTGTCAACTGTTGGGGTTCATTGCTTGCTCTGGTTTGGTGTTGCTTGGAGTGTAGGGGATCACTAAAGAGTTGATTTAGGGGTTCACTTTAAGATGTTACTGTTGTGAAGTTAATCAACTGTCAGAGTTTGATGTTTTTTCAGAGCTGTTGCTGTAGGAGCTGGGGTGCTGTCACAGCTGTTTTTGGGGTTTTATTTTCTTTGCTGTATTGTTTGTTAATTTTCCCCTTAGGTTTGAAGTGAAGCCGTTTCACTTTGCCTATTGTTTTCTCAGGTTCGAGGTTGAGTGGGACTCCCTTGCCTCGCTTGTATTGCTGCATCTCATGCATTTTACTGCTTTACTGTATATATGCTGTTTCTTTTCCGTTTATCCCCTAGGAACTCGGTTTCTCTCTGCACAAGAGAGAAATATGACAGACATTAGGTTTTAACCCATGCATGACAACATTAGGGTAGTTTTGATTCCCATTTCAAACCCTAGGTTTTAGAGTTCTTTCTCTTCTATCTCAAAAATCATTCAAAACACAGTAATAAGATTTCAAACATCAATAAAAGACAGCTCTTGCGTAAAAGACTGAAAACCAATCAAAACGTCATTTTTGTCCGCTTGGACGGTTAATCAGGAGAAAACCTTTTTCAGAAGGATAAAAAACAGTCAGACAAATCTGTGTCTTCCGTAGCCCGAACTACGTTTGCTCTGATCTTTCATGCTGTATGAAAGTACGTAGGCATAGGATGCGATATCCTAGCGAGCACCCTTCCCCTCCTGTCCCGTAGGTTGGCGAACTACGTTGACTCTGATTTCTCGTTTCAGACGGGAATACGTAGGCATAAAGTGTGATACTTTGCCGAGTCATTGTATTTTCTTTTAACCCCAGACCTGTAGAGTAGATAGAATAACAATCCGTACTAGAAAACAAGCGTGGATCCCGTCGAGTACGACGGACGTGAGGGGTGCTAATACCTTCCCCTTGCGTAATCGACTCCCGAATCTAGGAATTTGGTTGCGACGACCATTCCTTTCCCGTCTTTGCGGTAGGTTTACTTCGAGCGTTTCCTTTCCCTCCTTTGGGATAAATAACGCACGGTGGCGACTCTTCTGTTCAGCCGACGCCGATTTTCGCAGTAGCGACAGCTGGTGACTCTGCTGGGGACTCCAACGGTTCCCTACGCGAGTCAATCCTAGCGCTTGTTTTCCCGTCGTGGGTTTTGTATGGATTTACGTTTCTGTATTTTACATTCAGCATTATATTATTGTGATTATTGTTGTGGGTATGAGGGGGATCTATGATTGAGAGATAAGTCGGACCTGGGCTTGAGTGCACCTAGAATTAGAGTGGAAATTAGTGGGCGCGTGCATGCTTTGCATGTACTAGTGTCTCATGAAATCCACGCTCAGACGAGGTTCTTCTGGTTGGCTTCTTTTTCAACCCTTTGGGTTGAGGGGGTTGTTGGTTAGTTGGATTGTCGACTCTGGGGACCGATCATTTGGAAGTTGGCTAAGTGAGGCCTCTTCAGGACATGATGATGCCACACCTTCTGGGTATCGTATCATCAGTCTTGAAAGTCTGTGACGCCAACGACCGCATAGGATGCCATACCTTGTGTCAGTTATTAGGACACCTACCTGTGAGAGGGGTTAGGACATGCAGGTAACTTGACCTCCAGATTACCGGTTTTCTTGATTGAGGTTCAATGGTTGTTGCACCCCAAAATTTGCCCTCACAATACAAGACTTTGTGTTCTAAGAAGGTTCACAAGGTTCACAAGTTCTCCAACAACTTGCATAACCTTTCATGAAGTTCATAAAGTCCACAAGCTACTTTATGAAGGTTCACAAGGTTCACAAGATTCACAATGTTTACAAAGCTTTCCTAAGGGTCATGAGGTCTACAAAGCCACTTCATGATGTTCACAAGGTTCACAAGCTTCACAATACCTCCCATGAGTATCACAAGATATCTTATGAAGATTCACAAGGTTCACAAAGTTCACAATTGGTCAGAAGAGTTGACAATTCCCTCAGACAATGCACCTCCTAAGTAGTGCATCCAAAACTAGGGTTTTGACTTTAATCAGGCTAAATGGACTTCCAAGACTTCAAGTGAGCTTCATAACATCTTATATGTGTATAAGAACCCCCATGTCAAGTTTCAAGACTTTTCTCAAAAGTTTGCTCAGTCAGATGATCAGATAAGTCAAAAGCAGTCAATGCAGTTAAAAAGTCAAACTGAGGTCAACTGTGGTCAAACCAAAGTCAAACTTCATGATTTTTTGCCAACATCAAGTATATGAAGTAAAATTCATCATTTTATCAAGGGTTGATCATGATTCATCAAGGAGATTCCAGATCATCAATAATCAGGAGTTTCTAAATTAGGGTTTCCTCAGTAAAAGTCAACTGAACTTTGACCAGGCATAACTTTCACATACTTCATCACCAAGTCTCCATCCAAATCTCATTTTGAAGGAAATTGAATTCTCTACAACTTTGATGTTGAAGGTTAAGCCCAAAAATGCTTCATTTGAAAGATATGATCTAAGACATTATAGGTCATTTCAAAAGTCAACAAAAAGTCAACAACTTTAAAAGGGCATAACTTGAGATTGGTAAATGATATGGACCTGAAACCAATGGGGTTGTTTAGAGGACTCTTCAAGCTTTCCAAAAAGTCCAAGAACACCATCATACCTTTAAAATTGAGAGAAATGTGCCCTTGCAAAGTTGGGCAATTTTGTGATGGTTTATGTTGAAAATGGAGGCTTAGAAGTATTTCTTTCCAAATGGGCTGCCTAATTTATGACCCAATCCATCTCATAACATGGTGCATGACCCAATTGACCAAAATTCATCATTTTTATTATTTTTTATTTATTTATTATTGATTTAATTCATAAAAATCATTTTAAATAAATAAAAAATATAAAAATCTATTTTTGGGTGAAGATTTTTGTTTCTAGAAATTCATAATCATTGATTGAATTAGAATGAGAAGGAAATCATGTGATCTCTCCCAAATTATTATTCTTTATTTATTTATTATTGATTTAATTCATAAAAATCATTTTAAATAAATAAAAAATATAAAAATCTATTTTTGGGTGAAGATTTTGTTTCTAGAAATTCATAATCATTGATTGAATTAGAATGAGAAGGAAATCATGTGATCTCTCCCAAATTATTATTTTTTATTTATTTATTATTGATTTAATTCATAAAAATCATTTTAAATAAATAAAAAATATAAAAATCTATTTTTGGGTGAAGATTTTGTTTCTAGAAATTCATAATCATTGATTGAATTAGAATGAGAAGGAAATCATGTGATCTCTCCCAAATTATTATTTTTTATTTATTTATTATTGATTTAATTCATAAAAATCATTTTAAATAAATAAAAAATATAAAAATCTATTTTTGGGTGAAGATTTTGTTTCTAGAAATTCATAATCATTGATTGAATTAGAATGAGAAGGAAATCATGTGATCTCTCCCAAATTATTATTTTTTATTTATTTATTATTGATTTAATTCATAAAAATCATTTTAAATAAATAAAAAATATAAAAATCTATTTTTGGGTGAAGATTTTGTTTCTAGAAATTCATAATCATTGATTGAATTAGAATGAGAAGGAAATCATGTGATCTCTCCTAAATTATTATTTTTTATTTATTTATTATTGATTTAATTCATAAAAATCATTTTAAATAAATAAAAAATATAAAAATCTATTTTTGGGTGAAGATTTTGTTTCTAGAAATTCATAATCATTGATTGAATTAGAATGAGAAGGAAATCATGTGATCTCTCCCAAAATAGCAAGCACTCATGACCAAATATTTGAAATTTATACAATGATCTTTTTGAATATTTTTTGGATCAAATATCCACACAACACATCAATGTTTCTGACCTAAATCCATCACACATATATACTAAGCACAAACCCTAGCCTCATTGACGATTTTGCAGCAGCCTAAAGGTAAGATCAAAAGCACAAAAATCTTTCAAAAAGTCATATTCGGGTTCTCAAATTCAGAGCATTGCAAGGATGTTTAGAATGAACTCTAGAACGATTCTGGGTGGTTCAATTGGATTTTCATTGCAGGAACAAGAATTCACCATGATTAGGGTTTTCGGCCCTCTTTAGGGTTTCACGATTTTCAAATGATAAATGGATTTGAAAAACATAGGACGATTGAAAAACTCAGTAGCAATACAATGGTGCAATCAATTTTGTGAAATTTTGCCGTTTGGATGAAGTTTGTGTTTCGCAGGGTGGAAGAACTCGTAACAATATTCGTAGGAGAAAACGTTGCAAAATCCGCAGCCTGATGGTTGTTGTGCTTCCTGGAAATCAAGCTGGCCTGGGTTCAAACCTCAGCCAGGTAAGTTTCCGCTTTTTTTTCTAAATAAATAAATAATAATAAAATATGTCTGTTTTCTTTAATTTTAAAAAATATGTTTTTTTTCACAAATTTTGTTTCTATATTTTATGTCTAAATTGTAATATGTATAAATTAGAAAATTTTTGTATATAACTAAATCCTATTTTTTTTATATAAACCCTAAAAATTTATTTCTCATATAAACCCTAATTTCATAAAACTCTAAAAATATTTTTTAATACAAATCTAATCCTATTTTTTTTTTGTAATGTTATTTTCTAACATAATTATTATGTATGTATGTTTACTATAATTCTTACAAATTTTTGTAAATATACTTATAAATATTTTTTTACATAACTTTAGTTTATAAATAATTGTGCTTATAATAATTAGATTTTTTGTAGTAACTTCATGATTAAAATATAATTTAATAATTTGTAAATTAAAATAATTGTTTATTCATATTTGTTTTTTTTTAGTTGATTATATTAAAAAATTGTTAATTCCTTATTATTATAATATTTGGATTAAATCTGTTTATTCTTATTTACTAACCCATTTATATTCTAATCATGCTTATTATTTTGTTAAACATTGCTTACTAACCCCCCTTTATTATTTATTATTGCTTATTTATATTTTATTTATCTTTGCTATTTAATTATTTTGCTTATTATTTTGTAATTGTTTCTTGGATGTAAAGTTGTTTAATTATTTAATTATTATTATGGTTAGTAATTAGGGAGTGTAACAACATGTATGTAATATTAAAATAAATTTAGATCACTTTTAAATAAAGATAATTAAAATAAACACGTCACACACGTAAGTCGATTTTAATCGCCGTCTCACTTCCTAAGGATGTCCCTCAAGTTGCCTACGAATAATGGTTAAGTGGGGTGTATAAAGCAAGTCCCTCAAATAGAAAAATCATCAAAGTCCCTTATGGTTGCCTTTACGAATCGAGTCCCTTTCGAAAAATGATGATGGTCCCTTATATGTGCTTATTACATCCCACAATGGCCTTCAAAGTCAAATTGTCCCTCACATGTCCCTTAACATCCAAAGTAAGGACTACCTACTCCATTATAGTAGGGATAGTCTTACTAAGGAAAGGATAAAGAATAAGAAAGACCTTAAAACATTAGGGTAGGTTACTCCTAGGTGCTTGCTCACTTCAAAACTGTTTCGCACTTAAACAAATTTTCAACAAGTTTTCAAACAAGTTCTTAACACATCCTCACATGGATTATTTATTAACTATTCTGAAAATTTTCTATTCACACACTACACTTTCAAAACAATTCAAAAGTGAGCTTAAGTACCTAAGAGCCCATGGATAACCATGGATGAAAAGGGTGCTAACACCTTCCCTTTTCATAATCTACCCCCCGGACCCAAAATATTCTCTAAGGTCTTTCCTGTTCTTTTATAACCTTTCCTTATGGATAAAATAAAAGTCGGTGGCGACTCTTGCTATCCGCAACATTGTTTAAAGTCAGTTCTCCCACCGTGTTACAATGGTATTTGAGGACAATGTTATTGGGTCTGTCAGAGACCGGGTTGGAGCATTGTGGATGGTGTTGAGCAGTTTGTGGGTCTATTTTAGGCCAATAGTGTGGATTGGACTTCTCAGCCAGGGGCACTTGATTCCGTGTTGCATTGCTTGCATATTGCATTGTTTGCATCATCATGTGTATATCATTAACGTGTGTCTGTGCTGCAGGTGCATTTTCATACTTCCCGATTCTAGTGCTCCGGACTTCTATCTGCTATTATAAGTACTTTGAGGAAGACTGTTGCGTATAAGTTGCCTACCCCTGATGTGACTTCTCTGTTGGGTCTGATTTCCCTAGCTGACAATGATGTGAAGAGAAGTTTTAGAAAGAGTTATGGGAAGCTGCTGAGTTTGGTTTGCAGGCCAACTGCATATGAGCTGAATGGGTTATACACATTGATGCAGTTATATGATCCCTCCTTGAGGTGTTTTATGATCCAGGACTTCATTTTGGCACCGACCATGGAGGAGTACGCTGAGTTTCTAGAGTTGTCAGTTCAGAACAGAGTGCCCTTCATTCACTTTGACGCTACGCCTAAGCTGGAAGACTTAGTTGTTCCCTTGCATATGGATCCTGCAGAGTTATTGTTGACTTCCTGGCATGGAGTTTCTGGGTTTTCTCTCAAATATTTGGTTGGCAAAGCTCAAGAATATGCCAAAAGTGGCTGCTGGATTGTGTTTAACGTTGTTCTTGCTTTGTGCATCTATGGGATTATATTGTTCCCTAATCTGCCTGAATTCGTTGATTTGGATGCATTCCACTTGTTTGCTGCAGGCAACCCGGTGCCTACCTTGATTGAGGATTTCTATCATTCCTTGCATTATAAGAATGAAAACAGAAGGGGGAAGAATGTCCATTGTTGTGTACCATTGCTGAATATGTGGTTTGAGAGCCATCTGCCCAAGAATGGTCCTTTTGTTGAATCTGCAGATACAGCTGAATGGTCCGAGCGTCTAATGGGACTTTCTTCAAAAGACGTTGTCTGGTTCGATAGAGATTTATTGAGGTTAGAGATTATCTTCAGTTGCGCCGGGTTTCCCAACGTTCCTCTAATTGGAAGGAAGGGTTGTATTAATTACAACCCATCTTTGTTGGTTCGACAGTTTGGGTATGCTTTGAAGAGTCCACCGAAGGAGGAAGAAATACAGGAATCTCTGTATTTCACTGGTGACCTGAGTGGGGAATTATTGGCCAAGCTTCAGCACGCTTGGAATCATATCTGCAGAAGAGGGAAATCATTACTAGGCAATAATGATTGTCAAGCCTATATGCCTTACAAGATGTGGATTCAAGAGAGGGTAAGACAGGTGCAGATGCCTTTTCCAGCAGTATCACGTTCCGTTCCTATTCCAGTTGAGGAACCAACTACTGTGGCTATCGAGGTCTATGAGCAGGTAGTAAGAGAAAAAGAAGGCCTGAAAAAGATCAATGAAGAGTTAGATAAGGAATTGGCTCAAATCCGGAGTGAGAAGAACAAAGTTGTGTATTCCATCCAACAGCAGACTGAGTTGGTAAACAGGCTAGGTGCCGAACTGACAGAAGAGACAAAGAAGCGTGAACGCCTGGGAAAAGACTTCAAAAGCTCTCATGACATGTTAGAGTCCAAGAAGAAGTCACTCGATATCGCCTACCGGGAGATCTCTACGTTCAACAAAACCTGGAACGCCACGCTGACCAGCAATAAGGAAAGAGAAGACAAACTGAGGCTGCAGATCTCTGAGTTGGAGGTTCAGTTGAAAGCTAGCCAGAAGAGGTTAGAAGAGGAGGTTACGCGGAGGTATGATGTCCAGAATTCCTTGAACAAAGTTATCAAGTGCAAGAAGGAGTCTGCATCTCAGAAACGGAAGTTAAATGACCGCTTTGGAGAAGGGGCATGGGAGGAATCTATTGGTGATTTACGACGTGTTCTCAAGCGAAGAGATCTACTTGTCGAGGGATTGCTTACTCAACCAAATCATCCCAAGACTAAGAGATTATTAGAGGAGTACCAGGCGTATGGTCGCACTTGACTATCTCATGTATTGATGTGTATGCTTTATTTGCATTGTGCTGGCCATCACCAGGATTGTTGGTTGAGGTCATGCCTTCTTATTGTACGCTCATTAATATTGTATTCCTGACTTGATGGGATTTTCTGCAATGTATGAGATGTTTTTCTATGATTGAGTTTCGAGCTTCTTATTGCTATCACCGTCACCGCACTGGCACATTGGCACTAGAATTGGGGAGTGATATTCCCTAATGCACAGACACGTGTTGCATTTGCATACACATTCATATTGTATTTACCAGGTAATTATTGAACTGTATCTCATTTCCTGCATCTCGTCAGGTTTTTCCAGGATTGAAAGTCAACATCCTCACCGATACTTTACTCGTACCAACTACAAAAGAGTCATGGACCAGATACAAAACGAGATGTAGGAGATGCGTGAAAAGCTGGCGCTGTTCATGCAGACAATGGAGACAGTTGTGAAGGGGCAGGAAAACCTGCAGACTTTGGTGCAGCCATTGTTGGTGAGAAGTGCTGGGAATGGAAACGAAGACCACAATTCTGTACATGTTGAAACCATTCATGGGGATGGTACTCCTACGCCTGTAGCTCCACCTGTGGTGAATATACCTGTTGTGAATGTGAACAATGGCGCTGGCTCCGAGAATGGTAATACAGGAATTGGTAATGAGACTGTCATTAACAATGTTGGATTCGAAGACGCCAATCTAGGCGGTGGTAACAATGGAGGTAATGGCTTTGGCAACAACGGGTTCGGCTATAACGATCAGGGGTTTGATTATGTCAACCAGGATGGGAATTTCGGCTTCAATGCTCAGGGTTTCAGATATGATGGTTTTGGTAATGCTAATCAGGGCTATGGTGGATTCGGTAACGGAAATGGTGCTGGAATGATGCCTTTTGGACCTGCCGGGTCACTTAAGGGTATGGTAACAGAGGACGGGGCCCTATGATGAATCATACTAGATTTGGTCTTAACAATGGGTATGACGGGTACGGAGATGAGAATGTTAATTGGGTGGAAGACCAACAGGAGGATGCCTTTTTTGGTGGAGGTATCGAAGGACCTGTGGATCATGTGCAAAGGATCAGAATGCTTGAGGAACAAATGAAGGGTGTAGTGAATCAGAATACTATTGGCTTAGATATGACTACAATGGGATTGGTGCCTGGCCTGAGGGTACCGCTGAAGTTTAAAGCTCCCACGTTTGATAAATATAAGGGAGACACTTGTCCGAAGGTGCATGTTCGCTCTTACTACAAACGGATGTCCGCTTACTCGAATGATGAAAGAATGCTGATGCATTTATTTCAAGACAGCCTATTAGGACCGTCACTCGAGTGGTACATGGGGTTGGAGCCCGCTCAAATCAAAACCTGGAAGCAATTGGCAGACGCTTTCGTCCTGCATTATAAGTATAACAGTGATTTGGCGCCGAACCGAGTTTAATTGCAAGGTTTGTCGCAGAAGAAAGAGGAAAGCTTTAAAGAGTATGCGCAGAGATGGCGCGATATGGCAGCAAGAGTGCATCCTCCGTTGGCTGAAAGAGAAATGAATAGTATGTTCATTGGGACATTCACGGGGATATATTACGAAAAATTGTTCAATGTTTCGCTAAGCAGTTTTTCAGATTTGATTCTTATGGGTGAGATGGTCGAAGACAGTATTAAGGTTGGAATATTCCACGCAGGTGAGTCTGCCCCCGCAGGAGGTACAAGAAAAGCATTCGGCGGTAGGCGTCAAGGTGATTCTAGTGTTGTGTTTGGCGGCAGAGACCAGGGCAGAGGAAGAAACCAGTATGCCCAGCATCAGCAGGTAGCTAGTGTTACCATCCCTTTTTCACAACAGCAGCAACAACAGCAGCAGCAGGGGCAGAATGCTGGCCAAAGAAGATTTCCGAATGCGAAGCCGAAAAGAGTGTTTGACGCGCCTCCTTCCACGTACGCGGAACTTTTTCAGACACTGTTGGGGCTGAATTTAGTTGAAAAGAGGACCTTGGCACCGCCCACGGGACCAACCCTTCCTTATGGGTATGATGTTAATAAACATTGTGACTTCCACTCCGGGGCACCCGGACATGACATAGAGGCCTGCCATGCGTTTAAACATAAAGTTCAGGATTTAGTGGATAGCAAGGCTATAAACTTCGAGCAGGCAGGCCCTAATATAGTACAATGGCCCATGCCCAACCATGGGGCAAATGCGATCTTGACGGAAGAGGACTTGAATCTGGTGATGAATGTTGATGAACTGAAAACACCGTTGGGTGAAGTCAAGAGCAAATTGCTGAAAGGGGGTGTGTACCCGGGCTGTGATGAATTCTGTTTGGACTGTTGGACCCAGGTTGGGGGTTGTGCAGCGTTAAAGAAAGGCATTCAGACCTTGATATATGAGGGCACGTTGCAATTTGATAGAATGGCAGTTGAGAAGCCTGCAGAGGTGTTAGCTGATGAGCAGAGTGATGTTGCTATGGTGATAATTCCACAGAAAACGATAACTATAACAGCGCCAGCCAGGCGGCCAACGATCACTATTACAAAGGCAGGGCCGGTCCCGTATGAGAGCACCAAGGCAGTACCATGGACTTATGGGCTGGAGGCATATTGTGATGGGGAGAAAATAGAATTCAATGAACGACCAGCTGGGGTTGTGGACAATGTCGTCGGGACTGGAGGAATGACGAGAAGCGGGAGAATTTTTATATCGCCTGAGATGGAGGCAGAACGATTGGCAAAAGGTAAAGGTAAAGCGAATGAGAATATTCCTGTGCAGAGGAATGAAAAAGAAACGTCACTGAAAGATGTAGAAGAATTTATGTGTCTTATCCGTAAGAGTGACTATAAAATTGTTGAGCACCTTCAACAAACGCCGTTGAAGATCTCCATATTGTCGCTGCTATTGTGTTCCGAAGCCCATAGGAATGCGTTATTGAAAATTCTGGACACGTCGTTTGTACCCCAAGATGTTTCTGTGAATCAGTTGGAGGGGGTGATGGCGCACGTGAACGCAGGCCATAGTTTGGGATTCACGGATTTTGATTTGACCCCGAGGGGAAGAGAGCATAATATGGCACTGCACGTCTCAGTTGAATGCAGGGGCACGGCCATGTCCCATGTGTTGGTAGATACCGGGTCTTCCTTGAACGTGCTTCCGAAGAAAGCAATGATGAAGTTGGATATCAGGGGGATCATTTGTACGCCTAGTGACTTAGTGGTCAGGGCATTTGACGGTACACGGAGGTCAGTCTTTGGATCTATAACTTTGCCTCTACAAGTGGGGCCGGAGATCTTCGAAACTGAATTCTATATAATGGACATCCAGCCGACGTATAGTTGTCTCCTGGGGCGCCCATGGATCCATGCTGCCGGGACAGTCACATTCATGCTACACCAGAAACTGAAGTATATGGTAGGGGACAGTGTCGTCACAGTTTGTGGAGAGGAGGATATACTAGTCAGCCATTTATCGTCATTCAAGTACGTGGAAGTCGACGGCGAGATTCACGAGACACCCTGTCAAGCGTTTGAGGGGTTGAAAATTAAACACAAAGAACCGGTACCCAGTAAAGAATTAGAGGTGGCAGTGTCGTCGTACAAAGAGGCTCAGGCTCTAGTGAAGACCGGCGAAACCAAGGGTTGGGGTCGAGTGTTGGAGATTCCCGTGAAGAACGACAGGTTCGGGCTTGGATATCATCCTTCATCATCAACGCCTACTGCAGGGGCACCCCGTTTCAAAGGACCAATAACAATTATGGATGGTGGGGCATATTACGAGACCATCAATGCTGTTTCAGATTCCGAGGAAGGAGACAGCGACTGCGACATGGAAGCCTAGATTCAGCCGAGCGTTCCAGGACAAGGGCTTTGCAATTGGTCTATTCAGGAGACTGTTCCTGTGACAACTAAACAGTAATGCTTTGTTTTCTTAATTGTTGAACAATCCGGTGTCCTACCCGGGGCATCGTGATGTTGCTTAGGGCCATTCTGTTATGTACATTGCACTGTTTAATCGTTAAATAAAAGGCGTTTTTTCATGTACAAATATTGAGATCTCTGTTTTTCCTGTTTTATTTTTACAATAAAATGGCAATGTGGTTATTCGCTTTATACACATTTTGAAGCATTTAACCATTTCCTTGCAGGATTACATTTTCAGATGACATCTATGAACCACCTATGACTCACTTCGACTTTGAGCACCCGGTATTTCAGGCCGAAGAAGAGATTGTTGAAGATGGCGATGTTCCAGAAGAGTTGACCTGGTTGTTAAAACAAGAAGAGAGAATCATTCTGCCTCACGAGGAAGTCATTGAGATCGTCAATCTAGGGTCGGAAGAGGTTGAAAGGAACATCCGTATCGGGGCCGCGCTGCAGAGCGACGTCAAGCGAAGATTGGTCGAAATGCTCAAAGAGTACAGTGATATTTTTGCTTGGTCGTATGAGGATATGCCTGAGCTGGATACGGATATGGTTGTGCACCGTCTGCCGCTAAAAGAGGAATGCCCACCGGTTAAGCAGAAACTCCGAAGAACTAGACCGGACATGGCTGTGAAGATCAAGGAGGAAGTTCAAAAACAGTGGGATGCTGGTTTTCTAGCTGTTACAAAATATCCCTCATGGGTCGCTAATATTGTGCCAGTGCCAAAGAAAGACGGTAAAGTGAGAATGTGCGTAGATTACCGGGATTTGAACAGGGCGAGCCCGAAAGATGACTTTCCCCTTCCTCACATCGATGTGCTGGTCGATAACACCGCTCAATTCTCCGTATTCTCCTTCATGGATGGCTTCTCAGGCTATAATCATATTAAAATGGCGCCAAAAGACATGGAGAAGACTACCTTCATTACGCCCTGGGGAACATTTTGTTACAAAGTGATGCCCTTCGGATTGAAGAATGTTGGGGCAACATATCAACATGCTATGACGACTCTCTTTCATGACATGATGCATAAAGAGATCGAGGTTTATGTTGATGATATGATTGCCAAATCCCAGACGGAGGAGGAGCATTTGGTTAATCTGCTGAAATTATTCAAAAGGCTTAGGAAGTTCAGGCTGAGACTGAACCCTAACAAGTGCACCTTCGGGGTGAGATCGGGTAAACTGCTGGGGTTTATCGTGAGCGAAAAAGGAATAGAGGTTGATCCTGCGAAAATAAAAGCAATACAAGAAATGCCGACGCCTAAAACAGAAAAAGAGGTGCGCGGGTTTTTAGGGAGACTGAACTACATTGCTAGGTTCATCTCTCACCTAACAGCTACGTGTGAGCCATTATTCAAGCTGTTGAAGAAAGACCAGGTTGTGACCTGGAATGAAAATTGTCAAAAGGCGTTCGACAAAATAAAAGAATACTTACAAGAACCTCTTGTTTTGATACCCCCAGTGGCCGGGAGACCTTTAATTATGTATTTGACGGTTCTGGAGGAAAGTATGGGTTGTGTTCTCGGTCAACACGACGAGACTGGACGTAAAGAGCATGCGATTTACTATTTGAGTAAGAAGTTTACCGACTGTGAGTCCAGATACTCAATGCTCGAAAAAACGTGTTGTGCGCTAGCCTGGGCCGCCAAACGTTTGAGGCAATACATGCTAAATCATACAACCCTGCTCATTTCAAAGATGGATCCCATCAAATACGTGTTTGAAAAGCAAGCACTCTCCGGAAGAATTGCCCGATGGCAGATGGTGTTAACCGAATATGATATTCAGTATGTCTCGCAAAAGGCTATTAAAGGTAGCGTCTTGTCAGAATACCTTGCGGAGCAGCCTGTTGAGGACTACCAATCGATGAGGTTTGATTTTCCTGACGAGGATATCATGTACCTAAAGATGAAAGATTGGGAAGAACCGTTGCCGGATGAAGGACCAGAGTCGGGTTCCAAATGGCAGTTGATATTTGACGGAGCTGTAAATTCCTATGGTAGCGGAATAGGTGCAATTATTACTACTCCTCAGGGGTCGCACATCCCCTTTACTTCCCGATTGACCTTTCCGGTTACCAATAATGAGGCTGAATATGAAGCTTGCATCATGGGTCTTGAAGAAGCTATTGATTTGCGAATCAAACATCTGGATGTATACGGAGACTCAGCTCTAGTGGTAAACCAGATTAAAGGAGAATGGGATACATGTCAGCCCAATTTGATACCATATATGAATTATGCAAGGAGATTGTTGCCTTTCTTCGACAAGGTAGAATTGCATCATGTGCCGCGAGCAGAAAATCAAATGGCTGACGCCCTGGCAATGTTGGCTTCGATGTATAAAGTTAACTTCTGGAACGAGGCTCCCCGGATTGTTATATCTCGGCTTGATAGGCCCGCCTTCGTATTTGCTATTGACGAAGCATCCGATGATAAACCCTGGTACTTTGACATCCAGAATTTTCTGAAGAACAAGGAGTATCCGGCTGGGGCATCCAGTCGCGATCAGAAGACTCTCAGGAGATTGGCTGGTAATTTCTATCTAAATCCGGACGGTGTCCTATACAAAAGAAACCATGACTTGGTGTTGCTACGCTGTGTAGAGGAAAAAGAAGCGAAGTTGCTCATGGAAGAGATACATGAGGGTACGTTTGGTACACATGCAGGTGGGCATGCTATGACGAGAAAGCTGTTGCGGGCAGGTTATTACTGGCTAACTATGGAGACAGACTGTTTCAAGTTTGCGAAGAGGTGTCATAAATGCCAAATTTATGCGGACAAGGTCCACGTACCCCCAAGTCCTCTGAATGTGATGTCATCACCGTGGCCCTTCTCGATGTGGGGAATTGATATGATTGGAAAGATCGAGCCTACGGCATCCAACGGACACCGATTCATCTTGGTGGCAATCGATTACTTCACCAAGTGGGTGGAAGCAGCATCGTATGCCAATGTCACCAAGCAAGTGGTCACCAGATTTATCAAGCGAGATATTATCTGCAGATATGGAATCCCTGAGCGGATTATTACCGACAACGGTTCGAACTTAAATAACAAGATGATGAAGGAGTTGTGTCAGAATTTCAAGATTGAGCATCACAACTCTTCTCCTTACCGACCAAAGATGAATGGCGCTGTCAAAGCGGCCAATAAAAACATAAAGAAGATTGTTTAGAAGATGGTGGTGACCTACAAGGACTGGCACGATATGCTACCTTTCGCTTTGCACGGTTATCATACGAAGGTACGCACATCAACCGGGGCAACCCCTTTTTCATTGGTATACGGAATGGAGGCAGTATTACCATTGGAAGTCGAGATTCCTTCCTTGAGGGTTTTACGAGATGTCCAACTTGACGAGGCAGAATGGGTTAAAGATAGACTGAATCAGCTCAGTTTAATGGATGAGAATAGGCTGGCTTCTTTAGCATACGGTCGGTTATACCAGAGCCGGATGAAGAAAGCGTATGATAAGAAGATACACCCTCGAAGCTTTCAGACGGGCGACCTTGTGCTGAAGAGGATTCTCCCACCACAAACAGATCACAGGGGCAAGTGGACCCCTAATTACGAAGGGCCATACGTTGTCAGAAAAGTCTTCTCAGGAGGAGCATTGTTGTTGTCCACCATGGACGGTGAAGACTTTACGTCTCCTATGAATTCAGATGCAGTTAAAAGATACTGTGCTTAAAATTGACCCGCTGGACAGAAAAAAGAGAGTCTAGGCAAAAATGGGGCATCCTGGCGAACCAAAAACAGAATAAAAGGTTCGGGCAAAAGTTAGGGATAAAATTGAAAAGATGTACACCCGCGAAGTCGAAAACCTACACTGGGCGACTTCGGCAAAAAAGGGTATCCTGGTGAATTGAAAACCCGCGAAGGGCGATTCACGCAAAAGTTAGGGATTGAAAAAGCAAATGACTGCGGTCCGAATCTGATACATTGCTGAGTGGTTTGGGAGTACCTGAGGGTTCATTTATCCGACACAAGCTCTTCCGAAAACTGAATATCGGGAAAGCGCCAGAGTCAGGCGAGTCATAGGAGGATCAGCTCGTGATGTTTGTCTGCACCACGTCGCCGACATCTGTACAAATCCATTTTGTATTTTATATTTTTACGCTCCTTGTGCATATATGTATGTGTGTGTGCGTAACTTCCTCTTTTCAGGAGTTGCATCCGATGTACAAAACTTTGCCTATTTAGAGGCCTGTTATTAATAAAACATGTTATTCAGCATTTGTTGTTTGTGCTCTACTGTTTTGTATGTGGAAAACGCCAATGTTTCGATAAACTCGCAGGTGCATAACTTTGCTGGCCCTTGCCAATAATTGCTAAAACTTCGAATTGACTGAAGCAATGTCACGGACACTACCCGAATAGATTTGGTTGTATAGATTTGTCTTGTCTCGTTTGTGTTTTGCAGGGTCCTCACCTCTGAAGCAACGATCAGGAAATTGTGGCCCCAGCCGGAGGTTCGTGGTGAAAGACTTGATTTGGTGTGACGCAAGTCCCCATGCAGATTGCGCCTCACCCCAGGATTTGAAATGTTGGTATCCCTTATTGAAGAGGGATCACTCTCCCCAGCTAGTCGCAGCTTACCCCACAGGGTATCCCCAGCAAGACCAAATCAGTGTCTCATGCAGAGTTTATACTCCCCAGAGAGTCGAAGATGTGCACGTTCAATCCCCAGCAGGGAGAATTTCCATGGCGCACAACCAAGATAGTAAGTTCAGAAACTCCCCACCGAGGATGGTTTTCTTCCTCCCCGCAGGTTGTCATGCCTTCGTCCGGATGATTATCCCCAGCGGAGTGGTAGTATTGAGTTTGTAAACTGTACTCAGACAGTTGTCTCCCAGATGGGCCGCTTCTTCCCCAGTTGAGTTAGTCTTCCCAGCAGGTGTTATTCTTTCCTCCAGTGAAAATTGATGTGTAACCTTTCCCCGGCAGAATTGGCTGTAGTTCTGGCATTTATTTTGCCGGAACGCTTTATGATACCCGTTCATCCCCCGCAGGGTGGTATTTGTTCTCCGCATTCCGTGTTGACGGAGTAAGCGTGTCAGAGCTTCCCCAGCAGCTTGAGCCTGCATTTGCATTTGCATATATCATCATATTTGCATGTTGAAACGTAAATCAGGTTGGTTAACCTTGTGCTCTCAGGTGTGTTGCTCAACAGGAGTATGGAGTTCCAGCCCAGGTATCTTTTCAGACAATCAAGGTCTTGCCGTGAGACGCATGATGACGTGATTCAGTTTATTATCATCCCTACAGAGTTACTGATTGAGATTTTCTCGTATCCGATCAGCGGACTGTTTTGTCAAGTTTGGGTTCCATGAATCAAAATTTCAGAAGTGGTTGCTTATTGTCAGAATGGGTGTCAGTCATTGGTTTTCAAAATATCCCCAGTGGAGTTAGCTACTGCAAAGGCAAGGCGGAATTATCCTTCCATGCGATTGACAGAGTTAAAGTCCTATTAGGAGAAAAATTTTATCCCCAGCGAAGTCGCCGAGATTTCTTCGTGTTGACGAATTGCTTCCTCCGTGGTGACGGAATGTGTGTCCTGATGAGGGCAGTTTATGCCTATGTTGATAGGATTTCGTCGTGTTGACGAATTGCTTCCTCCGTGGTGACGGAATGTGCATCATGTTGAGGACAAGGTTTGTTTTCTCCGTGTTGACGGAATATGGATTCCTGATGAGGACAAGTTTGATTTCTTCGTGTTGACGGAAGGTGGAGTCCTGAGGAGGACCAGTTTTATTCTTATGTTGATAGGAGTTTTTCTTCGAGTTAACGAGATGATTTCTCCGTGTTGATGGAATGTGCGTCCTGATGAGGACAATTTATGCTTATGTGGATAGGATTTCTTCGTGTTGACGAAATTTGAGTTCAGATATGTACAAGAATAGTATTCCTATGATGATAGGATTTATTCGCGTTGATGAATCTATTTTTTCCTCGTGTTGACGAGATGTGAGTCCTGACATGGACAATTTATTCCTATGTTGATAGGAGTTCCTCGTGTTGATAAGACGCAAATAAGATTTTATTGCCTATGCTGATAGGATCTCTTCGTGTTGACGAGATGCGGACAACTCACCCCCAGCGAAGTCGTCGGGATTTCTCCGTGTTGACGGAATGAGGAGTCCTGATGAGGGCAAGTTTTATTCCTATGATGATAGGGTTTCTTTGTGATGACGAATTTATGTCTTTTCGTGTTGACGAAATTTGAGGACAATCGTGGATAAAGTTTTTCCTGCGATGACGGGATCTTTACTCGTGTTGATGAATTTGTTTCTCTTCTTGTGTTGACAAGGTTAGTCCAGTTGTGGACAGAGGTGTTTTTGCAAAGATAGTTCAGTACCTGTGGTGTTACATGGGTGGTGGGAGTTAAAATCAGAGTTATTCTCTGACGAATGATCGGTTGTTACCGTAACAATCAGGTTCACTCGATGAATGCCGTTCCCCAAGCAGTGGTGCAGTTTATTTCTGCGGTTGGCAAATTTCAGGGCTTCTTTGGTATTCAACAGTCTCGTACCTCGAATGTTTGAAGGCCGTTCGCTCTTCACCCAGTCGGGTCCAAGCCGCTAGAATAGGGGCAGCTGTTGCACCCCAAAATTTGACCAACCAGTTCCCATATCTGGTTTATGTTTCGACGCATTTTGCATTCGCATTCGCATACTGCATGCATTGCAATTTTCTGGCGTTTCAGGCAGTTCAGGCCGGTTTGAATAAGCGTATTTTGAGAATTGGTGCTCGTTCCCTGTGTTTTCAGGCCATCTCGGTGCCCGTGTTTCGCTATGGTTGCGCAATTGTTCTCTAATCGGTTTAATCGGCTTCCTGGCATTTTTAGGATTTTCTCCTTTATTTTCTAGATTTTTAAGGAAGTTTTAATAGTTTTTTTTAATAGATTTACTGGACTTTTTAGATATTAAATAGGTTAATTTTTTTAGAATTTAATAGATTTTTTTTAGATTTTAAAATAGATAATCCTTTTTTTTAATAGATTTAATAGATTTTTAGCCTATTAGATATTAGTTTTTATCATTAAATAGAATAGTTAAATAGTTTTTAAATGGTCCTTTTAGATTTTTTTAAATGATTTTAATATAAAGTTTAATAGATTTTTAGATATTACTAGTTTTTTTAATATAGTTTTTTTAGTATAATAGAATAATATAGATTTTATAATAATGTTAGATTAGATTTTTTTTAATTGGTTTTATAGATTTAGTATAGATTTAATAGGTCTTTTATATAGATTTTATTAGATTTTAATTGATTTTCTAGATTTAATTGGAATTTTTAAATAGATATAGATATTAAATAATCTTTTTCTGTTTTTTTAATAGGTTAATTAGGGTTTTTGTGTTTTATTTTCGTTTACGTTTTTAATTAGGGTAAATTGTGTGTGGTTAATTAGATTTGATTAGGATTAATTAGAGGTCTTGATTAAGGTTTAGTTAATTTTTGTTTAGTTAATTAGGGCTTTAATTAGAGTTCATTAGCATTTAATTGGGTTAATTAATCAGAGTTTATCCCTTAATAGTGGGCCAGGTGTCCAGTTCAGAGGCCCATGTCAAAGTCCAAATTCGTTGCCACATGTCCCTTAAATAGAGATGCCACGCGTGGATCCATTCTCTTAGCCGCTTCATCAAATTTTCTGTTGACAACTCACACTCCACTACCCTCTCTCTGATCCACGTGTTGCCCTCTCACTCCCTCTCACTGCCACGCGTCCACCTTTGAAACCCACCGGTCCCCTTCGCCGCCGGCCATGCAGCCGCCGTCACCTCCGTCGTAACTTCTCGCCGGAACTTCTAACCGTCGCCGGAAACGTTGAATTCGCCGGAAAACTCATTTGAAGCTTCATTTTTTCCAGATTCACCAGAAATCACTAAGAATCTCCTTCCGATCTTCACCTCAATCCGAATCAACCATCATCCACCGGATTCATTTTCGTTGTCAGAAAACCAAGAACGCTCATCGTTTCGTCATCAGTTTGCCAGAAACTCAATAGATCCGCAAGAACTTTCATCAACAGTTCTGTGTTCTTCATCCCGATCATTGCAACCGCCGAGAATCTTCAAGAAATTATTCAAAGAAACTTCATCAAGATTCATACGCCGCCAGTCTTTTTTCATCTTTTCGCCTCAGGATGTTCATCAGAAGTATCATCGTCGTCATCAGTTTCCAGAATCTCTCCGTGGATATGCGTCGTGTTCGTTGATCTTCATCACGTTCGTGAAGATATTCCAGAAACCTTCAAAAGTCGTCAAGAACGTTCAAATCTTCAAAATCTTCAAAGTGATCTTTATCAGTTGCTTCCAGAACTCATCATCTTCATCACATCGCCAGGTTCTTGTTACTTTTTCGAACCCTTTTTTGATTTCAGTAGCTTGCTGTTGCTTAGTTGTAGAGCTAGGTTTTGTTTGGCTGAGAGTTGAACATAGATGAAATCCGAGAGATTGAAATGGTGAGGTTTGTGCTAGGGAAGGATAGGTTGGGCTTAGAGATGAAGAATCTGGTGAGATTTTTTTGTGATAGAGATTTTTGCTGAGAGAGTTAGAGAGGTGAGTTGAGAGAGGGAGAGAATGCGCCGTTTAGGGTTTCGGTGGGGAGAGTGATGAACAGTAGTGGAGAGGGAAAGTTAGGAGAATTAGGGTTTTCGTTTTTACTAAGGCTGAGAATGGACTGGGTCAGGGCCTTAAGCCCATTGTGTTTGGTTTGCTGATCATACTCCACAGTTTTCCTATACCCCCCTCTCCCAATGTTTCTTTCTTTCGTTTGGGCCTAGGTCTTTCGCTATCTACACCCCCAGTAGGAGGCCCAACGGAAATAACAAGGCGAAAAATGCTATTCGCCACCCCCAGCTTTTATGGTTTTTGTGTTGTTTTTCTGGATTAATAATGGGCCTAGCGCTTTGATGTTGGCACCCCCTCCTGAGCCCAATTGCATTTCTGAACTATAAATAACTGTTATTCGCCACGCAATTTTGTCATTTTTAATTGATTTTTAAGTGATTTTCAGGTTTGCATATAGTTTAGTCAAAAAATCATAATAAATTGAAAAATGGTCATTTTTACATGGGATTTTTTCCCTAATTTTCATGAAAACATCAAGAAAATTATAAGAAAATAAAATTGGCATGTCATGCATTTTTTAATTTTTTGGTTTATTTTTACTTTTAATTGCTTTTATTTCATTTACACTTGGTATATGTTACTTGCTGAATTTAGTATGGCCATTGTATTTCATATTTTGATGTAATTATTTTTCCTATGGTTAGATAAGAGTATTAGGTTCCCCCTGGAATTTTATCACATTTTTGTGATTTAATTTAGGATAGTTTTGAACCTTAACTTTAGGGTGATCAGGATTAGGGTTTCACAATAATTAGGTGCATCTTAGGGCATAGTTTTGGGGTTTTGAAGTTGATTTAAGTCTTGGGGATTATATGGGGTATAGGGTATATAGTTAGGTTCCCTTAGGAATTTAATTAGGATTTTATATTTGAGTTTTACTATTTTTACCTGATTTTTGCAATTTGGGTGGTATTGGTGTGTTTCCCACTTGGGGTATTGCTTTGTTTGCTTGGGTTTTGGGTATTTCTTTGGGGTGTGGGGCTTAGGCTTGGCTTGTGGAGCATGGGGGAAGCATGTGAGAAGATTGAAGACAAATAAGGATGCTTGGAGCTTGGGGATTCTTGTGCTTGTTGAAGATATAGGAAAATAGGGAAAAAATAGGCAGAGCTTTAGATTAGACTGAATTCTTCCACAAACATGGAAAGCATCTTGGGCTTCCATTCCTCCCAATGACTAAAAGTCCTCCTAAGATATTCACATCCCTCCTATGGGGGGATAAGTGGCTTATCTTGGAAGTAGAACTTTGAGGGAACCTGTCTCTCATAATGTTAAACACTTATAGGCTTCCTTTGGTTGTCAATAAGTTGTTTAGCATTCAACTTATTCTGTTGAGTGATTCTCTTTCTCTTCTGGAGTGCTTGCCTTGAAGAAAGAAGCCATTGTAGATAAGAAGAAATTCATTGCATTGAGGATTGATAAAGATGATACTTGTTCCTGTCAAAGCTGCTCAACTGTTGAAATAGGGTTTTAATGCTGTCTGAAGCTGTCAACTGTTGGGGTTCATTGCTTGCTCAGGTTTGGTGTTGCTTGGAGTGTAGGGGATCACTGAAGAGTTGATTTAGGGGTTCACTTGAAGATGTTACTGTTGTGCAGTTAATCAACTGTCAGAGTTTGATGTTTTTTCAGAGCTGCTGCTGTAGGAGCTGGGGTGTTGTCAGAGCTGTTTTTGGGGTTTTATTTTCTTTGCTGTATTGTTTGTTAATTTTCCCCTTAGGTTTGAAGTGAAGCCGTTTCACTTTGCCTATTGTTTTCTCAGGTTCGAGGTTGAGTGGGACTCCCTTGCCTCGCTTGTATTACTGCATCTCATGCATTTTACTGCTTTACTGTATATATGTTGTTTCTTTTCCGTTTATCCCCTAGGATCTCTGTTTCTCTCTCCGCAAGAGAGAAATATGACAGACATTAGGTTTTAACCCATGCATGACAATATTAGGGTAGTTTTGATTCCCATTTCAAACCCTAGGTTTTAGAGTTCTTTCTCTTCTATCTCAAAAATCATTCAAAACACAGTAATAAGATTTCAAACATCAATAAAAGACAGTTCTTGCGTAAAAGACTGAAAACCAATCAAAACGTCATTTTTGTCCGCTTGGACGGTTAATCAGGAGAAAACCTTTTTCAGAAGGATAAAAAACAGTCAGACAAATCTGTGTCTTCCGTAGCCCGAACTACGTTTGCTCTGATCTTTCATGCTGTATGAAAGTACGTAGGCATAGGATGCGATATCCTAGCGAGCAACCTTCCCCTCCTGTCCCGTTGGTAGGCGAACTGCGTTGACTCTGATTTCTCGTTTCAGACGGGAATACGTAGGCATAAAGTGCGAATCCAGGAATTTGGTTGCGACGACCATTCCTTTCCCGTCTTTGCGGTAGGTTTAGTTCGAGCGTTTCCTTTCCCTCCTTTGGGATAAATAACGCACGGTGGCAACTCTTCTGTTCAGCCGGCGCCGATTTTCGCAGTAGCGACAATAACATATTAACACATAATTTCCATAATTAAAATAATAATCACCCAATTAATCAAAAGACTCAACAAAAATGGGGAAATTCGAATCGGGGCATCCCACTCTCTAATTCCCCACTTTAGAAATTTTCGTCCTCGAAAATATTACTTGATCCAAACAACTCTGGATACGACTCTCGCATCCCACTCTCTAATTCCCAAGTCATAAACAAATACAAACGCTTAACGAGCTCATGAGAAATGAACGAATGAGTCGCTCCAACATCAATAATAGCAACTAAAGGCGTACTATTAATAAAGCATGTACCTTTAATCAAACGATCTGCACTAGTAGCGTCTGACCCGGCTAGTGCAAACACCTTTCCGCCCGCTTGAGCTTGTTTCGGCTTAGTACAGTTAGGACTAATGTGGCCCACTTATCCATAATTATAGCACTTCACTACATTCTCCCTACAATCTGTAGTAGCATGCCCAAGGACTCCACAGTTAGAACATTTTGCTACGGTCTTTCCACACTCAAAAGATTTGTGACCCATCTCGCCACACTTGTAACACTTGAAGAAACCAGAACTTCCTCCTCCAGATCTCTTATCAAAGTTTCCCCTATGCTGGCCCTTGTCAACAGGTGTCACATAAGGTCCACTTCTAGCTTGTTGCTTTTCCTTCCTCTCCTTCAAACTTTTGTAATGTGTAGAACAAGCCTTGATATCTTCCTCAAAAGTTCTACAACATTCGGTCAAATCCGAAAATCTCCTTATTATTTGATATCCCACAACTTGCTTGATCTTAGGACGCAAACCATTCTCATACTTAACACACTTAGAAAGCTCAGCAGTAACCGCAGCAGAGTGAGAATGAAACTGTAATAATTCTACAAACTTAGCAGTATAGTCCACCACGGAGATACTACCTTGTTTCAATTCAAGGAATTCCATCTCCTTCTTCCCTTTCACACTCTCAGGGTAATACTTCCTCAAGAACTCAGTACGAAATTGTAAGTTCAGAGTATGCCTAAGAGGGGGGGGGGGTGAATTAGGCTTTAGAAACTTTTTCCAATTTTTTGAAACTCTTGAAATTTTCTTCTTTAAGTTCTTGGTGATGAAAGCAGTAAATGCAAAAATAAAAATGAACACAGAGATTTATAGTGGTTCCCTTCACAATTCGAAGGTACTCCACTCCCCTTTCCACATGAAAGAGAGTTTTCACTATAGTTTTAGAAAGTACAACCTATCACACCATCAACCGGTGAGGCCTACAATCTAACAACTAATCAACAACTAGTGTGCAAGAACAATCCTCTTGCAAACACTACCCCTTGTGTCCAACAATCCTAGACCACAAGTCACAAATAGAAATAACTTTGTATTTTTGTAATTTGAAAGTGATACAATGATAATATCAATCTAATGATTGATCTTCTCCTTTTAATCAAAATCCACTCTTCAATATCAATACAAGTGTTCAAAACTGGATATGAAATTGTATGAACAATATGAACACTTTTTCAAAAGTATTTGAAAATATTTGAAAAGTAGTGAACTTGATTCAATGAATATTTTTAAAATTATTGGAGGTGTTTTTCAGTTTGAAATATTCAGAATTTATATGAGTAAAACACCATTTCAAAAAGGTATAATTTGAGTATGAATCAAAACATGAAAAGGTATAATATTCAAACAACATTTGAATTTTAACAGCAACAATTTTTCAAAATTTTTTCAGTGTTAATCGGTTAACCCTATAGGTTAATCGTTAACACTTGAACGTTGGCCCACAAAATTCAAAAATTAAGGCTGTTAACCGATTAACCCATATGGTTAATCGGTTAATACTGTTAAAACTCAGAAAATGCTTGAGTTAAAAAGTGTTATACCAATTCAAATTATTTTAAAAATATGCAAATGCATTATGTTATCATGTTAAAATATTTGAACACTTGTATATCAATTAAAGGAGTGAAAATTGATATACCGAAGCTTGAGTCCAAATCTTGAAAGTTGAATGAACCTTTGCACATGATTCTTGAATTGCTTGACAATATTCTATAGATGATATGCTTCTGGTTTTATCTTCAGTGTATATACCCCCACGGGTATATAGTGCAAGTAGCTTCTCAGTGCATATACCCCCACGGGTATATAGTGTACGAATCTTGATCAATTTTGAAAGCTTTGACTTTTTGCTTGCAATCATGGAATGAGCTTGAGTCTTTGTTGACATCATCAAAACCTTGAGATTGAAGTGTGCTTCCACATTCTCCCCCTTTTTGATGATGACAAACACAGACGTCTTGTGCGATATCTTTTGACGATGTTTGTTATAGGCTTGCTTCTTGTTTCTCCCCCTATGTACAACAACTCCCCCTATCTAAACAGAGGCAAAAATTCTGCACAAAGAGATATTAGACAGCAAGCTCTTCTCCCCCTTTATCATTAACAAAAAGGAAGGAGCTTTCAAAAACAAAAACAAAAAAATATAGGCATACAAGACATCATATAATCAAGCACAGCAAAAAGATTGAAATAAAAGTGCAGCAAATAGTGTACGGTTACAACTTAAAAACTTAGACAATATCCGGAAAGAAAAACAATAAAAGCAACAGACACAAATATTTTCTAAACATCTTCATCGGACATATCCACGTCTTCTGCTTCTTCCTCTTCACTACCTTCATCACCTGCCTCTTCTTCTTCAACAGTCCCGGGGTTGGAAGGATGAGTGGTAAGGATAAGGTTGCGAAGTGAAGCAATTGCCCTGAAGGTTTCTCGGTGACAGTTCATAGTTTCCCGATGTTGGGTCATCATGGTAGTATAGAGAAACTCATTCGTAATACCTCCTTCGGGAACAGGATAGGCTTGGTTTGAGGAGGATCCTTCGCCTGCATACCTATAAGTGATGTCAACGTCTTTGATAATACCAGTGTTCTTAACAATGGTGATCTCATTTATCTCATTGGTTGTTGATTTCATTTTGGTGAACGGTTCCCTGTTAAGGTCTAAATCCGTCAACTCAAGGATTCTTGAAATCAGCCTTGCATAAGGAAGACGTGTCGACAGAGAAAGTTGTTGTTGAAGATGATACATGATTGTCAAAATCCAATTTACCCTTAACTTGTTTTTGATTGCGAAAAGAAGCTGCATCTCCAGGTCATTAATCTGAGCATGATTCGAATCCTTCGGAATCAGCACATAGCAAATTACGTAATGTAGCATCCGGTCTGAAACCGTCAGATTTTTCGCATAACAGAGCATGCGAGCCGTTCGTTGATTTGCTACAACATTCTTCTTTGGAAACCTGCAAATCTGATAATAATATTCCATTTTGTCGTAGTTAGACCACGGTCCTTCCACGTGGTTAACTCCTTTCCGGAGAAAGTAGCCAGAGGATGGAATTTTCAACTTCGCAGCAATATCTGTCAGATTCTCTTTCAAGAAGCAATCTTAAACAGTGGTTTCCATAATGTGCTCATCGTCAGCATTCAGATACACAGATAATTTATTCAAAAATGCTTTAACCAAATCATGATAGCAATTTCCAGAATCAGAGACAAACTTATCTATCTTCTGATATTTGAGCAGAGCAGGAAAATCAAAGGATGAAGCAGGAAAAGCCTTAAGGTTTACGTACTTTACCAGAAGAATGTGACGGACATGAACCTTGAAATCCATCTGGCATTTCTTGGTTGTCTCCATAGGAATGATGTCTCCATCTGATGCAGAGTCATATTCCGGTAACTTTCCCTTGCCTTTGTGAGAAGATGCCATGGATGAAGTTTGAGAGATTCTGAGAGTTCTGAGTTCTTGGAGGTTTTAGGGTTTGAGAGATGGAGGAGAGGATAATGTGAGGGCAATATATATGAAGAGTTATGTGAGTGGGTTTTAATGTTGGTTGGAAGTCCAAAAGTGTAGTCAAAGAAGAAGAAGAAGAATTCTTTGGATAGTGATTTGGATGTCCAAGAAAATATTAACCGCACATAAATGACACATTTAACACACTTAATTTTCCAAAATTTTAATTAATTTTTCGTTTCTGATTTTTGAAAATTTTAACAGTGTTAATCGGTTAACCATATAGGTTAATCGGTTAACACATTAAAAAATTTCATTTCTAAAATAAAAAGTAACAGTGTTAATCGGTTAACCCTATAGGTTAATCGGTTAACACATTAGAAAATTAAGACAGAAGTAAAAAATTAACAGTGTTAATCGGTTAACCCTATATGTTAATCGATTAACATACACGAATTTTGGAAAATTGCTAAAAACAGAATGCACAAACATTGGAAAACATACATTATGCATATATAAACCAGAGAAAAGATCAGATATCACCTTCATCAAGAATCCCAAGTTCTCGTCGAATTTTGAAAAACGGTTCTTTCGCCAAAGGTTTGGTAAAGATGTCGGCGAGTTGATTGTGTGTATCGACGAAAGTAACATCTACATCTCCATTTAGTATGTGATCTCGAAGGAAGTGATGCCGGATATCTATATGCTTTGTCCTTGAATGCATGACCGGGTTCTTTGTAATATTGATGGCACTATATTATCACATCGAAGAGGAATGCAACCGAGATCTACACCGTAATCGAGGAGTTGTTGCTTGAGCCACAGAATTTGTACACAACAACTTCCTGCTGCAATATATTCCGCTTTGGCTGTACTGAGTGCCATACACGCTTGCTTCTTGCAGGCCCATGACACTAGTGCATTCCCGAGAATGTGACACGTACCACTCGTTCTTTTTCTATCGGTCTTACATCCTGCATAATCAGCATCAAAATAACCAATTAAAGAACAAGTACTACCTTTTGGATACCATAATCCAACGTTCGTTGTTCCTTTGAGATACTTTATGATTCTCTTCACGGCAGTGAGATGTGATTCCTTCGGACTTGCTTGAAAGCATGCACACAAACAAACGCTTGCTACCGGAGCGAACGTTTCATCAAAATCAATTCCTTCCTCCTGGTTGTAGCCTTGTGCAACCAATCTTGCTTTGTTACGAACTATGATCCCATTCTCGTCAAGTTTGTTCTTAAACACCCATCTCGTTCCTATGATGTGCTTGTTGTCCGGTCTTGGTACGAGACTCCAAACTTGATTCCTTTCGAATTGGTTGAGTTCTTCTTGCATCGCTATAATCCATTGGTCTTCGCCTAAGGCTTCATCAATCTTGGTTGGTTCAATTTGAGACACAAACGCCATGTTGAGACAAGCATCCTTAAGATTTAGTCGAGTTGCAATGCCTTGGCTAATATCACCAATAACTTTATCTATCGGGTGATCTCTATGTGTTCTCCATTCTTTCGGAAGATCTTGATGTTCTTCAATGATTTGAGTGACATCTTCTTGTGGTATAGCTTGGTTCTTTGAAGTCTCTTCTTGTTGTTGAGAAGAGCCTACTATATCATCATCATCATCATCCACAATAATATTATCCTCTTTCGAAGGGTTAGTCTCATCAAAAGAAACATGAATGGATTCTTCAATAGTGAGAGTTCTTTTATTAACAATTCTAAAAACTCTACTAGAAAGAGAGTAACCAAGAAATATACCTTCGTCGGACTTCTCATCAAACTTACCGAGATTGTCCTTATTGTTGTTGAGAACAAAACATTTGCATCCGAGTATGTGGAAAAATGCTATGTTTGGTTTCCTACCCTTGAACAGCTCATACGGAGTCTTCTTGAGAATTGATCGAATATTGACACGGTTGCTTACGAAACACGCCGTGCTAACCGCTTCTGCCCAGAAATATTTAGGAAGATTCGAGTTGCTAAGCATCGTTCTAGCAAGCTCCACCAGTGACCTATTCTTCTGTTCTACGACACCATTCTGTTGAGGAGTCCTTGGTGCGGAAAAATTCTATGCTCTTCGCAAAAATCTTCAAAGTCTGAATTTTGGAATTTTCCACCATGGTCGCTTCTTATGGAGGCTATGGTGAGTGATTTCTCGTTTTGAATTTGCTTCGCATACTTCTTGAATGCTTTGAAAGCATCATTTTTCTGCACTAAAAACAATGTCCATGTGTATCGAGAGAAATCATCAACTATAACTAAAGCATAAATACTACCTCCGAAGCTTTTCGTTCTCGATGGACCAAAAAGATCCATATGCAACAATTGAAGTGGTCTTGATGTAGAAACCACTTGCTTGGATTTGAAAGTTGTCTTGGTCTGTTTCCCTTTTTGACATGCATCGCATAACTTATCCTTGATGAATTTTATCTTTGGAAGACCAACAACTAGATCATGCTTTATCAACTTGTTTAAATGCTCCATGTGAATGTGAGAAAATCTTTTATGCCAAAGCCACGCCTCGTTGTTGTTTTCCATAAGACATTTTACCTTCAAGGAAGAGTCATCAAAAGAGATCATAAAAATATTATTAAATCTTTTACCTTTTAGCAAGATGTCATGGGTGACTTCATGTTCTATCAAACATTCATCCTTTGTGAAGTTGATTCGGAACCCTTTGTCACACAATTGACTTATGCTAAGTAGGTTGTGTTTAAGGCCTTCCACATAAAGAACGTCTTCGATGATTGTACATGGAGGTACACCAACGGTTCCAACTCCAAGAATTTTTCCTTTATTATCATCATCGTAAGTAACGTATCCTTTGGCCTTTAATGATAGACTTGAAAATTTGTTTATGTCTCCCGTCATATGCTTAGAACAACCACTATCAAGATACCATTGATTAGAAGTTGTCTTCAAGCATACCTCATCAATTTCTTCATCAGAATGATGTGACGCCATAAGAGCCATATTTGCACATTCATCGCTTTCCTACTCCGATGATGAACTTATCTCGTTATCGTCCCAGGCAACATAAGCCTTTTTATTTTTGAAATCCTTCTTGCCTTTGAATCCTCCTTTCTTTGCAAGTTTCGGGCAATCTGGCTTTATGTGACCTTATTTCCCACATTCGTAGCAGGTGACTTCTTGGTTCGATATGGAAGCATCCTTTTTCCTGAAATGTCTATTCTTTTTAGGAAAAGAGGAATTTTTATTATTATTAAAAAACTTACTAAGCTTCTTTACAAGAAGCATGAAATTTTCATCTTTGGAAGTCTCATTGTCTTTGTCATTCTTTGTGTCAATCTTCAAGGCAATCCTTTTGGACTTCTTTTCTTGACTTTCGTGTTTCTCGAGTCTTCCAAGTTCCAATTCATGCTCTTGAAGTTTTCCAAATAAGGATGCGGATGTCATAGTTAAAAGACTATTCTTTTCCGAAATAGCTGTCACTTTTGGTTGCCATTCTCTTGTTAAGGATCTTAGGACTTTCAGGTTGAGATCATCATTGGTGAAGGTCTTTCCGAGAGCAATCAAGTGATTTGTCAGATGAACGAATCTTTTTTGTAAAGCAACAATAGATTCACCGGGCTGCATACGGAACATCTCATATTCTTGGCTTAAAGTGTTGAGCCTTGATCTTTTTACTTCTGCAGTTCCTTCATGTGTTTCCACCAAGGTGTCCCAAATCTCTTTTGCCGATCTACACAGTGATACACGAAAGAATTCGTCCATACTAAGAGCGCTTTGGAGTATGTTGATTTCTTTCTTCTCATCAAGAATCTTTTTCTTATCATTTTCATCATACGTGCTTTTCAACTTTGCGGTTCCAACGCCATTGACCACATTTACTGGATTGTGTGGTCCTTCTTCGATTGGTTCCCATATACCTTCTCCTTGGGCTTCAAGATGTGCCTTCATTCTGATTTTCTAGAAATCGAAATATTCTCCAGAGTTGGTGGTTTGTTACTACTTCCACCATCTTTGAAAACCGGGTTGGTGCTAGCGGA